>OX388310.1:23589954-24100061 GCA_947579605.1 Athripsodes cinereus
CGATGGTGACAATGATAATAATTGTGTCACTAGGTTTGCGTTGCAAAGAGACTCGTTTTTATCTGACGATATGAACATTGAATAAATATTGAGTATGAGAGCGATATAGTGTAGAAGAGATTCAAAAATATTATGTGAACCCAGCTATTAAAATATAATATGTACATTGTTCATACTTGTAGAACATTTCACATATGTACTTTGTGCAAAATCTCGTGATTAGTAAATCAATATTATAAGTTTGCTCGTACCAAGTCAGATTGTTCGTACCGTCAGTAACGCTACATTATCTCCATAGTAATAACGGTGCAACATTAGCAATGGCCGTTGTTACCATGGAGAAAATGTAGCGTTACTGACGGTACGGTGCAACATTAGCAATGTCCGTTGTTACCATGGAGAAAATGTAGCGTTACTGACGGTACGAGCAATCTGAATTAGATTCCTCAGGTAGTTTTATTGTCGCATGCTTTTGTACTATCACTCATTGTACGGCTCCTAATTTTGTATTTATCGATTTTGCACGATGATAGATAGAGGAATCACAATGTTCAGCGAATGTTTGGGACCATCATTTATGACCAAATTTTTGTAAGCAAAGTTGAGGGAAAATTATTACAAATTATTACAAAGAAGAGTTTATTACAAATTCTAAAGAACTTATGACTTTTAATCAATGCATATTCTTCTAACGCCTGTATTCACCAAGAAAAACTGAGCGAACGATCAGCTGAGCAAACGATCAGCTTAAATCTCCCTCAGCATTCCTCAACGTAGATAGGTATACCAACGAAAATTTACAATGCTTAGCTGAGTCGAATTTGATCGTGCGTATCCATAGATACAATGTAAATATTATGAAATGAAACTGACATTTATTTACGGAAACAGCCATCAAAGTAACTAAAAAGTATATTTTTGATAATTATACCAATAAAAATAATTTTTAGCCATTTAAAAAATATATGTATAATTTAAAAAATTATATATATATATATTTTAAATATTTATAAATGCCTTTATTTATACAAAATCAAGACTTGAACTTAAACAGATATTACTTTGATAGCAGTCGATTTGACAGCTAGAATTTAATCGAATTGTTGTCAAAGTTGTTTGCCGGTGAGGTTGAAATTAAAAAGAAATTATAAACAAGGATAGAAAAATAACTGAAATACTCCGTATATAACTAAAATACACGGTAATTCACCATCAAGAAATAATTTTAATTCCTTGCAATATTGAACTATTACACTATCCGTGGTATTTTATCACATAGATATGTACACTATGAAAAATTATAAATAAAAATCTTGTTACTATTTTTGTGTTTGTTTATATTTATTTGTAAAAGGCATAAGCTGTTAATAAGATAAAAAAATATAAAATATTCATGTTGTTTAGTAAGTACTCTGTAACATATTTAGTCGAAAGTAGAACTATTATAATTATTATTATTGGACAACATGAAAGTGTCGTTAACGTGCCAAAGCACCTCAATGATACTGAACAATTCATCAATTCTAGGACATTACATCCACATCATTATAGAATCTCGGATACACAACAGCATCCATGTCAGAAGACACATTATGTTGAATTAAATTAAATATTTTGGATATAATATGTATCCACGTCCATAATATAAAACAGAAAACAATATTTAATAGTAATTAGTAAATTATAAGGTTTTTAGATCCTTTCTGAATGTCTTCAGATCTGCAGCTTGCCTACGCTAGCGAGGCATCCATTCCAGAGGTTGGGTCCCGCCACACAAAAGGCTCTATCCTCATAATTAGTTAAAATTCTCCTCTGCGGGCTAATTTCTTGATATTTCAACCTGCACAATTCAGCAATATAAACTAGAGCATTCTCATTCTGTGCCTTATAAACTAACATTCACACTTTGGACTGCACTATAGTCTCCACTGGTAGCCAATGAAGTTCCTTTAAAAGTGGAGTCATACGTGTACACCTTTGTACTCCAAAGATAATACGTGCAGTGGACTTCAAAACTGATTGCAGCCTATCGATCTGACAAGCAGGTAATTCCACTAAAATACTGTTACAATATCCTAGTCTGGATATTACCAGAGCCACAATTAGTGACTTCTTAGCGTCTAATGTGAGACACCTTTTTATCATCCCAATTTGCTGCAGCTGAAAGAAACAAGCACTGACAAGAGAACTAATGTGCTTCTCAAAAGTTAGCGAGCTGTCTTTTATGGTTCCCAGAAGTCTGACCTACGTTGACGGTGCCATTTATGTGTGATAAGAAAGTGCGACTGCGATTGAAAGGATTGTTGTATTGAATCGAACTATTTGTGATTTTTTGTATATGTTTAATGGCCTTGTGCCGTATATGTTATTATAAATAAACAAATAAATAAATTAATTAAATAATTTATTTATAAATATACATATATATAAATTATTACACGCCGCCTACAACAATATATTCAATAAATTGTAAATAAAACGCCAACAATAAGAAACAAGTATGGCGGACATTATAGAATAATTTTGACAGATCGACGCTGAGCAAAAGTTAATCCACCTCAATTGGCCGATCAAATTTGAGGGAAATTTTCACTCAAATCACGCTGAGGGAGCCTAAAATATGTTGGTGAATACCAATTTTGACGTTGATCGTAATTTGAGCTGATCGAACGCTCAGTTTTTCTTGGTGAATACGGGCGTAAGTGATTAAAATATACTTTAACAACTTGTTACTTGATTAGGTATATGTACTTAGGTACTTCATAAATGGATAGCCATTAATGAAGGGATTATTAAGTCATCATTAAATGCCCCTCTAATTACCCTTGATGTGTTATGTATATCAAGTCAATTTCAAGGACACATGATAACCATTATGCAAGCAACCCATAGAATTATATTATTAGTACATATAAATCTATGAAGCAACCAAGCAATACTATAAGGCATACAGATTGTTATGAACACATTTTAATCATATTATGTATTTAACATTGGATTGTATTTAAAGATAATTTTATATAATGTTATATTTTTCGAAATTTAAGTAGTTACATTAATCTCCCGTTCGTTTTACAAACATTGAAGAAATATCCACCTCACACCCGGATATCTCAGGAGTCGTTAACTCCTACTTATCCGCACATTCAACCAAAATTGTCCTCACGGGCGGGCCATTGGGGAGGCCTGAAGGGCCGGCCGGCCAAAACCGCCGTCGTGGGAATCTTTTATACTACTTCTCTCTTCAATGTCCCTTTTGGGTGGTAAAACATTATTGATATAATATAATACATATAAGTACAGAAAAAGAAAAGAGAAAAACAAACAAAATGAGACAAAGTAATACAAAAAGTGAGGTAAAGTAAAAAAAAAACATGATAATAAAATATATACAAGTATTATGTACAGAAGGCCGAGGTGAGGTGTCCAGAGACGCGCAGTTAGGCGTTTAAAGGGCGAGAGCCCGAGAGCCTCGTTTTACAAACAATTAATATCTAGAATAATACTTAACATCCCATCCCATCTTAGCTAAGATCACTTTTTTTAACAGTTGGTGAGGCGCAGAGGCAAAGCTCTTGCCTTTGAGTAACGAAGTCTCGGTTTCAATTCCAGGCCACGGTAAAATCAAGAATGACCTTTTCTAGTCCTGGGTATGGGTGTAACATATGTATTGTCGAGTTGATACTTGATACACGATTAATATTTGAGTTTGGAACTAGCTAGATTTGTGTGAATTGTCATATATATTAAGTAAAAATGTGTATATCAAACATTGCATTAGATTTACTGAAAGACATTATCTGAAGGCAAAAAGTTTTTTTATTTTCCAATGGGCATAGACTATTTATACATGACATGGCATGTCTGCTCATTGGACCAACGACTTGTCATTGAGCTTTCAGAGTTGCCAATACCGGCATAGTGAAAAAACTTTTCTCTCCCAATAGGGATATCCTTCTTATACCTACTATCCACCAAGAGAGAGGATGAACGCAACAAGCAAGGATTTCGCCTAGCAGACTCCGCCACAAAATGGGCAACTACCAAACCTTGATCACTCGTACCTCAGTCGGGGGTAAATCCGGCCAACGCAGTACAAGATCTCACCGAGAAACACATGACTCCATAAATACCAAAAATACCCTAAGATTCAATGGACACTACAAAGCCTCCTCGAACCAAACAGGGCGAGGAGTTTTCTCAATCATATTATCTATCATAATATCTAGCATGTTTCCTCTTGGGGTTCCGCCAGAGGATATGCTATGCGAAAACATACCACGGATTCACCACAAGCTCAAACTCAAAGAGTTTGCCCGTGAGATCACTGTGGCCCATCACGAGTTGAACTGTCATATGGTGGTTGAAAGTAAGAAAACGCCCTTTCTTTCTCTCGCTAACATTCGGGAGGAGCTTGTGGGCTAACTTGGCAGTCATCTCCGTATCCCAACTCTCTTGTCAACCTTCATCGTTTTTCCTGGTATTTATAGAAATAATAATAATAAAATAGACAATTTGTACAAAAATAAATGCGCCGTTTTGTGCAAAAACCACCGCAATTGTGTATGTACATAACACAAGGATACCGCAACTACGGAGGCAGTGCAGGGTCTTTCAGCTAGCCATGGTAGCCAAGAATTTGAGTATAAATTGAACTGGTGTAGAAAATATAAAAGATAGATGTAGGTTGCCATACAAAATTTAAGTACTAGAATACCTTCTTCAATCTAATAAACCACTAGGTATATGAATATTCCTCGAATAATTAAATCAATGTATGTCTAATTTTGAACATCAAAGTAGACTAAAAGGTCATCAAAGTATATACATAAAATATGCTATCAAGAATACGACATATTTCGAAATTTGTCGATATTTCTAATTTATAGGTACAAATTATACTAAGAGGCTGAGCACTAAAAACGTGTGCACGATAAAAATTGAGAGTGCATTCACTCGATGTTTGTAGGTAGCTGAAAGAGATTATGTGAATGATACACTTTAACTTACGTAGGTACTTTCTGACATACAGTACCAATTCTTTCATTTGGTCATATTAATTAATAATATTAGACCTACTTCACTTTTTATTCTATTTAGAATTTCTTTAATCGCATATCTATTTTGCAAAACCAGTTTATCAAAATGATTATTAAGTTTTGACAATTTTAATAGCAAATTTCAATATAGAAAAATATATAGTAATTCCAGTGATGATTTAATTAATTTGCGAACCGGCTTTCAAAAGCTTCCACTCTCTTCATCAAGCAAATTTAAAGTTTTGTACAGTTGCCTTACCCACTACTTAGTCTAAATGACAAATTGTTAAAGTCACCAGAGGAATTACTATATAATAATTTTAATTCAATTTAATTTATTATTTTAACGAACTTCCACCAAGACCCGTCGTTCGATAAATTAAACTGTTGATTTAACAGCTCCATTTTCCAGCGATAAGTTTCAGTACAAGAATTCTCATTCTTGATTGCAGGAGTATTAAAAAAGAAAACAAATCTCTCAATTAGATTCAAACACAAAAATCCTATCAAGAGCACGAAACTCGTTAAAAAGGCTAGTAAATAGTAATGAGTCAGCAATACAGAAAGTAACATTCACGAAACCATCCGTAAGCCTCTTTGATATCATGAGCATATTATGGGTTGAACTTCCATACGTTTAAATTGACACAGGAAAATAATAATAATAAGAACATTTTATTGATCAGAAAAAAAATCATGAGCAATTGGCGAGCTTAAAAATATACCTTAAACAAATATAGGCAACACAAAATATGCGGGATATGCCAAGATGGTTATATAGAGGTAGTAAAACATGAAAACAGTGATTTGTGAGAACAAAATAGGTATAGGTTATTTATTGCTGTAAATGCGAATCTTTTTTTATTATTTTTTTTAACTGAACGTTAAATAAAATTAGTGGCTACATATTTTTGTTTGATTTTAATATGTCGAAAAATTTAAATTTAAATCCACACATAAATATTTGAGTCCGTTCGTATGTATGTATGTATGTATGTATGTATGTACGTATGTCCTTAATGGACTCAGAAATTAGGAAAGACCGAAGTAAAATAATACACTCTATACAAGGTCTCATCTTCTGGGCAGGTTTAAGGCTAAAAACATTTTAAATATCTTACGTATTGATAAAGATATTTTAATTTTAATGCGACCATGTCACAAAATTAGCAACAAAATGTATGTAAAATTAATGCAAGATTTAGTAAATAGCAATATTCACAGTCAAACATTTTTCATTGTATTGAATTAATATCAAAATGGATGTAACAATAAATACAACAATTCTGAAACTAAATATTTAGGGTTTATTTTCGTAATAAAATATCGTGTTTGCTAATGAGAAAAGCTCTTGAATTACGTGAATAAAAATTGCATATTTTTGACATATTGGGCTATTTTCATAATGGAAGACATTATGAAACCATAGAAAACTATACTGTAGAATAATAATAGTTTTACCTATAAAATCCATAAACAATGTTAAATGATTTTCAATGAGTGGGAACCTATTTATTTTCACCTAATATTTTTTACATAAATTATGAAATATTTGATAGTAAAATATTCTGAAATATTGAAGGATGCAGATAATCCATTTTTAAGGTTTTTTGGGAATAAAGAGTAAATACTTATATGACAATTTATTCTTGACTTTTTTTAATTTCATAGCAAATACCCATTTATGCACTGCAAACCAAAAATACAAATTCGAATGTGGACAATTATAATATTTTAACATTTATCTGACTACAATTTTTTCACAAAAAGGGATGTTTACCCTTTTTTTCTTATAGAAATTTGGGATGACAATCTTCGAGTTTTTACATTAAGATGAGGTTTTTAGTAGTTTTTGCACGTAGGTACCCGCCTATTTTTCTAAATAAAATATGAGCTTTCGAGGTGTCGAGCTCACATATTTTTCATTTGGAAGAGGTTTTTAGCACTTTTTCCATGTAGGTACCTACCAATATGTGGAATTTCTTAACTTCAAGCTTTTTCATCGGGACGAGGTTGTTAGTACTTTTTTTTCCATGTAGGTGCCTACTTATTATTTTTTTACATAAATGTGAACATCTGAGGTGTCAAACTTCAAGATTTTTCAATGGGAAGAGGTTTTTAGCACTTTTTTCGATGTTGGCACCTACCTATTTTTTTTAACTAAATATGGGCATGTGAGGTATCAAACTTCATGATTTTTCATTGGGAAGAGTTTTTCAGCACTTTTTTCGATGTAGGTACCTACCTATTTTTTTTATCTAAGTATGGGCATGTGAGGTATCAAACTTCATGATTTTTCATTGGGAAGAGTTTTTCAGCACTTTTTTCGATGTAGGTACCTACCTATTTTTTTTACCTAAGTATGGGCATGTGAGGTATCAAACTTCATGATTTTTCATTGGGAAGAGTTTTTCAGCACTTTTTTCGATGTAGGTACCTACCTATTTTTTTTACCTAAGTATGAGCATGTGAGGTATCAAACTTCATGATTTTTCATTGGGAAGAGTTTTTCAGCACTTTTTTCGATGTAGGTACCTACCTATTTTTTTTACCTAAATATGGGCATGTGAGGTATCAAACTTCAAGATTTTTCATTTAGAGATTTGCAATGCTTTTTATGATGTAGGTACCTACCTATTTATTGTTACTAAGCTATGGGCATGTAGGGAGTCAAAAATTAAGTTTTCTCATTGGGAAGAGCTTTTTACTTCTTTTATCCACGTAAGTGCTTACTCCGTTTTTTTTTCAATAAGATTTTGTTGTTTTAACCCATGTATTTGCAAGGTTTTCTATTTAATTAAACCCGAGCGATGCCGGGTTACATACGCTTGTCATTAATAAAGCTGGTATGTAAGGAAAACAACAAATATTTTATGTTTACGCTATTAAGCAATTTATGTAAATTATTGTTATCACCGAAACAGCATTTTTGTGACACGATTAGACATAATAAAATCATTTAGACAAAGTAGGTGTCCATAACGATGCTATACATTAAATATTTTTCAAGATATGTTAGTAGCCATATATTTTATACAATATTTTTAAACAGAATCTCAATAAGAGATAATTACTGACTTAAGGAAGACTATGCAATCATTCTCCTTAAAGGTGGTTATCAAAATATTTTTAAATCATAAATCTTGAGAGTGTAGTAATCTAGTTTCGACTTGCACGGTCATTGTCAAACTCAATAGTAAGTCATAAATCAATATATAGAGTTTTACAAAATAAACTTCAACTCGATGACAAATCTGAGTAAACTTCTTTTTATTTATTTATTTACATCTTAAACAGGGATACAAACCAGGGATGTTGCGGATGTCGATTTTTACACATCCGCGGATATGAATGCGGATGCGGATTTTTGAAGGCTCACATCCGCGGATGCGGATGCGGATGTTTAAGATGTTATAGAAAAAAAAGTAGGAACTATCTTAGTAGGTAGGCCACACTGTCAAATATGTGACGAAATTGTTGCTACAATAATATTATGGTTTTTTGGCGAAATATTTTTTTTTGTTATTTGCAAAAACCGGCAAAAAAAATAAAATAAAACCGGCAAAAATAAAAACGCGTCGGATCTTGTCACCAATTTTTTCGTTCCCATTGGTTAATGTCAAGTGCGAACGGCACGCGCCATTCGCCGAACCCGCCCCATTTCTTTCTTGTCGCAAATTGTCTTACATCCGCATCCGCGTGAATATCCGCATCGATTATTGCGGATGCGGATGCGGATGTCCAAATACATGCGGAAGCTCCGCATTTGCGGATGCGGATGCGAATATTCGCAACATCCCTGATACAAACAGTCATACCATGAATAGTGTTGAACAGAATAATACAAAAACCATAAGTGGACCAGCAAATTCCCCTACTATTACCTACCAGTATGCTAATTACAATAGTTTTCAATAAACAATAAAGTCAAGCATGTGGGATTCACAACAATCAGAGTTTTTACAAAAAAATAAAAAAAAGTAATAGTGAATAACAGAAACACGTCATCTTTCAATAATCTCCAATGCACGTGTTTGTGTACGGCGTGTTGTAGATTCCTGTAATTTATTATGGGACTACTTAGCGCGGAGACTTTTCTTATGCGAAAGTAGCTGTTTGCACTCGGATATGCAGAAAATATTATGAATCCGATGTAAGGTAAATAATATAAAATAATCTATATTCTTATTGAATGGTATGTATGACAATATAACGGGGCTAACTGAATGGTTGCACTTTGTTAAATGATTGAATTGGTTACAACAGATGTTAGAAAATTGCAGTGTTTTTGTTGAAATAAATTTTTACTTATTACTGTTTGTGTTTATCATTGATATATTTATTTTATTTTGTGATATTCTGTGTCTATTTTATCTGTAATTTTTGAACTGATGTCTGTTGATCTATATTGTTAAAGGCTTTGCCGTTTATGAGATGAAATCCACACATAAATATTTGAGTCCGTTCGTATGTATGTATGTATGTATGTATGTATGTATGTATGTACGTATGTCCTTAATGGACTCAGAAATTAGGAAAGACCGAAGTAAAATAATACACTCTATACAAGGTCTCATCTTCTGGGCAGGTTTAAGGCTAAAAACATTTTAAATATCTTACGTATTGATAAAGATATTTTAATTTTAATGCGACCATGTCACAAAATTAGCAACAAAATGTATGTAAAATTAATGCAAGATTTAGTAAATAGCAATATTCACAGTCAAACATTTTTCATTGTATTGAATTAATATCAAAATGGATGTAACAATAAATACAACAATTCTGAAACTAAATATTTAGGGTTTATTTTCGTAATAAAATATCGTGTTTGCTAATGAGAAAAGCTCTTGAATTACGTGAATAAAAATTGCATATTTTTGACATATTGGGCTATTTTCATAATGGAAGACATTATGAAACCATAGAAAACTATACTGTAGAATAATAATAGTTTTACCTATAAAATCCATAAACAATGTTAAATGATTTTCAATGAGTGGGAACCTATTTATTTTCACCTAATATTTTTTACATAAATTATGAAATATTTGATAGTAAAATATTCTGAAATATTGAAGGATGCAGATAATCCATTTTTAAGGTTTTTTGGGAATAAAGAGTAAATACTTATATGACAATTTATTCTTGACTTTTTTTAATTTCATAGCAAATACCCATTTATGCACTGCAAACCAAAAATACAAATTCGAATGTGGACAATTATAATATTTTATGATGACTACAATTTTTTCACGAAAAGGGATGTTTACCCTTTTTTTCTTATAGAAATTTGGGATGACAATCTTCGAGTTTTTACATTAAGATGAGGTTTTTAGTAGTTTTTGCACGTAGGTACCCGCCTATTTTTCTAAATAAAATATGAGCTTTCGAGGTGTCGAGCTCACATATTTTTCATTTGGAAGAGGTTTTTAGCACTTTTTCCATGTAGGTACCTACCAATATGTGGAATTTCTTAACTTCAAGCTTTTTCATCGGGACGAGGTTGTTAGTACTTTTTTTTCCATGTAGGTGCCTACTTATTATTTTTTTACATAAATGTGAACATCTGAGGTGTCAAACTTCAAGATTTTTCAATGGGAAGAGGTTTTTAGCACTTTTTTCGATGTTGGCACCTACCTATTTTTTTTAACTAAATATGGGCATGTGAGGTATCAAACTTCATGATTTTTCATTGGGAAGAGTTTTTCAGCACTTTTTTCGATGTAGGTACCTACCTATTTTTTTTATCTAAGTATGGGCATGTGAGGTATCAAACTTCATGATTTTTCATTGGGAAGAGTTTTTCAGCACTTTTTTCGATGTAGGTACCTACCTATTTTTTTTACCTAAGTATGGGCATGTGAGGTATCAAACTTCATGATTTTTCATTGGGAAGAGTTTTTCAGCACTTTTTTCGATGTAGGTACCTACCTATTTTTTTTACCTAAGTATGAGCATGTGAGGTATCAAACTTCATGATTTTTCATTGGGAAGAGTTTTTCAGCACTTTTTTCGATGTAGGTACCTACCTATTTTTTTTACCTAAATATGGGCATGTGAGGTATCAAACTTCAAGATTTTTCATTTAGAGATTTGCAATGCTTTTTATGATGTAGGTACCTACCTATTTATTGTTACTAAGCTATGGGCATGTAGGGAGTCAAAAATTAAGTTTTCTCATTGGGAAGAGCTTTTTACTTCTTTTATCCACGTAAGTGCTTACTCCGTTTTTTTTTCAATAAGATTTTGTTGTTTTAACCCATGTATTTGCAAGGTTTTCTATTTAATTAAACCCGAGCGATGCCGGGTTACATACGCTTGTCATTAATAAAGCTGGTATGTAAGGAAAACAACAAATATTTTATGTTTACGCTATTAAGCAATTTATGTAAATTATTGTTATCACCGAAACAGCATTTTTGTGACACGATTAGACATAATAAAATCATTTAGACAAAGTAGGTGTCCATAACGATGCTATACATTAAATATTTTTCAAGATATGTTAGTAGCCATATATTTTATACAATATTTTTAAACAGAATCTCAATAAGAGATAATTACTGACTTAAGGAAGACTATGCAATCATTCTCCTTAAAGGTGGTTATCAAAATATTTTTAAATCATAAATCTTGAGAGTGTAGTAATCTAGTTTCGACTTGCACGGTCATTGTCAAACTCAATAGTAAGTCATAAATCAATATATAGAGTTTTACAAAATAAACTTCAACTCGATGACAAATCTGAGTAAACTTCTTTTTATTTATTTATTTACATCTTAAACAGGGATACAAACCAGGGATGTTGCGGATGTCGATTTTTACACATCCGCGGATATGAATGCGGATGCGGATTTTTGAAGGCTCACATCCGCGGATGCGGATGCGGATGTTTAAGATGTTATAGAAAAAAAAGTAGGAACTATCTTAGTAGGTAGGCCACACTGTCAAATATGTGACGAAATTGTTGCTACAATAATATTATGGTTTTTTGGCGAAATATTTTTTTTTGTTATTTGCAAAAACCGGCAAAAAAAATAAAATAAAACCGGCAAAAATAAAAACGCGTCGGATCTTGTCACCAATTTTTTCGTTCCCATTGGTTAATGTCAAGTGCGAACGGCACGCGCCATTCGCCGAACCCGCCCCATTTCTTTCTTGTCGCAAATTGTCTTACATCCGCATCCGCGTGAATATCCGCATCGATTATTGCGGATGCGGATGCGGATGTCCAAATACATGCGGAAGCTCCGCATTTGCGGATGCGGATGCGAATATTCGCAACATCCCTGATACAAACAGTCATACCATGAATAGTGTTGAACAGAATAATACAAAAACCATAAGTGGACCAGCAAATTCCCCTACTATTACCTACCAGTATGCTAATTACAATAGTTTTCAATAAACAATAAAGTCAAGCATGTGGGATTCACAACAATCAGAGTTTTTACAAAAAAATAAAAAAAAGTAATAGTGAATAACAGAAACACGTCATCTTTCAATAATCTCCAATGCACGTGTTTGTGTACGGCGTGTTGTAGATTCCTGTAATTTATTATGGGACTACTTAGCGCGGAGACTTTTCTTATGCGAAAGTAGCTGTTTGCACTCGGATATGCAGAAAATATTATGAATCCGATGTAAGGTAAATAATATAAAATAATCTATATTCTTATTGAATGGTATGTATGACAATATAACGGGGCTAACTGAATGGTTGCACTTTGTTAAATGATTGAATTGGTTACAACAGATGTTAGAAAATTGCAGTGTTTTTGTTGAAATAAATTTTTACTTATTACTGTTTGTGTTTATCATTGATATATTTATTTTATTTTGTGATATTCTGTGTCTATTTTATCTGTAATTTTTGAACTGATGTCTGTTGATCTATATTGTTAAAGGCTTTGCCGTTTATGAGATGAAATCCACACATAAATATTTGAGTCCGTTCGTATGTATGTATGTATGTATGTATGTATGTATGTATGTACGTATGTCCTTAATGGACTCAGAAATTAGGAAAGACCGAAGTAAAATAATACACTCTATACAAGGTCTCATCTTCTGGGCAGGTTTAAGGCTAAAAACATTTTAAATATCTTACGTATTGATAAAGATATTTTAATTTTAATGCGACCATGTCACAAAATTAGCAACAAAATGTATGTAAAATTAATGCAAGATTTAGTAAATAGCAATATTCACAGTCAAACATTTTTCATTGTATTGAATTAATATCAAAATGGATGTAACAATAAATACAACAATTCTGAAACTAAATATTTAGGGTTTATTTTCGTAATAAAATATCGTGTTTGCTAATGAGAAAAGCTCTTGAATTACGTGAATAAAAATTGCATATTTTTGACATATTGGGCTATTTTCATAATGGAAGACATTATGAAACCATAGAAAACTATACTGTAGAATAATAATAGTTTTACCTATAAAATCCATAAACAATGTTAAATGATTTTCAATGAGTGGGAACCTATTTATTTTCACCTAATATTTTTTACATAAATTATGAAATATTTGATAGTAAAATATTCTGAAATATTGAAGGATGCAGATAATCCATTTTTAAGGTTTTTTGGGAATAAAGAGTAAATACTTATATGACAATTTATTCTTGACTTTTTTTAATTTCATAGCAAATACCCATTTATGCACTGCAAACCAAAAATACAAATTCGAATGTGGACAATTATAATATTTTAACATTTATCTGACTACAATTTTTTCACAAAAAGGGATGTTTACCCTTTTTTTCTTATAGAAATTTGGGATGACAATCTTCGAGTTTTTACATTAAGATGAGGTTTTTAGTAGTTTTTGCACGTAGGTACCCGCCTATTTTTCTAAATAAAATATGAGCTTTCGAGGTGTCGAGCTCACATATTTTTCATTTGGAAGAGGTTTTTAGCACTTTTTCCATGTAGGTACCTACCAATATGTGGAATTTCTTAACTTCAAGCTTTTTCATCGGGACGAGGTTGTTAGTACTTTTTTTTCCATGTAGGTGCCTACTTATTATTTTTTTACATAAATGTGAACATCTGAGGTGTCAAACTTCAAGATTTTTCAATGGGAAGAGGTTTTTAGCACTTTTTTCGATGTTGGCACCTACCTATTTTTTTTAACTAAATATGGGCATGTGAGGTATCAAACTTCATGATTTTTCATTGGGAAGAGTTTTTCAGCACTTTTTTCGATGTAGGTACCTACCTATTTTTTTTACCTAAGTATGGGCATGTGAGGTATCAAACTTCATGATTTTTCATTGGGAAGAGTTTTTCAGCACTTTTTTCGATGTAGGTACCTACCTATTTTTTTTACCTAAGTATGGGCATGTGAGGTATCAAACTTCATGATTTTTCATTGGGAAGAGTTTTTCAGCACTTTTTTCGATGTAGGTACCTACCTATTTTTTTTTACCTAAATATGGGCATGTGAGGTATCAAACTTCAAGATTTTTCATTTAGAGATTTGCAATGCTTTTTATGATGTAGGTACCTACCTATTTATTGTTACTAAGCTATGGGCATGTAGGGAGTCAAAAATTAAGTTTTCTCATTGGGAAGAGCTTTTTACTTCTTTTATCCACGTAAGTGCTTACTCCGTTTTTTTTTTCAATAAGATTTTGTTGTTTTAACCCATGTATTTGCAAGGTTTTCTATTTAATTAAACCCGAGCGATGCCGGGTTACATACGCTTGTAAATAAATAAATAAATTTATACAAAGTACTAATACCTATAAAAAATAATGAGCAAATACCTATATATAAAGGTGCCAAATATTACGTATATTATAATATACGTAATATTTGGCACCTTTTCCTTTTTTTTTTATAAAGTCGTTTTTAAAATCTTATAAAAAAAATGCTAATTTAAAACATTAGAATTCATATCTCGAAAACGAATAATATCTGACCCACGGAGTCCTCACCAAAGAATAGGTATGCCTTATTTCGAGTGTCCTTTAAAATGCAAATATTCGATTAACACTGCAATTAATAAGACATTTAATATCTTAAACTAAGCGATGAGATGACCCACCCAGCCTTAATGTTTTATTTTTATTGGCGTGGAAAGGATGACTTCTACATATGTTTGATATTTGAACACTTTAATTCAGCGATGCACAACCGCGGCCCTCGGCCGGTATATCTGCGGCCCGCCAGCGAATTAAACAATAAAAAAAATTTCAATACCAGTAATAATCGGATATTCGGTAAAAGTACCGGATACTTAATAATTCGAGTAATTAATCTTTAACAAAACTGAGGAGTTTTTGAAATATTTCAAATTCCTATACCATTTTGAAAATTCAAGCACAGGTACTGCGAGAAAATATTGTTTTAGAAAACCGAGGTTTTTTTGAAATATTTTAAATTCCTATACAGTAGTACTATACCATTTTGAAAATTCGGTGACGGGGGGGGGGATAGAAATTTTAATGTGTGTGCATTTCTGGAAATTTGAATTTTTAGTGTTAATTTTCTTATAGCGGCCCGTCCTTAGCTCATAATCTTCCCGAGTGGCCCCTGTTCCTTATAAGTCTGTGCATCCCTGCTTTATTTACTAGCTGTCCCATAAAAAAGTAAAAAATTTCGAAAACGATCGTAGATCACAATAATATGTATTTTCTATCGAAAAATAAAACTTTTTGTAGGTAAAATAAAACTTTCAATTGTCAACTCTGTATTGAGTCCATAAAGAAATACTACTGCTAAAACCTACTGGCCCATATAACTATTTTAAAAATTGAGTTCAACAAATTCACGATACTTGATTTATTCAGTTGATATAGACGGCAGTTTGTAATAGTAACATTATATTATTTTATAATGAGAAGGGTCGTTAAATGTTTAAAAATAGAACTTACAACCTCCGTCAACTGAAAAAAATAGAGCCTATTCTTAGACTTTATTACGGACCGTTCATTATTCTACGTACTTTAATCGTTGATTATAATAATATTATTAAATCACTGGGTGTGTAGGTTGTATCGGCAATTAGTTAATGTATTTTCCTAGTTTGTATTAAATTGCAAAATAATTTCTAACAATGTTCCGGTTCATGTAAAATGTAAACTCGTTCTTGTCTTGAAGTACACGGTGAAAGCTGTTTTGTAACCGTATCTATGAATCATATGTTTGAAGAAAATAAATACTTCAATGTAAATACATGCAGGGACTAGAATTATTCAATGGTTCCTGTTTTACAACGATATGACTTGAAGAATAACGATTATTATGAAAACAATCATAATATTTAATTTATAATATAATATATTACATAGATTCTCGCAAGAAAGGTTCAAATCCCTGAGAATCCCTAAAACTCATTTAATTGTTTTTATATTCTGTATATTTTATCACAATAATTCTTCGAAAGTTCGAGGCGGGTGGCTGAAATATCAAATTAATGAAGCAGAAGTGTTGGCTTAACATAATAATAATTATGAAACTATGTATACAACTTTGCTACATCTAAATGCTATTATATGAAAATTGCACATAGCAACCGATAGATATATTTGCGAGATAAAATAATATTGGCATCATTTTAATATTTATCTCATGAATAATGAATTCCATTGTAATAGCATTAGTGAAGGATGATCTGAATAAATTTGTTAAAGTTTTTGTTAGGAGTTCAAAGTTGCCCATAACGTGTAGTTAATATAGTCGATCGACGGCGCTTGGTGGAATTTTATGCTAAATTGATAAAAATATTATTATTTACCTATTTATTTATTTTATTCTTCTTGCACATCATCATTCACATAACAAAACCAACAATAAATCAGTTTACAAAAGAAAAAATATGATGATATGCAGTGGCGAGATTATCACTTAAAGTGATTTCTTCCATCTAACCACAGTCGCATAATGTATTTGGTTCTTCCACAGTGACTTTATTAATCGAGAGCCGGCTTTCAAGATCTTAAATTGAGCCCGATTATGAGAACTCACGATTAATAAAGTCTGTGGTACTAAATATAAATATTTATTATTTATTTATTTTATTTGTGAAGTACCTACTAAATATAAATATTTTATTTTTATTAATTGACTATAACCGGTAGTACAAGGAAGAAACCAATGTAGATAGAAAAATAAGAGGCAACGCGACTTTTTCAATGCGTAGACGTGTCTGTAAATTTTCTTATCCACGGACCACGAGCAGAAAATAAACTTACACGTGTTCACAATTAACACGTGCAACATCGAAAACTCAATATAAAGTAATGCGTCTAAATAGACAGCTGATAAAGCACCACTGATAAAGATTAAATTAAAAATAAACATTAAATTAAAATTTTATTGACATCAATGCAATACCTAAACACGTTGAACACATACAAAAAATAAATAAGACTAAATCATATTTTATATCCTGAATTAACAAAAAAAAAATACCGTGGAATTTATGGAATCGAACAGGGCTCGCTTCTTTTTCTGCAAGTTATATGGTGTCCTGTAAACAGTTGCGGATTCGGAAAAAAAAAACTCAAGGGGGGGGGCGCAAATGACATCTTGAGCTACCTTTACTTTTATCGTGATAAAAGAATTATCAAGTCACATACAAAGTCACGTCAATAGGCCCCGCAAGGGGGCTGCATCCGCCACTGCCTGTAAAAGGTAAAGGTATACAAAAACAAATTATTATTCTATATCGGAGTTCGTCGGTAGCCTGGAGGTAGAGTCGCGGCCTTGTGAACAAGGGGTTTATTACTGTGAAAGGTGTATAAGGTTGTATTTGGGTTTATAACAAAACCCTGATATATCTCTTTTAAAAAAAAAAATGTGTTGGTGCACACGTAGTAGAATTCCATAATAATGCAATTTGAAACAAGTGTTCCTTTCTACTATTGTTTGTTAATTCTTTCGACTTATAAGGTCGACAATCAGATTGATAATGACGTCTCTCTGCGAATTAACAAACAATAGTAGAAAGGAACACTTGTTTCAAATTGCATTACTATACAGAATGTATTATTTTTACTGACACGAAGAGAATAACGTGTATTTTTATTAAATGCATTGAATCCACTAGCCATCCCACTTGGGAGGTACTGTGATTGCACAGATAGATTATAATAAATATGTATGTTTACGTGGTTTCGAGTATCAATAGTATCAATGTTCTTTATCTCATGTATTATATGATTTACAAGCATATTTATGTATATTATACTAAATAATATGTATAATCTAATCTCATATAATTTCTTATTAACGAAGTAATGACTCTCTGTGTTTCTAAGAGACACGTTGAAGGCAAATTGTATTAAACCAAAATGCACATGAACTGTTTTTTGATAAGCTAATTTCCACCTATATCATTATAGATTTGTTTCGAGTCTTGTTAGAAAGTTTTTAACGCTTTGAAACATTTATTTAATTTGCATTGAACATAAAAAATTATTAACCCAATAGTAGGTACATGAGAAGTCGAATGTTCATGTCTTTATCTGATGCATTTTTAAAATAATATTTGAAAACTTTTATCGAACAGCAAGATCACAGTAGATATTAGTGGACCCCACAATCCATGTATCTGGTTTTGACTTGCAGAGAAAGATTTGGATACACTATAAAAGAGTGAAGACAGAACATGAATAGTATAATTACTTGCTCTAGGTGGGGAAAAAGAGATTCCCCTGATTGTGAATGTGGAGATGTGTAGACAGTGAGACACATAGTAAGGGACTTCCATCTCAAAAAAATACTGGACAGGACCTGCTGAACAGGACAAGTCAAGACTTTAGAGGATATGACGCAGCCCACACCGGTAAAGATTTATCAACTCACCAAGCCACACAAAAAGTAAAATAAAGTAAGTAATCGGGCGGTAATATTTCTGTTCTGCGTTATTGTTTGCAATAAACTCGCCCTCTGTAAAGGTATTGAATAAAATATATCATTCATTTAATGTATCGTTGAAATATATTAATCGTATGTAACAATTATAACTATGCAATCAGTGTAAGTAAAGAATAAACAAATATACAAATAAATAAAAAAAATTATAATTTTCATCAACCGGCATTTGATAATATACGAACCTATGCGCATGTCAATAATATTTTCATTATGCGAAAACCCAGATTAAAAACAGGAAAAATAGTGCCTTAAACTTATCATCAAATATTATTTACCCATACACAATAAATTATCAACAATAAATAAAATTTTATTGAAATGAACATAGTAGGTATACTAGCATGCTACCTATATGGTTACATGAATAATACCTAAAGGCGGGCTTAAAGCAGATGCTATTTCTTCCAGCCAACACGGAAAAAAATAAAAATAAATGCGTTAAGCAGAAAAACAAGAATAAATAAATAAATCTATAAAAACAGTAGGTATAACATAACATAAACATGTGAATAAATAATACTACTTTTAAAGAATGCGAAATGATAATGTCCATATTTGACTTACTCTGTATACTTTTCGCTATAATAATGAAACGACTTACCTACCGATATTTTCATAATAGATGCGTATTTTTAGAGACTAATGTAAATGTTAAAAATTTAGTATATTTTTTAAGGGTAAAATGTTAAATATTGCATTATTAATAATTTCCCCTGTAAGCAGTATTGTTTTGAATATATTTTGCAAGATAATTGAAAAAAAAACACAATATTTAGTTAACTTTCAAATGACTTTTATTAACTTCGCGTACGTACTAGTATTCGGAGACTCTCGACTCCATCATCAGGCGATTAGTAAAAAGTAAAAACTTTTTACTAATCGTAAAATTAGTAAAAACTTTTTACTAATCGCCTGATGATGGAGTCGAGAGTCTCCGAATACCAGTACGTACGCGAAGTTAATAAAAGTCATTTGGAAGTTAACTACATATTGTGTTTTTTTTTTCAATTATCTTGAAATGGACTTCCAACAAGTACCTTCGGTCAACAACATTAATATACATTGCCTTTAGTTTAGGCCTTCTTCTTCTTCTCAACGTTCTGTGTTTTATTTGCTTATTTATTCCACTTCATGTTTTGTAAATTGAGGTTGTCAACGGACGAAATATAAAATTTGCGAGAATACAGTATAATTATAGATATCATAGATTTACCAATAACATCATGACATATCCAACAAGTAGAGTAGCCAGCAGACCAACTCTCAGACCCCCTGTCTAATCCACAATCCCTACTACGTGTTGGGGGTTTGTTAAATATACTACTACTAGGTATACCATCACGGCATATCCCACAAGTGGGGTAACCAGCAGACCAGCTTCATATAATAAACATGCAAGCTGCCCTCTCCGGGCCAATATAAAATCAAGACATTCCGGATGGGTGGCAAATATTATTGATGATATTATGAAGAGGTATACATATCTGTTTTAATTATGTAGGTACAATATGTCATTGAGTCGTGGTTAGTTGAGAATCACTTCACAGTGATAATCACGCCACTGGACATCGTCCATAGTACTTTGAGTTATATATTGTTTTGTTGACACTGTTATAGAATGATGATGTGCAAAAGTAATGAAATCCACACATAAATATTTGAGTCCGTTCGTATGTATGTATGTATGTATGTATGTATGTATGTATGTACGTATGTCCTTAATGGACTCAGAAATTAGGAAAGACCGAAGTAAAATAATACACTCTATACAAGGTCTCATCTTCTGGGCAGGTTTAAGGCTAAAAACATTTTAAATATCTTACGTATTGATAAAGATATTTTAATTTTAATGCGACCATGTCACAAAATTAGCAACAAAATGTATGTAAAATTAATGCAAGATTTAGTAAATAGCAATATTCACAGTCAAACATTTTTCATTGTATTGAATTAATATCAAAATGGATGTAACAATAAATACAACAATTCTGAAACTAAATATTTAGGGTTTATTTTCGTAATAAAATATCGTGTTTGCTAATGAGAAAAGCTCTTGAATTACGTGAATAAAAATTGCATATTTTTGACATATTGGGCTATTTTCATAATGGAAGACATTATGAAACCATAGAAAACTATACTGTAGAATAATAATAGTTTTACCTATAAAATCCATAAACAATGTTAAATGATTTTCAATGAGTGGGAACCTATTTATTTTCACCTAATATTTTTTACATAAATTATGAAATATTTGATAGTAAAATATTCTGAAATATTGAAGGATGCAGATAATCCATTTTTAAGGTTTTTTGGGAATAAAGAGTAAATACTTATATGACAATTTATTCTTGACTTTTTTTAATTTCATAGCAAATACCCATTTATGCACTGCAAACCAAAAATACAAATTCGAATGTGGACAATTATAATATTTTAACATTTATCTGACTACAATTTTTTCACAAAAAGGGATGTTTACCCTTTTTTTCTTATAGAAATTTGGGATGACAATCTTCGAGTTTTTACATTAAGATGAGGTTTTTAGTAGTTTTTGCACGTAGGTACCCGCCTATTTTTCTAAATAAAATATGAGCTTTCGAGGTGTCGAGCTCACATATTTTTCATTTGGAAGAGGTTTTTAGCACTTTTTCCATGTAGGTACCTACCAATATGTGGAATTTCTTAACTTCAAGCTTTTTCATCGGGACGAGGTTGTTAGTACTTTTTTTTCCATGTAGGTGCCTACTTATTATTTTTTTACATAAATGTGAACATCTGAGGTGTCAAACTTCAAGATTTTTCAATGGGAAGAGGTTTTTAGCACTTTTTTCGATGTTGGCACCTACCTATTTTTTTTAACTAAATATGGGCATGTGAGGTATCAAACTTCATGATTTTTCATTGGGAAGAGTTTTTCAGCACTTTTTTCGATGTAGGTACCTACCTATTTTTTTTACCTAAGTATGGGCATGTGAGGTATCAAACTTCATGATTTTTCATTGGGAAGAGTTTTTCAGCACTTTTTTCGATGTAGGTACCTACCTATTTTTTTTACCTAAGTATGGGCATGTGAGGTATCAAACTTCATGATTTTTCATTGGGAAGAGTTTTTCAGCACTTTTTTCGATGTAGGTACCTACCTATTTTTTTTTACCTAAATATGGGCATGTGAGGTATCAAACTTCAAGATTTTTCATTTAGAGATTTGCAATGCTTTTTATGATGTAGGTACCTACCTATTTATTGTTACTAAGCTATGGGCATGTAGGGAGTCAAAAATTAAGTTTTCTCATTGGGAAGAGCTTTTTACTTCTTTTATCCACGTAAGTGCTTACTCCGTTTTTTTTTTCAATAAGATTTTGTTGTTTTAACCCATGTATTTGCAAGGTTTTCTATTTAATTAAACCCGAGCGATGCCGGGTTACATACGCTTGTAAATAAATAAATAGAAAAATGATTACAATAGTATTTAAAATCCTCCGCCACACCGGAAATATATAATAAATGATTATAAATATGACTTCATCAATTTGGTATCACGATACCAATATAGGAAATAATATTGCAGATTTGCACGAAATATTAATTAATTCAAAACTTATAAGTACCTAATACTTACAGGGTTATTCATGATGATCTAAATACGATCATAATCTTGTCTCGATGAGCGAAGTGACTATAGTCAAAATACAATACCGCGGTAGGTGAAAATTGACATTTTCAACAATTAGGTACACGAGTGTATTATGGTTGTACTTATTATGTTGCGTAACCCCAAGAATGCACCAGGCATTGGTGTATACGTTGTTATTATTATTAAATTTACTTATTTATTTATTTATTCTTTACTGTACATTGATATTGTTAATAGTATCTAATCACGTCTTAAAAATTATCAAACGTCGATTGATATATACCTACATTTTTTGACATTAGCGTAAACAATATAAATGTGTACGTCAATATTTGGTATATCCTTGGGGTTATGTTACATAATACAACCATAATACTTGTGTAAATGTTTAAAACGACTATCCTCAGCTGCCGCGGTGTTGACATGCACGTATTTTTGACAAAGTCATTTCGCGCATTGTAGAGTTTAAGATCAAGGCAAATTAAGATCGTATTTAGATCGCGTCGTGAGTAACCCTGTTGACAATCATGTTGTAAATTTGTACAAAAGTAAATAATGCAAATTATGTAAAAAAGTATCTGTATCAGAAATAGGTACAATAATGAGCAAAACAATTGAATTCACTATCAGCTGTAGGTATTTAATGTTCGTACCAACTCGTAGGTAATTAAGATGTCATGACCGATTTAATGTAAGAAGGCATTAATGATAATGCGTATCAATTTTATAATGCTAATGTGTAATATTACAGGAAAGATAATTGGTATTATTTATAAACCAATACCGAGTTTTGTTTTTTTTTACATTATTTTAAACAAGTTTGGATCCAATTTTTTTACATTAAGATGATCTAGTGCGATGGAAAGAGAAATTGTATTAAAAAATATTTTTTGTATAAGTCCATTTATTTTTTTCCCAAAGCCTGGGAGACATATTTTTCCAAAGGACTCCACAGAAGAAACGTTGTTTGTGGATAGATTGACTTATGTCATTACTAATTATATTTGGATTAGTTGGAAAAGATCGTGCCTTTGCGATAAACTCGCCTCTGTATATTGTTTGTATTTAATTTGAATGTGTACCTCTTACGTTATTGTTTGTAATCAATACACAGTATATAATTTATTGATTTATTTATTCTATATAATTATACAAATAAATCAATATATATATTATTATTAACATAACATAACACGCATAGACAATTCACACAGACCGAGCTAGTCCCAAACTAAGATATGGATCTTGTATTATGGGCACTAACACGATGATACACATATATACAATGCACTGAACACATACATGTAACACCCAGACCCAGGACTGGATCTTCTGGCTGACCCACTCATGGGAAATGTCCTAATAAAATATAAATTATGAAGAATAGTTGTATTTATAATACTCTTGAACATTATACCTACTGCAGATTAGTGAAGCCACAAACAATAGATTTGAAAGAATAAATGTGAATCTATATAAACATTACAGTACCTAATGAATCAAATATTCTAATTTAAAATAAGATAAATCAAATGTTAGTTATTACAATTTATTAATTACCTTTAACTGCGCGAATCCATGCCTTCCCCATGAGGGATCCATAAGACATGCTGGGGGTTTTTCTCTAGGCTTTTGGTTCCAATATTTTGAATGCGGATGACGAAGAGCATAGTAGAGTAACCAGAAACAGAATCCAATATTAACAAACAAACTTATAATATAAATATAAATTTTAAAGAAAAATAACAAAATTTTATTCATTTTGACAAATTTCCCGCTTTTATTGCACCTTGCTGATTTTATTGTAGATATCAAAATTTTTCAATGTTTTATTTCATTACATAACAAATTATTATTAGCACTTATTATATTTATGGTAATCAAATTGATAAATTAAAAATTTTTGTATAAATATTTTATTATTTTTTGGTATATCAAACAAAAGTAATTAAAGTTTCAGTAACAATCTCGTATCAAAATATTTAATTTTATTTATATTCACTGATAAATTTTCATCGTTATCTAGTTGCACTTTAATTTTTATTCATTAGTCCAAAAGACGAATATTTCCATTTGTCAATTTATTTATAACCGAATAAAATTACATTTTTAATAAATTGATTAATTACACGGATGTTTATAATTCCATTTTAAATGTTAATTCACATTGTGAATTTAAAATAAACAATGTTTTTGGACACGAATAATAATAGTAATGACAATTTGATAAATGTCAAAATAGCAGCAATATCAAACGTCAAAATCGTTGTTTGATAATGTTTAATCTATGGTTCTATTTTTAAATTATTGAATTATTTTTTTCATGGAATTATTGAGTAAACTGCAGATTTCTGTAAATGTTGTGATGTTATTATGCTGAGAGTTTGTGTTATTATTTTCGTAACGTTGGATGCGGTCGTGGCTAGCGTCTATACGAACGCGTTCAAGTCAACAAAAGATTATTATTTGCTGTTAATCATGGTTTTATGTAGACCGGGAGAGGGGTGCGAGATGAACGTAAAGTAAGTAAGTGGGAGTAGTCAGATGGAAAACTGGAAAAAAAATATTTACAACCACGTTATTCCATATCTTTCCGCATATTATTGTTTTGAGATGTGATTGCGAAATCAGCGTAGGTACCTACATGCATAGTAGGTACAAAATCCATATTAATTTGTAACAATATTTTGCGGGATATTAGAGGCTAAAATAATATTGTTAGCATCGATTTCAACGTCAACGTCAGCCTGCATTGTAGATTCACAAGTTTTTCCTTTATTAAAATTTCGTTCGAATTTGCCGCGGTATTTTTGTCACTTTTTACTTGCTCTTTAATTCTGATAATTTTTATTATATATTTTGACAGTTGAGGAAAAATTCTATAGGTATGTAGACAATATTTCTTCGTCTTTTTACGAGATTGTCTGCATATCGATAAATAAAAGTGTATTGGAATAATATTTCTTGAATAATATTTCGCCCATTGTGCAAAATTATTCGTTTATACCATGTAGTAACCATATAATTTGTATTCAAATATTTTGTACAAAAAAGTTTATTATTATTTTTATTTCTTGTGAAATATCACTTGAGTGTAGTTACTTGAGATCCATAATAGCACCTGATGATGCAAGCTCGGAGTCCGCGAAATCATCGTGAGTGAATAATATAGGTAGGTACCTACCTACTCAAGTGAAATTGGAATACAAAAAATATTATTCGTTTTATTAAATAATTTAGAATTAAGTGTAAGAATGTTATGGCGATACAACCAATGTCATTGTTTATAGGTAATTTATAATCAATAATGTTTTTATCTTATATTCTTGACTAATTTTAAAAATGTATAATATATAATGCGATAATCTCGCTACTGTATATCTCCGCATTTTTTCTTATGTAATCTGATTTGATGATTTTTTTTATGTGAATGATGATGTGCAAGAAGAACAAAATAAATAAATAAATTCATATCTGGTTTTTAAATAAATATATTATTCAACTTATAATATCTATCATTTAATTTATTTTAGCTTGTTACCATTTATGAGGACTATTCATTTGAAAGAGAATACATTATTAAATTGAAAATAAATAAAAAAATGCAGGTATATGGCGAATTTTATTTATTCAAACCAATAGTTAACTGTTCAAACCAATTCAATTCAAATCAATAGTAATAATAATAGTAAACTGTATATTAAAAACCTACATACCCAATGTACCTAATGTTCAATATAGTTTAAGTTTTGTTACTGCTTTACGGAACCCACTTCCTGATCTATTCTATTCTGTAACGTGCTTCCCATACATGCGAGAATTTTGAATTCATGCCTTAATAATTGCATGCATTATGCATTATTTCCAAAAAACATTAGGCCTTACGAACTTACACGTTGCAAAGATGAGATCTCCTATAAACAAAATAAAAAATCGGGAATGTCATCCACCTCCAATAGTAAATTTAAGAATTGTTTCTTAAACTCCTACTGTATCAAGATGAAATGATACAAATTAATTCCAAAACCGTAATCGATTTAAACATATTGTGAGATAGGTACAGTTGTATCTAACAAATACATAGGTATATATAACTCGCATATAGATAAAATGATCTGGTTATTTGGATGAAATTGCGAAGCCATATACCGTAAAAAAACAGTATAAGGTAGATACCAATTGATGTTAATTAAATAGTATGTCTTATAAACAGCGTCGTATAGGCTCATTCATAATTATATTATTAATCCATCTATTTCCTTTATATCCATCTCATCACGACATCTCCTACTATCAAACTGCTGCATGTGATTAGTGTACATGTCATTCTCTTTGTGCCAATAAAAATGTGAGATTCAATTATAATGTTATACATCTCACCTGAATTAAGAATATTAAATCTTTTTCCTTATGCCAAAACCCAATTAACTCGGGCAAAGGGATAAATAAAGGATTGAAAACAAATTCAATATAGGTATAACTATACAAGTATACTTATGTACCACTTTCGCCCCAATCATATTTTCATATAATTCCTCCTGAAAACATGAAGATTTCTTTATCACAATAGTTTATGTTAAATTACTTTTAAAACTCACTGTTTCAAAGAAATCATTATGGAAAAAACATTATTTTGTTGATATATAATGATATAAACTATTTTTAACTCTCTATTTCTTTAAATGGGGAAGTCCGAGTAGCATCATTTAAAAAAAAACATTTTCAAATAATCCCTGTTTAAGTTCAAAAAAACGTGTTAGAAATTTTCATTATTATTTATACCTATGCTTATTTTATGAAAGCTTATTAAAGCAGCACCTTTTGTTTCTGAGAAAAGCGCTTAAAGGCGAGAGAGGATGTGAAATGGTAGTTGGTGCTAAAAATATTGTAATCTCTCGTATCGTGCTAACAGCCTTATTGAAACCTCTAAATCCTAAACGTAATCTAAATTGCATGAAATTGGGTTAGTTGGAAGAAATCGCGCCTCTGCGATAAACTAGCCCTCTGTATATTGATTGTATGATTGTCTTTGTTTTAAATGTATTTTTGTGTGAATTTGCTTGTAATCAATGTACAGTAAAGAATAAATAAATAAATAAAATAAATCCGGATTTCACTTGCACAGATATGGCAAAACATAGCATAACTATCCATTCATTTTGATCTCGCGCCTTGTCATAAAGTTCAAAATTTCTAAATCGGCTGGTAGCCCGTCAGCTATGGAAGGCCACTCCACACAATGGAAGGCCGTAACTAGGTGCAAATAAAAAAAATACAAAATGCAAAAAAGTAATAATAAAAAGCAGGTAGGTACATTGAGCAGCAAAAAGATTTAATGAATTAAATAATGACGAAATAATTTTAAAAGTAAAAAGACATAATATTAACAATAAATAAAGTAGGTATAAAATAAACCTGTTAGCAACCTTAGAGTTATTACTTTATTTATTGTTGATATTATGTCTTTTTACTTTTAAAATTAATACTTGAGCACAATATTAATATACCTACATTAGTATCTGATAATTTCGTCTGTTTTTAATTTGTAAAACCTTTTTGCTATCTAATGAACATGTTTTTAAAACAAAAACAGTGTTTAATGATAATTTTTATATATTACTAGCTGACCCAGTAAACGCTGTTTTGCCATATACCTACCTACATTATTTCTAGATTACTAATATCGCTATAAAAAATAGGGGTTGATGGTACAAAGGTGAAAAATTAGGGCTGTATGTATTTTTTTATTCCTCACCATATAAAAATAAAAAAAAATTGCCCAAAAAAATAAAAAATAAAAAATCGGGATGGACCACCCTCAACTTTTAGGGGTATTAAAAATGGATGTTGGCTGATTGTCAGACCTACCCGATAAGCGCACAAAATTTTATCAAAATTGGTCCAGCCGTTTCGGAGGAGTATGATAACATACACCCTGACACGAGAATTTTATATATTAGATATTTTTTACTGTACATTGATTAAAAACAATTCCAAACATGAAAAATAAATACAGTCATAGGTAACAGTTCCCGTAGGTGACACTTCTCTGGCAGCTGAGCGACAAGAAGCGAAAATAAGAAAATCATTCATATTTTTTTTATCAAAGACTCAATTCATTGTTGTAAATATTTTTTATAGGTAATTATTGTGACTTTTCTACCAGTTGATACTAGGTGTCACGTATTGGTACGGGAAAAATATTGCATATTTCTTCGTAGACATCGATTCCATTAACTGAAACGATATATAAAAACATTTCAATATTGAAAAAAAATCCCTTAAGTACACAATAATGTCCAATTATCCTTAGGCTATTGGATATTAATAAAATTGAGCGACTACTGATTGATCTATTATGCAATCATCTAAGACTTAGTCATGTATACTGAGGCATAAGAACATAGACTGTACTCTCTGTGCATATATTGGACGACCTTAATGACTTAGTTTACTCAAAATACAAGTAAGCCAACAAGACGTCATTAAATTTGTGTCCACTTGATTTTTGAGGTAACTGAAACTCTAACTTCTCGCCATCATGGATGCGTATTCGATTGCTGCCTTGAATAGAAGTCCAATACTCAGATGCAACTAGTCACTAAACCCAAAAGGTATTTTTAGTAAATCATTGGAAATTTTACTTTCCAAGATATGTAAGATCTTGGAGGTTGTCATTTATCTATGACACTCGATATGCTCCATAAATTTTTACCTGGGTTCATACCTGATTTCACAAGTAATAAGATTGCCCGTCAGAATGCAATGATTCTGATAAGTGACCATTATTAATAATTATACTGTTAATAGGTTTACTATAAAGTATATAATTACAACATTATTAATACATGCAACACATTTGCTGGTTTATTTCATTTAAAGCAAGTCATTCTAAATGGCATCTTCTCCTGACATTTTTGAAAAGTCTGCCACCTGAAGATGATGAATGACATTTCATCGAAACGTTATGACACGCCCACTGTCCTTAGACCGTCTCAAGGGCGCCTATTATATTTATTTAATTATTATAAAATTTGGAAAATGATTGTCACAAATTTGATTAAAATGCGAGAATTTTATGTGAGTTCCAATTGAAGACATTATTAATTGTCACAAATATTATTCACTAAATCACATTTTTAAAATTGAAATTTTTAACTAGATTAAAAATAATAACACCCAAAAATTTAACTTTATAAAACTATTTAAACCAAAAAATGTATTAAAATTTTGTTATTTTGAACAATTATGAGATAATAATAAATCATTTTGAAAAATGAGACGTCAGAGATTTCAGGCAGCTACTACCAGCGCCATCCACCGACCGATTATGATTTATTCAAATAGCACTTTCATATTATTAGCTCTAGGTATATACCTAATAATTTATAAATTGTATTTATATTTAAAGCATTTATGGACAATCTCAAATAAATTTTAATCATAAACAGTTATTTGAGTAAATACAATTATTAGCAAAATTTGCTAATAATATCATCGCTAGAAATAAAAATGTTTCCAATTATAGTAAGTATTATCCCTAATTGTTTTCTCGCCATCAATTAGATACCAACATAGGTTCATACTTCTGCCAGTGGCGGCTTTAAGGTCAGGGGATCCCAAACATAAAAGGTTGATCTTTAATAAAAAAAAAATCCTATTGCACGCAAAAGATAATTCCTAAGCGTTCGTGATGAATGCTTTAATACCTATTAAATAAATATTTGCATTTTGAATTAATTATTTATGTTATTATCTTGTAGATCTGTATAAAATACATAATCAAAAAACTCAATATTCACCTCACTTAAATAACCAGTAGATTATGAAAACTCTTTTTCGGAATTTGAAATAATTGGATCGATATTGCGATGAAATTTCAAGGAAATTTTAGCGCTTGGAAGGTGCATTTTAAATATCTACTCTCCCATACCTGCACTTCATATTAGTTATACATATCAATTTTTTTTTTTTTTTACAAACGTAACTGGATCATCATTCGAGGCTCGAAACATCCCTTATTCTGGATTGTTACATAATATGGATTCGACTCTGGTGTTCTTACACGAGTTTATTTGGTGATACTCTCTAGAGCCTGAATCGAATAAAATCGTGTTGACTAAAGATGAAACGGATTTCTATCCGGCTAACTTGTAGCATCCGACCGGTTACTGCATAGTCCTTCAATCAAGAAGTGTCTTTTTTTTCTATCGGGCTGAATAGTGGCTTTAAGTATATAGTAACAAGCTCTAAACCATAAATGTAAATATTTCGCCCACTTTGAGAGACAATAACCAATATCTAATGCCTGTACAAGGTTGTATTCAGGAATTTTCTACAGAGGGCAACAGCTATAGGTACAAATAATTATTCAACACAAGTTTTAAGACCTGAATGTTTCCACCTTTATTTGATGAATTCTTCTGATTTCTTTATCTTTGACTTCTAGAAGATATTCAATTTGATATATGCCATATTCAACGTACTTTTCAATTTTCTAAAACTCTTTTTTTAAATTACCTTAGGTTCCCTCGAATGATCTCTGAGCTTGCTACCGCTCACAAGGGTGCGTTATCACCCACTTTTAAAAACTCGGATATAAACTAAACAAGCTACGACCTAACCGGATATCCGCTTTAGAATTTCATCTGATATCCGGTATCCACTCAAGCTACTATTCATTTCATTACTGGCGTTGACTGTGAGGTTACTACTAGTAAACTTTAGTAATTAATCAACCGTTTGTATCTTAGCACACAAAACATCTTGTTACGCCTTAAGCGTTTGGTTTGTATGGTGACCCTCTATATAATTATAAGTAGGTATTGGGTACTAGTGCGTACTACAAGAATGTATGGTATGTCTTACAAGTATGTATTACAAATATAATGACCATTCTAAACATTAGCAGAATATATCCATTCTCTCGTGCCAACTACAATTATACTAATTATCATAACTTTCTGTTGGATTTGCACGTGTACGCTTTTTGGTACGTTCATAAAGTATAGATATGCTTATTCGACGATAACAACAAAATCTACCACTGCATATTTCACAAGTGGGATAGCCAACAAGTCTCTTCACAATGTGTCTTATTTCTATATTTTAAAAAATAATACATATTCATAAATTTTGTTCTTCAATAATACGCACAATTGATGTTCATTGATTCACATTAAGGAGATAGGTTTCAATAATAAATTGCCCTAATACAGGACCTACCTAGTTGGGCAGCATCAATTTCTTCCGATTAGATTTTACACAATGTTGCATTGTGTAGACATGGTTCTCCAATCGAGGTTTCTGATTGGTTTTGTCATCTGCACCCAAATCCGGTTAATCAATAAAAAAAATAGTAAATATTCTAAACATTAGCATCAATAAAGTATTTATGTAAATTGTAATTTATTAAGAAATAAATAAAAATCTAAATATCTCCAAAAAATGGTCTAAATAATAATAAATACTTGTAGTTTTGTTAGAAAGTTTTTGAACAAAGACACTTTAGGCACAATGCTGGTATTTTGAAATCGCGTTTTGATATCCTGAATATCTGAATTGGTGAATTTTTCCCGGCATGAAACTGTTAAGTGTTTGTGTGATCATGACTGATTATAGGGAGACTTATCTGGTTGCATAATGCTGAGTAGTGTGGATGACAATTCTGGCGCTGCGTAAAAAAATAATATTGATAATGTCAAATATCGAGTTCGTCGGTAGCCTGGAGGTAGAATCTCGGCCTCTGAAACACAGGATCTGTGGTTCGATTCCAGGCGCCGGCAAACTCCCCTTTCACGATACAAGCTTTTAGCATACTGTGAAAAGTGTATAAGGTTGTATTTGGGTTTATAACAAAACCCAGATATATCTTTTATAAAAAAAACAGTAGATCGCGTGTATTTGCTGCTTAGTGACTTGTAAAATTATTACATAGTTTATTAAAACCTAATAAGATTTTTTTATTATCTATCTGTAAAGGATGTAAAGATATCGTTAGATAATTTGAATAAAAACAGCGATACGGTGATAAAAAAACAATAATTGTATGACAGCACGTGTTGAAAACAATCACAGTTTATGAATCTGAATAATATAATGATAAATGTTATTAAATTATAAAATAATAATAATACAACGTGTGGTACCTAGTCTACCTGACCATTTGCACCATAGAAACAGATAAAAAGATTCAAATAGGTATGTTACCATTTATATACTGGGTGCTACTATTTATACAGTACGAACTTTCTGTCCAACTCATTTCTTGTTCATGGTGCTCGCTGTTGGAACAATCTTCCTTCGAAAATCAGGATGATAACAACTTTTCCTTCTTTCAGACAAGCTGTCAAAAATCACTTCCTTTCACTGAATTTAGCATCTGACTCCTAAAACCCTTTCCCCTATGCATGTGCACGCTGCAATGTATGTATGTATGTTATCCTTTTTCTTATTATTATATGTCCATGAATGCATTGTTGCCTGCATGTGCCTTTTTCATTTGTTTGCTTTATGTTATGTCTTTGTTTTTTTTTATATTTATAATGTTACTGTAGATATGTACATTTATGTCTGTTTCGTTTTTTGATTTTAATAACCGGGTTAGTTGGAAGACATCGCATTTTAGCGATAAAATCGCCCTCTGTACATTGAATTGTATAAATGATATTTTCTATGTAAATTTGTATTATTGTAAACAATGTACAGTGAAGAATAAAATAAATAAATAAATAAATATATATGACAATGAGGACCTCTACTCGTGGCATCTATATTCAGTATCTAGAACAAGAACATTTCCCTTCTTTCCATAACATACATAATTATTTGCCTTGTGCATTTCCTCTTAGAATAATATAGGATAATTTGACTTATATAAGTTTATGCGTCTACCAGAAGTCAATATTTTTTTTATCTCCATTTATGAACGGGTCTATGAAAGTAGATGTGCCTTCTAGCGAAGTCGATTTATAATTATTTTTTCCACTTTTGGAGATGGATAACAACGTCCATTCTTTTGACATATATAATTATAACGCTCATTCAGCTCTCGTACTTTTTTGCACCAAAGTATTAAATTATACCTAACTATTTATCAATATCTCCAATCCTAAAATAGATGAATTATAATTAATGTATCAATGATGAACCAATTCAACCATTCACTATAAAAATGACATCAATATAAGGATGCATATGAACACCGACGAAGTTTCCGTTTTTGAATAAAAAAAAATATTGCAAGTATTTCTCTTACCAATCTTATGATTGGCGGGAAACTTATGCTAAAACTAGAAATTATTCGTTATTTAAAAAAATATCAATCACCAAAAGTAGAAGTCCATATAATAAAAAAATTGATGTTTCATTATTTTTTTTTGATAAAAAAAAATACATAAACAGTAAAATATTACCAAATAATTGATATTAAGAATACGTAGAACACAATGTATTCAGGTAATTCTAATACTTGCTTAGTAAGTCCAGCAGGCTTATTCTTGACGCTTTCTTATTCGATACTAATACTAGACTTAAGATCGTAAATAAAAAGACCATGACTAAATTTCGTATTCTTGACACTTTCTTTTTCTCTTTCTTATTTGGAACTTCGATCTTATCCGATACTAGTTGAACGGCCCGTTAGCAACAATGTGAATTTTTGTCGTATTGTCTATGGTTTCGGCAAATTTCATATTTTTGCGAATAATATTTAATTTTCACGAAATATTTTTGAACAAATATGTAAAATATTTAAATTGACAATAAATTACTACATTTAATAAATTATTTGTAAAGTTATTTTCATTTAATTCGTTTATTTAATGTTATTTGATATTTCAAAGTTGGTCATCGTGATTCTTGAGTTTTGACAAGACGCTTACGAACTAACCTTGAAAGGAAATGTCATTTATTTCGCGGCATTTTGTTGTGAGTTTTTGTTGGTAAGTAAATATAAAGTTTTACTTGTATTATATGATATAACTTATTGTTTATTACTTAGATAGATAGATTATTAACTTGTGCTATAACTTATTAATTTATAAAAATCACATAGGTACAATATTCTAACTAAATGTATAAGTACATTTAAAAAGTTATACAAATGTGCTTCCACTCTCAATAAGTAAATAAATACTTCAGTATAGAGCCAGGATGTTTGTGAATACATTAATACAATATATTAATATACATTATCATTGTTTAATACAGGTAACAAAACCTTTTTTAAGTGCATTAAGTATATATTTGTTCTGTTTTTTAGAAAACATGTCGAGATTGTCCTACATGCAATTAAACGCGCTGATGACATCGAAGGGAAGGTTCTAACCTTAAATAAAAGATATAATTGAATTCACAGGAAGTCCAACAAGAAACAGTAAACCACCTGACGAGGCAGCAAGACTTTCCAGTTAGTGTTTTTTTATATAAAAATTAAAAACTGTCTTTTACTAATTTACTATATTTGCACAACTTGTAGTGAAGATTTGCTTTTATACAATATGATTTCATCAATGAGAGATACATAGCATTATTACATAAGTATATGTTGCACTTTATGAATCTTAGATGGAGTATCCATTGGGCTTACAAGTTGCAGTCCTCTCTATCCAGTTTGGTTTGACTTAGTCAAAAACATTCACCATTAGGGTAGATATTATAATTGTTGAATGCTGTTTCATTGTAATCAAGACACTGTTATTCCTTTTAAGTTGGTTCTAATACAATACAATATATTGAAGTGACTGTCCTATAATACTCTTCTTACCTTTGAAATCTAAGTTTACACTCCATCTAATCACACTCCTCAGGCTCTCTAACACTTATCCAGAAATCAAGTATATAAAATGATACATTTGTTACATGATGTTAATTTTTTTTCAGCTCTACGACGTCAGCGTCCACCAACATGCACTCAATTTTCACCAAGGAGACCTCCCGGAAATGTTTTTGAGATGGAGTATGAAAGAATCTTAAATCTAGAAGAAAGGCATATTGAGGCTGAGTGGAAGCTAGCTGGGGCAGAAAAGGAGAGGATGAAAATAGAAAGAGAGCACTTGAGGTGGATAAACAACGGGCGAAACGGACAAACGTTGGAAGATATTTCAAAATCATTAGAAATAATAATAACAATAAAACTTTATTCAATCAATATATCAACATTTGACAACAAAATAAATAAACATTTGGGTCTCTGCTTATGAAAATATTCCACTTGGCACTCCCAGCCCATTCTAAAATGAATTGTGGTCCAATTTTCAAAATATATACAGAATGGGTGCTGTGGGATGAACCAAATGTTAATTTATTTTGAGATGTTTTTTAAATATACCTGTCTTTCCCATTATATGGTGTTGCATCTATCTGTCCTACCACACCATATCCCCTAAGAGGATATATCGCTAAAGAAATAGGTGTTGACTTACTTCTCTCGCTTCCATCAAATTCATACATATCCTTCTATTTCTGACGTCACCATCCTTCAGAATCCAGACAGTGATCCAACCATGTTACCCGAGGACAGCCACACTTCTTAGATACCTTCCTTTTGGCCATGTAGATTTTTTCATCATTCTTTCAATTTGACATAACATCTCAACTTATTCACTTTCTATCTTTTCACAACACCTCAATTTACATTCTTCGCTCTATCAGTCTGTTTTCACACACTCTTCTCAGATTTCCATTTCATTCTAATATTTCTTTATGAATGTTTGTAATGTGTTGCCATTTCATTTTTGTTCGCAACAAAGTGGAACCAATAAACTTTTAATATATTATTTTGTTTTATTTTTTACCATATTTCCTTCCATGGCATGACTAGAAAAAAGGGTATGTATAAAAAATAAACAAATTAAGTAGAAAATGTTTATATAATAAGAACAAGGCAAAAGTATGGTAATTGAGTTAAGAAAAAATATCTATTTACTAATATGTATATATACTATATTATGTAGAGCAAAAGTTTGTTGCTGTCTTTGATGTGTCCGCTGTAATGCTGCAACAAAATTTATCCCTCTGATTCATATCTCTCCTTAGTTCTTCAGTTTGGGTAAGCCATATCTTCTACAGGGGTGGTGGAAGAGACAATTTGGCTGTGTTATTATGTAATTTTGGCAACCATTGCCGAATTGTAGAGCAATTTATATTATATCATGAGCTATATTGTTTTAATGATAACTCACTTTCTTTTCGTTGCATTCTTTGCTTAAAGATTGGGATATTAATTTTTTTTATATAATGTTAGCGTGGTTTAGGGCCAACGTAACTTCTTTTAAACACTGTTGTATGCATTTCTCAATATGTTTATCATATTCGTGAACCCTTTAACAAAATCAACACGTAAAAATATGTCAATATAAACACAAAATTTAGTTTGAAAAACTATGCTTACATATTAATACGTATTATATTTGCTTTAAACTTTATATTACGTTGCTCTAAAGAAGAAATAATGTAACAATTAATTTTTAAGTTATATTTCAATATTTATAAATGTATAAAGTACATTATTTTCCTAAAATACTTACATGTTTTAATCATTTACCACGAAGTTTTCTTCAAATAAGACAACACTTTTGGTTTCTTATTATTAAACGTCATTTTATAAGTATCCGTCTTATTGGCGGTCTTAAGTTTATTTCAAGAATACCAATTTAGTACTAAATTAAGACGCATTAACGGATTTCTAGTCACGAAAAGCTTTCAAAAGTATTCGCATCGAAATAGCGCCACTACTTAATTTCAAGAATACCAATTTAAGAAAAGTATCAGAAAAAGTATTAGTATCGAATAAGAAAGCGTCAAGAATAACCCTGAGGTTATTTTACCTATGAATCTTTTCACATTCAAATGTAAGATTTTTTTTTTAAATAAGTATATCTGGGTTTGTTATAAACCCAAATACAACCTTATACACCTTTCACACTAAGCTATAAGCTTGTGCCGCGAAAGGGGAGTTTGCCGGCACCTGGGATCGAACCACGGACCCCTTGTTCTGAAAGCCGAGACTCTACCTCCAGGCTACCGACGAACCCAATTATTGATAAATCTGTTTTTTCTTCCTCCAAAAGTCCCATAAGAAGGACCCAAAACTTGTAAGAGACATCCAGTCTTTAGCGGTAGGTAATCATCAATTGTGTCAATTTGTTTATACCACCTGAAGTTTATTTACATATATATATATCAAAGATTTTCATACATGATTTGCAATTTCTCTGTAAAATTGTTTAAATGTGATACTACATTTTTAGTCTCATGATGATAATTATAATATATTAGAAGGGAGACATCGTGCGTTTATGATAATTTCGCTCGCTGCACAAAATTATTTTTACACGCCAAAAAAATCGAATGACAAATAATAGTCATCAACTAGTTAGCAATGAACTGTTCTTACTACGATAAGAACGTTCAATGGAGCTCAACTACACGTGTCGGACTGAAAATTGAAACCAGTATGCGAGAATTACATATACCTAGTATTATACTGTGATACTGTTGTATACTACAGAATTCCTGCTACGTACATAATAATATACTCGTAGAATAAGAAATGTCCCAGAGCCAATATTATTATCTGATAATATGATCACACTATGATGTTATAGCTACAGTTATACAGTCTCCAGTCTATGAACCTTAGGGGCGAGCATGATACATGGATGTAAGAAAACATATATACGATATCACTAATATTTTGATTAATGATGGCAAATTGAGCTGCTAAAGGGAGTTCATACTAAATATTACAATATTATCTTATGAAACAACTTAACTAACATGAGAGGGATTAAAACAACTGCCTATTATCATGTATTAATTAGTTGTATGTATATAAAAAAAAAACTGTTTTACACCCAACAATCAACTTTTTTGAGTTGAAATGATATAATGTTTTATTTTTACATACATGCATCTTCTTCCCCTTGTCCTAGTTGAGTCGGGGGCTCATTGCGCCTAGGTACCTCCTCCAGAGATCCCTGTCCACCGCTGCTTCCAGGACCTCTGGCCACTCCAGACCAAGCCTTTCAACACACAAGTTCGACACCTGCCCTTGCCAGCTTCTTCTAGGGCAGCCCACCGGTCTTCTGCCCTCTCCCACAGCCGCCAAAGATCTAAGTGGTAGTCGTTTTTCTGGCATGCGAAGAACGTGACCCAGCCATCGCAACTGTTTTCAACCATTACAACCAGCCAATGTTTTATTTTTACAAAATGAAATTTGATATATAAATAAATAATAAAAAAATACATTATGTGAGTGACCTCATCGTTAGATCCCTTTTATTATGAGGCGTGACTATTCGCTATTACATTACAAACTCGCTGTAGTCGCTCAAGTGAACATGAAGGTTATATTTGCATAGGTTGCACAATTGTCATTGTCTGACTTGTTGTACCTACTGTGCATAGTTTATCTTTATTGTTCATTTTATTTACTTTTTGATTTACTTCATCAGTTCGATCTAACTAAACAATATCGATGGCAAAAACAGATACATACTTATGTGTTAAGAGGCATTTTAACCTAGGGTACAAATCAGATTTAGCACTAGTGGTTTCAGGCAACAATTTTTAGTAGGCGCAGAGAAAATCATTTAAATTCATTAATAAATAAAAGTTAAAATTTTATACGCAAAAATATTCAAGGGTATAAAAAAATAGTATGGTGGCACATATAAATAAAATATAAGTTGTATTTATTCTATAAATTGAATTTATTTATTTCCTCATTCAGGAACAGATCGAACACACTCACATGTCCTCCCACTAGGCACTGAGTAGGCCTTTTTAATCTAAAAATTTGTGGACTCGTTATATTCTTGATTATTGCACATATTACATTTGTAGTATGCACGGTAAACAACATACTAGGTGTATAATTTATATACATAAAACAAATGGTTGAATTATTAACATTTTCTATATTTTTTTTATCACTATCATCATTACGAAGGAAATCTTCTAAAAATATTTTTCCAATATTCTTCTTAGCAAAATTAAACTAGAATGAAAGAATTACATTTACAAATGTTCAAAATATTATATATATAATGAGTTACAATCCATTGGATTGGTCTGCAACGAGTTTGGTTTTTCTTCTCCATTCGTCTCTATTCTCAGACAGTCTTTTCAGCTCTACGTATGAGTAGTTCAGTTCATGTCCCTCTTCAGAAAAAACAACATAAATACTATCCAGAATTTAAAATATATATTAAAAATAAAATTAAAGTAATTTTATAAATTTGTTTGCATGAAATCACAAAGAAGGGGTGTAAGGCGTCTTAATCTAGAAACTATTTCAAATGTACGTCTCCCCAGATAGTTGAAATAGCCAGTTAACTGCATGTCTAGGCGGTCAAGCAAATGTCAACAGTTAATTGAATGCTAACAGAGGTTTGGTTGGATTGTTTAACGCAAGGCTTATCAGTCCTACAGCCACAATGCCAAATAAAGGAATTAAATTACAACAATCGAGCTGGCTTCAATTGGGTAAAATGTTGAAAATTTGACGGACATTGTGATTCAACGAAACGACTAGCCATTCAGTTGAATACAGGCATTTTGCTAATGAAACGTGTTCAGATAGTCCACCAAATTGGATTCGATCTGTCAGGTGCGCTTTGGATTTAACGTAGTTTTAAAAATAGCGGACGTCGAGAAAATTTTGTAATAGAGGATATAAGGCATCTTTTGATCAAAGAAAAAACGAATCTTTTGTGACACGAAAAAAAACGTAACACAAACCAATAGCAAATAGTAATACGCATGCACATATAGAGTAAATCAACACAGTTGAGCCAAAAAGTTGAAAGTTGATAAATATGAGACGATATCGTCTTAACTGTTTTTATCTTATCGTTGCATATTTTCAATAGAAAATCTGTTCACACAGTTCAAACGGCTGACGAAATTTTGAATTTTGACGATATTCGCCAGGAATCCAAAAAGTCGAAAAATATAATAACAAAGAATAGGTTTTTCAAGAGATGTAAAAAGCAAATGAAACATAATGTACAAATTTTTGTAACAGTCCAAAACGCAGAACTGAGGGTGGCCGATGCGAGAGCCACCAAAGATACCTTCTCTCCCCAAAGGGACATCTCACCCAGACACTTCAGACTCCAGACACCAAAAACGAAAAACGGCGAGTTCACCCGTGACAGCCACGGCCACACAAGGCAAGATCAATCTTCAAGTTCTCCCAGATAGGCAGGACGGTGGTAAGCCCTGTTTACATAGATTAGGATAAGCGTCGTTTCAAATTTATGTCTTACTAAAATTATTCCGTATTACCTAATGCGAAATTATATTTCTCTCATTCTTTTCTGTTCAATTTTCGAGGGTCCAGGCATGTCATCCATCTTGAATGGCTTTCTTATTAGCACACAGAGGATAATTAGCATGTTTATTACTTGTAGATAGTCCGCTGGCTACCCCACTTGTGGGATGTGTCGTGATAGCATAGTATTAGTAGTATATTTTTTCGGATATTATGTGAATATAAAAACACACCTGTTTGATTTTAATAATATTTTATTTTAGTAACAAAATATAAAACAAATATGCCCACATAGATTATACATCCTAGGTAGACACGTTACTTTTACAAAAATTATGACACAGTTTTATTTAAAAAAAATATCTGAGGTAATATTTTTTTATTTTAATATTTTTTTAAATTTCTTTAGAGTATCCATCAGAAAAGAAAAGACAAGTACATTTCCGCTGTGTGAAATCACCAATGAATAAATACTTGGTTGCAAACTCGTTTCTACTTTACAGCAATTTAATCTGAAAAACTCGATGAGAATACTTTTAATGTAAAGTTTTACATTAACTTCTAAAAAATTTTAATGAAATAAAACGTCAAACTCAAAAATATATTATAAGGTTTGTGATCTGACACTCTTTTTTATTTTATGTCTTGAATCATTGCTGTATTTCATTATCCAAATATGTATATTTAATAAGGATAAGTTAGTCGAGCAATAAATGGTAAAATGGTAAATTTAATATTACAAAATTATTGCTGTTAACTACTTATTATTAAGAAAGTCTCTTATTAATTTGTTCACTTCATCGGGATTCTCCTGCTGAATAAAATGATATCTATTTTTTAAAAGCTCAACTTTAAAATTTTTGTATTTTTGTTTCAAGACAGGAATGCAACCCGCGGATATATATGGATCCTTTTCACCGAGGATGAAGAGACCTCTGACATCATCCTTGATTGGTACGTTTATTTCACCTTCAAATGTTGGGTTATATACTTCTTGTCTATAGTAGTTAAGTGGGTATGTCAAAGCACCTGAAAACAAAAATATTTCATATTAATGTGGGCTGGGATGGATTTCGGCTCTATGGTGAAAATTAAAGTTTTAGTTTTTCGCACGTTAAATGTGACAAGTGATATTATTGTAAACACAAACTTAAAGTTTGATAACGGCAGGATGTCATCTTCTATCTTCAGTTTGACTTTTGGGAATTGGTATTTTGTGAAAAACTTACATTTTAAAAAAAAATTGTAAATGCTAAAAATCTATGAAAATGGGCTTAAAAATACAACTTCATAAATAAGATTAAGTAGGTAATATTTTTTAGTTATAAGAGGAAAAATTAAATAAACGCATTTTAAAACTGCCTTTACTAGTAACTTTAATTTTAACATATATTACTATTTTTTATTATCGATTATTTTTAGGTTACAATTTTTCATCTAAATTCTAAGATAATAGGTACCTACATATTTTGAGAAGCCTATATCCATTTTACAGAAAAAAATTAGTTTAACTAAATTTATGAATAATATTTCCCTGTGGCTTTCTTTGACGTCAAACTGGAGGCAGAGAGATTTGTTAAATTTAAAAATGATGTAGGTATTGAGAATTTTGAGAACATTTGGCACCTTTATACGCCGTGCTCCATTAGAAAGTCGAAATTCAAAAAAAAAATTATTCACCCTAATGTAGGTACGTATTTCAGATAGTGTTGTGGAATTCTCAAGAAATAATTTTTGGAGAAATTTAGATTAAATTTCTCGAAGTAGAGAATTTTCCGAGATTTTTTTTTATTTTTTATTTAACAGTATAATAATAATAAATACTTTATTAAATCAGTCAATAACAATGTACAACTTTATAGACAATTTATTACCAAGTATTTATTTATTATCAGGTTGGCTGCGAAGTATACTGGGCGAAAAGTCATAATACCACTAAGAAAAATTATGGAGAGAAATTTCTCTTCCATCAGAGGAGAAATTCTCGGAGAATTTTCTCTTCTCACATCACTAATTTCAGATGTGTATTTTATCAATGTGCTTTGCATGGCACAAATAAATAATAGAAGCTATGCTACAATAAAACTCAACGACCATGTAAGGAACATTGTGTTACGTAGAATATTTAAATTTGTCGACATCGTTGAAAGAGTTCCAAAGTTGAAGTGGTCATGGAGTTGGGCATGTTGCTAGATTTAATGGTCAAAGATGGAAAAAAAGTACCAATAAAACAAAGACCTTGTAAAGACAGAGAATTAGAAGTAGAAGATCAACACGATGATCTGAAGACATTAGAAGAATTCTGGTTAATGATATAAAAAAAGCCAAGTATAGAAATGCTTGGAGAAATATGGGGGAGGCTTAATTTATGCAGTGGATAGGAAAAGCTCTTCAAGTAAGTATTTCTCCTTATGTTTCTTACATATAAATAGAATAACAAAATTAAAGCCGCCCATTTCACCAGCGCCCTTGAGACGTTCGAAGGATCGTTAAACGACGCCAAAAAAAAACAAATCATTCAACTTCATCATCATCGTCAACTCCTAAGGATAACTTTCTAGGTAAGCAGCTGTGAAATAAAATTGCTTTTATTTATTTATTTCAATGGGCGCTAGATTTGGGTGGATGCATGAAAAAATGCATCTATTCTTCAATAATACGCCAAATATATACATACATACATACATACCATCACGCCGCTTCCCTCGCGGGGTAGGCAGAAAGGATCGAGCGCCACTTCCTTCTATCCTTGCATACATCTTTCGCTTCCGTCACTGTCATACAATTCCTCATGCATGCTCTCCTGTTCAACGTGCTCAACACGTGACCGTCCTGTAGGATTTGATTTAAATGATCTTGCCATTTAATCCTCGGACGTCCACGTCTCCGAGCACCATTCCTCTCAGCCAAATATATCTTCTTAGTCATTCTGTCCTCATTCATTCTTTCCACGTGCCCAAACCATCTTAACTTATTTACATTCATCCTTGTTATTACACCAACTTTCATTCCACATTCCTTTCGTATATCACTGTTACGCACACGATCTCTCAGACTTTTACCACACATCCTTCTCAACGATCTCATTTCCACTGCATTTATGCCACTTTCATCCTTCTTTAACCATGTCCACGTCTCACTTGCATACATAAGTGTTGGCACTAAGATAGCAGAGTGCACCAACCTTTTAGCTGTGGTGGATATGTTTCTATTTGCAATTATTGGTCGGATTGCACCATTTACCTTATTGCCAGCAACTTTTCTCCTTTCAATATCGCTTTCACACTTCCCATCTCTCGTGAACAAACTACCTAAGTACACACATTCGTCAACTTGCTCTAACACTTCGTTGTCAATCATTATCTGGCATACTGTTCTCTCACTTCCTCTTTCAAACACCATGATTTTTGTCTTTTTTGCATTCATTCTCAATCCATTAATCGCACAATTTTCATACACACACGTCATCATTCGCTGTAGATCACTTTCACTTTCAGCCATCAATACCAAATCATCGGCAAACATTAACGCTCTTACATTCATCCCATTCATATCAACACCTACATTCATTTCTTTCAATGGACGAATACAATGATCAATGTATAGGTTAAAAAGCCATGGCGACATCACGCACCCTTGTTTTACTCCTTTTGTCAGTGTGAACCATTCCGACCATGCCGACCATCCGAACCATGCCAAATATATTATACTCTATACTCATGTTTTTAATGTATTTAAATTAATGCGTTAAAGAATTTCATTTCTGCTTGTGGTATCGAAAACATGTGTATTGCACCCATAAGTAAGAAAAAATACCATAATAATAATTGAAATCAATTGAACAAAATTATTGCAAACATCCTTGTAACTATATTACTTTTATCTCTTTGGCATTTAAGTGTGTGTGTGTGTGGGTGTGTATTTGTGTGCTATATTCGCGCGTTTTATCTTAAACAGAGCAAATGTTAAAATGAGGTTACACGTGCTCCCCAAACTACCTACAACAACTCGATATATAATGATTGATTATGTTATTGAAAGAAAATCGAAGACCATAAATACCACTGTTGGTATGCGTGTTAAAATGAACTAAGTCTAATATTTATAAATTTGCAGTATAGTGACATTAACAAAAAATAATTGATTACAATAACCCTACTTGCGTCGGCAAGATTATATATTTTTTTCACAATTCAATTTTATAAAACGTAGTGGGAAGACCCCGTAAAAGATGGATTGACGACCACAAAGGTGGATTGAGACGGTCTTCAAAATATTAGTAATAATAACTAGACAATTCTTTTTAAGATGCGCCGTTTTGTGGATAAACCATGGCAAGGGCCCATTCAAGAATCATAACACCACCTGAACAAAAGGGTATTTAACTATGCCTTGAACATTTCCTCTTTCTCCAGAGTTTGTATTATTATTATTATTATTATATTGGATGATTTATTCGGCGCCGTTTAATGAAGTATCCATCTCAAGGGCGCGGGAAACTATGTTGGAAGAGCGAAGTCTTCAGCTTGCTCCTGAACGTTGTAATCGGCTGGTTTTTACGGAGGTCCTCGGGGAGTCGGTTCCAAATGACGGGTCCTGCGACGCCGAAAGCCCTATCATAGAAGCAGGACTTGTTTGCTCTGTTGTTTTCGTCCAGCATGTTGGTGGATGTCTTAGCTGAGCGTAGAGGTCTACTTGCAGGTGTTTTGAGAACACAGAGTTCAGAAAGTGACTGAGGTGCCATTTTGTTCAAAGCTTTGTAGACTATAAGGCACAGTTTGTATTGAACCCTTTCACCTGCTCTTAACCAGTGTAACTTTTCCAGCAAAGGTGTGATGTGGCAACCCTTATCTTCGCGGAAAATAAGCCTTGCAGCGCTATTGAATGCCATTTGTAGACGATTCAGTTGAATTTGCGGCAGTCCTACATATAGTATATTGCAGTAGTCAAGTCTAGAGATTACAAAAGCAGAGATTAATGTTTTTATGCTATCAGGAGTGAGGTTTTTCGACACGGAGCGTATTTCGCGGATGTGGTAAAATGCAGAGCTCACCGTCTTTGAGATTTGGGATTCCATAGACAGTGCGCTATCGATTCGTGCCCCAAGTATCGAGACTTTACTGGACGGTAGAATATCCGTGTCGGCTATCGAGATGGGATCTATATCCAAGAGATGTTGTCGGCCAGGTGATGCGACCCATAAGAATTCCGTTTTAGCTGGATTCAGCTTCAGACGTCTCTTTGCCATTAGATTAGATAAGTTTGTTATACATTCTACGGTCCGGGCCTTGAGATAATTTTTCTGATCAGGTTTGCAAAAACCGATCAAAATTCTGTCATCCGCGTAAGCATAGCTGCGAAAGTCTGTTTTTTCTAGCATACTGTCGATATATCCGATGTAGAGGGTGAACAGAATTGGACCCAGGACAGAACCCTGAGGTACTCCCTGATTAACTGTTGATTCACAAGTTCTGCTTTGACTCGCTTTTAGTGACCAGTTTCTTGCGGTCAGGTAGGAGCGAAGCCAACTCAGTGCACTTCCACAAAGACCATACTCAACTTCCAGACAGGTCAGGAGTATGCTGTGGTCAACGGTGTCAAACGCCGCACTCATGTCGAGAATTGTTACAAGAGCTATGTCTCCGTGAGCCACGCCCCCTATCAGGTCCGAGACAAGACTCGTGAGGGCAGTTTCAGTAGAGTGATGCTTCCTGTAGGCGAATTGATGTTTCTGATGTAGACCGTTGTTCTCAAGATAGGTTGTTAGTTGAGATGCGACCACGCGTTCGAGTACTTTTGACAGGAAAGGTAAGTTGGAGATAGGTCTGTAGTTACAGGGATCGTTGTTGTCTAATGTGCTCTTTTTTAGTACTGGAGTGACTTGAGATAGCTTCCATAAGCATGGTACTATTCCTTGTGATAGGGAGAGGTAAAAAATGCGAGCGATAATGGGATAAAGAGTGTTCAATGAATCCTTAAGCAGCCAGGTGGGAATGGGATCCAGCTCACATTGTTTATTAGGGCAGTTGTTGATTGTCCTTCGTAGGTCCAATTCAGTCATGGTTTCAAATTTTGCTAAAGTGGCTGTACAGTTTCTTGTCTCTACGTGGAGACTGTCATTTAGCGGAGGAAGAGATGACGAAATAGCTTGCAGTTTATGTTCGAAAGCTGATTTGAATTGTTCTGCAGTTATAATTGGTGGAAGTGTGGGTTTTGGGATCATAATCATAAAGAATTTTGTCCCACACTCCCACAGCATCAGACCAACCACGCAAAAGGTACGGTCAATACAGTACGCCAAACCCCCTCTACGCGGCATCACAAGTATATTCACAGAATCTGTATTAGCAGACCTGATTGATTTTTGCCTTTCCGTTGCCTCCTCAGAATTGCAGAACTCCGAGATATACACAGGTGGCATGCCTTAAACACAGTCAATAATTATGATCTTGAACACTACTCTTTCTTTGACTTTAAGTCAGTGAAGATCTTTTTAAAACAGGAGTTATGTGACAAGTTTTGTTGGCATTGTAGATCAATCAATTAAACTAATTTATTGAAAAACTTAATCGATATGTTTTGTTCACGGGTCATAATATGTTACAATTCAATAATATAATATTATATAGATGTGCAATTTAATACGAGTAATGGGTGATAATATTGTTTCTTCCGTCCTTTATATAGGTTTATTATTGCGATAGTAATTCCATTCAATATACTTTATAAACTCCGCTGTCACTGAAATGAGGTCAGTGAAAGTGAAACGTACTTATTTTATTCTTACCTACCTCTGTTGATAATACAATGAGACGCAAAGTAATACAATGTATTTTTATAAAAACCTTTTCTGATCATACAATGTGTATCAATTACTCTGAGTACCAATGGATAACAAACTGTACTTATTCAAGTAGTTTTAGGTATGTCTTTTTTTTATTTATTTAAAAAAATGGGCAACATACAATAAAATTTTACAAAATATAACATAATAACCATTAAACATATTTCTTGTACTTGACCAGCCCATCTTTGAGTTCATTATTATTATTATTGCCAGTACAGTACAAACACAGAAAGAAAAAAAGAAGAAAGAAAAGATAAGAAAAAACAAACAAATATTTCATTCCTGTCTAATGTGACTCCTAAAAAGGCTCCTGGACATACAGAATATGTCCACGGACCTCACCTTCTCCAAATTGTTATATGTGGTAACGCATCGATGAAGTGGCGAGTTCTGAGCAGCATTAGTACTTTTTTTACTTAAAAAGAAAGTCGAGGTGTGTCTCGTTCGTCTATTTGGTATGTTAAAAGTAATTTTTGCTAAAAGGTCTGTACAGTCAATATTTGAGTTTATTAAATCGTAAAGGTACAAAAGGTCTGAATTTCTACGTCTTGTATGTAATGTCTGTAATTCATTTCTGTAGTTGTTGCCAAATTTGTAGTTCATATGTTTCAAAAATATGCGTTGAATCCGTTCTAAACTGTCAATGTAAATGTTATATTGTGGATTCCAAATGACAGACGCATGTTCCAATTGACTTCTAACAATTGTGTTGTATAATACATTAAATGTTTTCACCTGAGTGAATGGTTTGCATACTCTCATTAGGAATCCCAACATTTTGTAGGCCTTTAAAGTAATCGTGTCAATGTGCTTGTCAAATAATAGCTTACTGTCCAATTGCACACCCATGTCTCTACAGTCCGATTTTTCAGCTATTGGCTCCCCATTGATTTTATATGTGAATGGTACTGTACTTTTTTTCCTGGAAAATGTAATCTGGTGATATTTTTTTACGTTCAGTAACAGTTTATTGGAGATGCAATAGGAAGTCAATCTATCAAGGTCACGTTGTAGATTCTCACAGTCAGTAATGTCTGTAATAGTCTTGTAGATTTTCATATCATCAGCGTATAGTACGTAATTACTGTCTAAAGATTGAATTAATATTTCATTAAAACTACAGATAAGGTTAACGCTTCAAAATTAAATATGTGATTTTTTTACTTATATTCGCGTACTTATATAGTTTTTCATTCAATCGATGATATAACAATGAAACGATTGTCGATAAATGTGCTTTTGCATAAAATTACACCAGACTAACTCTAACCTAACCTACAAGTTTCAGTACTTGTGACACGTCAAACGCGTATACGAAAAATGCGAATAATTAATTTTTTGTATAAACAAAAAACACGAAATTACACCGGATTCTTCCAATATTTCATACATATGTATCCGAGAGACAAAGGCTTGCATATCTATAGTACATATTTTCATGGGAAGAAAGTATGAATAAGTTTTGTTTGTTGTTTCTTACCATATAAACAACTAAAGCTGAGTTAGGAATGCCGTGAGAAAGGAGACTGTTAAATTTAACCGCTCTCAATAGATTAGGCTTGTTTCCACTATCTTCTTCTGAGAGGAGCGTTAACGGATGAAAGAAATAATAGCTGATAGATTCATAATGTGATTGTGCATTCATAAATACTTACTAAAATACATCCATGCGTATACGTTATGCTACCACTACTTCACCATCACGGCACATCCCACATACGGGGTAGCCAGCTCACCAATCGCATGTTTATTACTCAAGCCGTCCTCTTTGTGCTTACAAAAAATAAGACATTCAGAATGGGTGGCAAACCTCATCGAGTAATTGAAGATTTAACATCTCTTTATACATTCGAACACCTGCCTTTTCCGGGACACTCGAATACTTACGGAAAAGAGAGGAAGACCAATTATTTCCCGGATGCTCAACGGAACATAATATTATACATTACATAGAGTACCTATTCTACTTTATTTTTTTTTAATCAAGTTACTTGAATGAAATAGTTTGTTATCTATCATAGACATCTATAATATTTTATTTCAATTGATGCAAATTTAATTTACTCATTTTTTTTAAATAAATTTACTATAAAAAACGAAGTGTTATAATAATATACATAATTATAAAGTTCTATTAACAGAAACAGAGCAACATAAAATATAAGAGACAATATTAACATCGTAATAGTGATCTATGAAATGGCGGATTGTCGCAGAGCAACATTTTCAAGCCATAAATATTAAAATTACTACTCAAACTACATAGTTTCATTAAAAACTAAAAAAAATCAGTGTTTTAGGTTGTTTTTATTATTATCATTTATATTATGTAATATTATTATTATGTAATTATATAATATAGATTTTTATTTATTATAATAATGTTATATGGTGATAATGTAAGTATTAACAGAGGCAACCGCGGGATTAGAAAATGTGGCCGGGATCGAATCTTCTAGTCGGAAGTTACTATTTAAAGGAATCATGCCAGAGATCAACTTGATGAAAAACTTTACAAGTGTCCTGTAAAAGGCAGGTTTTCGAAAAAAAACAAAGGCAATTTACGCCTCAAATTCGGCGATGAGGTTTGTCACCCATCCTGAATGTCTTATTTTTGGCACAGAGAAGACAGCCTGCATGTTAATTACACGCAGCTGGTCTGCTGCTACCCCACTTGTGGTATATGCCGTGAATCCATGATATATTTTGTATAAAAATATTTTTGATTTGGATTGAAATACACACCGTTTTGATAATGGCAGCATCACTCATCTATTGGGTGCAATGCCAGAAAAGAGTGAGAGAGAGCTTTAGGTATACATAATTTATATCTATGTATAATGTAAATGCATTTTTGTTTACATACAAACCAGACGTTCAAGGCAAACCTGTCTAGTGCATCGTATGCAAGCAAAACAGGAGAATTATGTGCGCGACAACTTACAAGTCATATCATTCAAATATTTAAAAAACAGTGTTATTATTATTATTGACATAATATATAATTTACATTGTCATCATATATTTGATAATGCAAATTATACATTATATATTTTATTATAGTTATTAAATATATGGGTGGATATTCTCGATTCGATCTTTCAGTAGAAGATATAGATTCTTAAAAACGTAATAATAATAAAAAAAAATATTGCACAAAAAAGTATACAACGGAGAAAAACATGACAGCATTACATATTAATGAACAAATAAATTTGTGCAATGGGCGAGCTTATCGCAAAGGGCGATTTTTTTCAACCAACCCATCTGATTGATATTTCTGAAAATAATGTTTTGTAACTGAAAATGTTTTTTATGCCCGTAGAGTTACTCTTGTCACAATCTAAATACGATCTTTATCTTGTCTTGATACGACGCGCGTAGGGGCTATAAACGAAAATACCGTGACGCAACTATATCCAGTTTTTTTTTTTCACTTATGGCATAGCATCCTACAATGATTTGTGCAAAAAAACAGCCTCTTAATGTTATTTATTCGGCAGGGAGAAGATAGTTATTAGAGAATAATAAAATTTGTTTTAATCGATTTGAGAAGGGACAAATGAATTGTATCGGATGTCATACTCAGTAATGATTCAATATTCAGAGGGAATTGGCAATCGTTCTGAAGAGCAACTACAGAAATGTCATAGGCATCTTTGATAGGACACCGCAGAAAAACATGGTCAAGCGTCTCCTCGTCCAGGCCGCACTCACAGTATGGACTTTCAACAAGTTGAACTTTAAAAAGAACATCGAGATTGGTATGGACGTATTTTGACTACAGTCACTTCGCGCGTCGTAAGATTAAGATCAAAACTAGATTAAGATCGTATTTAGATTGTATCAAAAGTAACCCTGCTGATTTAATAGCAACATAATTCGATGCCCATTTCACAGTTAATTGTTTTTAAAATTAATAAATAACAATTGAGATGAATTGTTAAATTTTGCGTTTCATATTTATATTGTTTATGCTTCATTTTAATATCAAACAAAAGATTTCCGATCCTTTGGGACACATTCTGTGTAATAACGAATGTAATCTGGTGAATCTTAATGTACAAGATAAAACAGAAGACAGGCATGATGTGGGAAGGAGGGGAATGTTCTGGCTTGGTAATTTCAGATAATGAAGAGAAATCCAGAGAGCGGAGGAGCTGTTTCAGCTAGCAAAGGGCAGGATAGGCTATGACAAAATAGCCCCATCATACAGCTCAGCAAACGTAACGCATGAAGGTTCTGTATCTCTTTTCTTCTCTCCGTCTTTTTAAAAAAGAAATGAGAAGCAAGATAGTACTCATAGAAGATCTCTTACTTATTTAACTATTTTTGCATAAAACCCTTGAATTGTACTTATCCTCACGATTATCATCAATTTATTATGAATGACAGCAGCCTATTGTCCCTTACTATTGTATGAATATAAATGTATTTACATACATACATTATATCGTATCGAAGCGTCAAGGCCGGTCTTGTCGTTTTCTTCAACTGTGGGCAAAAGATCTGTGGGCAGTCTGTTCCAGGCAGCTGATGGCGCGGCGGCTCTGAAGCTCCTTTCTGCAAATTAGGAGGTGTTCGCCATATTGGGAAAGCAGAAGAGGCCGAGCGCAGCGGTCGTCTCGGAGTTTCGTCAACGGAACAGAGTTCGGTTAGACATGTGGGTGCCGTGCCGCATAAGGCCTTGTGGACAGTGAAACACAATTTAAACTCCACTCTCTCTGGGACCCTCAGCCAGTGTAGATCTCTATGTAGTAGTGGAGTGATGTGGCAACGCTTGTTCTCTCCGTAGGTAGTCCTGGCGGCAGCATTAAAAGCCATCGATTGAGAAGAGTCTGGGGCAGTCCTGTGTATATGATGTTGCAGTAATCCAGACGAGAGATGATAAAGGAGGCGATCAGACTTTTTACTTCATCTACAGGTAAATTTTTGGACACGAGATGCAGTTGACGAATGTGGAAAAAGGCTGTGTTTACTGTCCTGGATACTTGGGCTTCCATGGAGAGTGCTTCATCCAGTAATACGCCGAGAACACATATAGTTCGCGATGGTGTTATGTTGGTGCCAGCGACAGAGATTTGTTTGGTGTCTATGAGATGTTGGAAACCGAAACGTTGGAAGAACGAAAGAGAAGAATATGTTACAAAAAAAAACAGCACGTAAACATCAAATCCTATTTGTACATGAAGATTATAATTGATGCAATTATGATTTTACCTGTCTAGCGACAAATTATATATTTACCTAGATAATACGTAGGAATATTATAATATCTACTACCTATGTTATTGTACAAGTGTCGTTAACAACAACAACACTTTTCTTCAACACTAAAAGATATAACTATAAATTTATACATCAACATAATCCCTAAGATTTAATTCAAGATAATAAAATTTAGAATCAATGAAAATAAATAAATAATACCTACTGTCTATATTTAGCTTGGTTAGAGGATAAAGGTGCGAAGCAATGAGATTCGAAATAAATATATATATATTAGCATGAGAAGGACGACCTGTTCGTATTCTTGTTACATAGGTATAATAAAATTAGTCTATCGGTTACTCAACTTGTCGGAGATAGTACGAGTTGTTTTTTTATACACAAAAATAGAAGCAAGTTCTTCTTACTGTGAAATTTGTGAAGCTTTTGATATGCCTTCAGGGATTTTATTTCTTAAAAGTAACTTTAAACAACTGAGTAATTAGGAAAGTTTAAAATTTTCCGGAAAAACCTTGGATGCGATTCCGCTAGCTTGAGCAGCGCTGCAATAATAAAGATATTGGCTCTAACACACAATACCGCCACCGGGCGTTGTGATGTGGATGAGTTCTTATTGCAACGCTGCTCGATCCATTGAAGGTCCACTTTCCTACTGTCCTACTGTCCACCTTCCAGGTATGAACCACTGCTTGTACCAGCGGAAACGAAGCTTTAGGAAGATCTCAAGCTATAAAGGTATTATTGATGTGTACTTGCCAAATTTTCGGCACACATAATTGGCAAGTATGATGACTGATCGTATGGAGACTCATGTGATTGTATAGTGCTAAAAGTTTGGATGGCAATTCAGCCGTCGCGTTATATAAGTAAGACACAAATGGGTAGGTATATCTAGACGCATTATTGCTTCGTATATTATTCTATAAAAACATAGATGCATCAAAAATAACATAATAGTAACAAGAATGTGAATACGTTATTTAAATTGATAATCTACGGATTTGTAATTATCTAAGACTTTAAAATCGCAATTGCAATAAACGAATGAATTTTATTACCATTTACAAAATTAATTGCAATTGGTGCATCGCAAACGCCTACGTGTCGCGGTGCGGCATCTATTTTATTGTAATTATGTGATGATCATCAAATTAGAAAAATACTTCATTGCATCGGTGCACACGTAGTAGGATTCCATAATTAGGTAAAATGAAACAAGTATTTCTTTCTACTATAAATTATTGATCGCAAGAGAAGCGTCTTTCGAATTATCAGGCAAGATTGATATTGACCTAATAAGTCGAAAGACGTGACTGAAGAAAGAAACAGTTGTTTCAATTTACCTAATGATAAAATTGATTACTATTTGAAGGTGAATTCACCGATAAATCATGCTAGAGATAGGCAAAGTAAAACAATGAAGAAATCCGATTTAGATTGAATCACATACTGACTGTGTGAAATGAGATTTGAAGACATAACACAATGATTCTTGATGATGGTTCCAATATGTGGACCGAATAATAATAATAATAATCGGACTATTTATATGTGGCGCCGTTTAATGATCCGTGACCATCTCAAGGGCGCCTTGACTTCTCCCGAACAGTAGCGTCTTCAACTTGGTTCTAAATGTGGTGGTGGACTGAATCTCCCTCAGATCTGTGGGCAGTCTGCTCCAGGCAGCTGATGGCGCGGCGGCTCTGAAGCTCCTTTCTGCAAATTAGGAGGTGTTCGCCATATTGGGAAAGCAGAAGAGGCCGAGCGCAGCGGTCGTCTCGGAGTTTCGTCAACGGAACAGAGTTCGGTTAGACATGTGGGTGCCGTGCCGCATAAGGCCTTGTGGACAGTGAAACACAATTTAAACTCCACTCTCTCTGGGACCCTCAGCCAGTGTAGATCTCTATGTAGTAGTGGAGTGATGTGGCAACGCTTGTTCTCTCCGTAGGTAGTCCTGGCGGCAGCATTAAAAGCCATCGATTGAGAAGAGTCTGGGGCAGTCCTGTGTATATGATGTTGCAGTAATCCAGACGAGAGATGACAAAGGAGGCGATCAGACTTTTTACTTCATCTACAGATAAATTTTTGGACACGAGATGCAGTTGACGAATGTGGAAAAAGGCTGTGCTTACTGTCCTGGATACTTGGGCTTCCATGGAGAGTGCTTCATCCAGTAAGACGCCGAGAATGGATATAGTGCGAGATGGTGTTATGTTGGTGCCAGCGACAGAGATTTGTTCGGTGTCTATGAGATGTCCTGCAGGGTTACTCTTGACAAAACTAAACACGATCTTAATCTAGTCTTGATCTTGATCATACGACGCACGAAGGGACTATGGTCAAAAACACCGCGCTACCGCTAACGCGCGATCGGTTTGCGTGTATTTTTGGCCAATAGTCACATCGTGCGTCGTATGATCAAGATCAAGACTAGATTAAGATCGAGTTTAGTTTTGTCAATAGTAGCCCTGCTGGGGAGGCAACCCACCGAAACGTTGGAAGAACGAAAGAGAAGAGTATGTTACAAAAAAACAGCACGTAAACATCAAATCCTATTTGTACATAAAGATTATAATTGATGCAATTATGATTTTACATGGCTAGCGACAAATTATATAATATTTACCTATATAATACGTAGGAATATTATAATATCTACTACCTGTGTTATTGTACAAGTGTCGTTAACCTCTCTATCTCACGTAGGTGGATTTAGTATTGTTTACGTATTTTTCACCTTGAAAAGTAATCAAATATTTGATGCAACAATAATAATGACCGAAATTGCACTTAATGGTTTCACTTATCATTGCTCGACTTTGTAGTTTTTTGCTTTTTTTCTCTTCTTACAAATGTTTTTTTAATATCCTTACAATTTTTTTTCGCTACACTGCTCACTTTTCACTTTTCGGCGTGGAAACAAGCTACTAGATCTGTTCGCAATACTTTGTTTAAGTTAGACCTAATTATTTATTTTAAAAAAATCTTATAGGTAGGCATGTTTTTAACGACAGCTCATCATAAAATTCGGCATGCAATGCATATAATTATTAAACTTGAAATAGTATTTCGAAATATATGTACCTATATAGGTATATTTCGAAATCCATATGGAGGCAAACTCAAAAATACTTTACTACATTTTATCAACATAAACATTTTTTTTTATATTCTTGCTCGTGTAACACCACAATCCTTTCATTTTATGGCTTTTCGAGACACGTGCATCAAACTGGATTCCAAAAACTTGTAAACAAATTTAGATTATATTTGGATGAAATTCGTCGCACACGTTTAACAAATTTTTATTATAACTATTTAGGATACCATGATTTTTTTCCTCTTCGATATATGTAAATACATATTTACCATAAAACTTTTGGATGTAATACGATGGTTTAAAGCACAAAAGACACATGTCCACTTTTTATGTTAAAGAGTTATTATACATACAAGATCGGTTACAACGTCTTCTATATCCTGATTACGTAATTACCAATAATATTTATATCATTATCGAAATATTTTACAAAAACCTGATGTACACGTTTTTAAATTATCATTTTATTCTGCACAGATGTAATCTGTCACGTCATAAGATATTCGAGAATGTATCAATACATTTAAAAACCACAAAAAAATGGAAAAATCGTTGCTCGATGTTTTTGATTTTTTTTATACTTTGCCTGTGAATTGCCTGATTCAGTCCCTTTTCAGATATTTGGTTTCAAAATTTGCATTTTTTCACATAAGTGCAAAGTTCGACTAGTAATAGAAAAAGAAGGATTTTATTAAATTCATCTGCATTGCTTCTGAGGATAGTGACATAAAATATCTCTGTAAATAAAAAATATCAATGATGATATTTGTTGTTTTCATTCTGAAATAATGATGCGAAAATGAGAAATTGTCAATTTTAGAACTGTAAATTTGAAGCAAAATTTAGTATTTTTTTGATAGATACCTATTGATGATCAAAAATAAGTATTTATTAAACTAGAAAATTTTGTACATAATATATATTTTTTTAAATTATCTCGATATCTTAATAAATAAAAAAGATACAATAATTTTACTAAAGATTTCATTAAAACTAACCCACGTCACGTTAGAAAAATGCCCGCCAAAAAAAAAATTCGGGAGTCAAAAAAAAATAATACTTGTTTGAAAGTCTCAACATATCATATATTATAATATCGATCAATTGCACTGAGAAAAATACTTACAAAATTTCACAAGGAATCAGATTAGGACCAGAGATAATACAAACGATTCATTAGTACAAATCTTTAATATTAACTTTTCGCAAACAGATTGTTGGTATATTTACCACTATTCCGTGTTGGGTGAAACTTTTTTCGAAGAGGTGCAATAATTGCTTTCTCAAATGTTGACAAAAGCCTTAAAAATGCATATGCAAAAAAATAATAAAAGCAACCATAATTTTATTAATAATTTGTGCTATTTTCAAAGCTGTTTATTTTTGTGAAAGTTCCCATTGTAGGCAAGAAAATAGAATTCAGGTTCTAGATAGTAAAACACCTACTGTAAGAAAAGATTATTTTATAATTAGAAACTTACCTGGTTTTGAGAATATATACTTGTACGCTTCTATATCATCTTTTGTCACATTTTTTGGATGATTCTTTCCCATTGTAATATCAAACAATGCATAATCATACATTTTGATGGTATATTCTGGTAAAAATGGAACCGCAAAGAAATTCACATACCTGCAAGATAAAAGCAAACAAATAATATTAATGAAAACCTTATCAAAAAAATGCTCTATTTGTTTATTTATTTATATACATAGGTACCAGCAGCCCTAGACGAATTGGCGATCGACTTCAAACGAACTTTTCGACAATGTAGCATCGAGAGGTTCTTTTGCAGTTGATCGCCGAATGCAATTTGTCTAAGTGGGCTATACAGTTATACTACCCATCCTTCAAAACTTATTTTTTTATGACGTAGAAAAGACGATCGATAGGTAGACGATACATATTTTAAATTATACATATTTTAAATATAATTATTCTTAAGTGTTACTATAATATATAGTATAAGTAACCGTCGACCGGTTTCGCGGACTCCGAGTTCGCATCATCAGCTATTGCCTACATCGGCATCTGATGATACGAGCTCAGAGTCCTCGAAACTGGTCGTGCAATAGTTACACTAAACAATGATAATAAATATTATTCATAAATATTATTATACAATTTAAGATGAAGTGTTACAAAGTTAATGCCGATACAATCATTGAAAATATTTAATTTTCAAAGGTCATTAACTCGTTTACAAATTATCAGGAATACAAAAGTATTTATTATCAGCACGCCAAAATCCACAAAAGCGGGGTGATTTTATTGCAATACAGCAATACTATCTTCCAAAAATCCTTAGCATAGTTATTTTAATATCAACACCCCTTTTTTGCTGGGAGCTTTGGGCGACAGACGCAGAATACGGCGCTTTTAAGGTCATGTTATGAGTAAGCGGTGCTATAAAAATTTCCAATTTAAGTATATGGATCTTTAAAAATTGCAAATACAGGTATATGGATCTTTATAAATTGCAAATATAGGTATATGGATCTTTATAAATTGCCAATATAGGTAGATATATGGATCTTTAAAAATTGCAAATATAGGTATATGGATCTTTATAAATTGCCAATATAGGTAGGTATATGGATCTTTAAAAATTGCCAGTATAGGTATATGGATCTTTATAAATTGCCAATATAGGTAGTTACATGGATCTTTAAAAATTGCAAATATAGGTAGGTATATGGATCTTTATAAACTGCCAATATAGGTAGGTATATGGATCTTTATAAACTGCCAATATAGGTAGGTATATGGATCTTTAAAAATTGCAAATATAAGTATATGGATCTTTATAAATTGCCAATATAGGTACCTAGGTATATGGATCTTTAAAAATTGCCAATATAGATATATATGGATCTTTTAAAATTGCCAATATAGGTAGGTATATGGATCTTTAAAAATTGCCAATGTAGGTATATGGATCTTTTAAAATTGCCAATATAGGTACCTATATGGATAGATATATATAAAACCATAAGTCGTTCAGTAAATTATTATAATACATTAATCATTTTCGGGACTGAAATCTAATTGGATATCGGACTGTGTTCTGTAGTCTATTAATATTTATTTTTATAACTAGATGTAGATATGTTGGTAAATTTAACCAAAACCATGAGTCGCTGGACAATGTAAATGTAAATGTAAATAATATGTTTGCTACTACTACTATCCCATCACGGCATATCCCACAAGTGGGGTAGCCAGCAGACTAGCCGCATTCAATAAACATGCAAGCTGTCTTCTTAATGCGAATAAGAAAATAAGACATTCAGGATGGGTGGCAAACCTCATCGCTGAATTTAAGATGTAAATAATTGTCTTTATTTTTCGAAAACCTGCCTATAACAGGACACTAAAAACGAATATTTTTGGTTATCTTATTGAATAACTCTTCAATTTGTAATGAGTAGGTACTTACTTCGACTTTCTGAATTGCTCATATTCAGTCGATGTCATGTGGACATGAATGTCCAAGGTTGAAGCAGACATTAATATGAATCCATCCAGCATATCTCCATAACAGTCTACAAAGTATCCCGTTATAAGAGAGCCCCAATCGTGCCCTACTATTGTGAAACGATCTCTACCTGAAATCAACACAAATTATTAATAATTAATATAATAATCAAGATTCATATAATAGAGAAGTATCACAGCAATGTCTATGAATCTATTAAAATTATGTTCTATATCAAAGTGTCTCTCTTGCAATCAGAGAAAACGTTTATCTTCATTTTAATTTTTAAGACAAATTCGAAAAACCAAGATCATTGCTATAATTCATTTTTATTAAAAAAAATTGTAGACATTACATATTAGGTAGGTAGGTATATGTGATGATCTATTAAGACAAAATCAATTCAATTTAAAAATTTCGTTGAAAATCGACATTCGAAAATGGCAAGATTATTCATTACTTGCTGGCTTCACATTCTATACGAAAGAAGTCCGCCTTTTGTATTTTTTTCATTATGTCTCATATTTTACATTATAGCTATTAAAGATTTATTTTCTTATTTAATAAAGTGGGTGAATAAGTAAGTTTTAGCATGATGTTGTTTAAGACTGGCGGACACAGAAACAAACCTTAAAGCAATGTTTTTTACATTTTTTTTTCAAGATAAAATTAGATTTGAAAAAGACCCGGCTCAACCCAAATACACCCAGACACCCTCACAAAACTTTAGAGCTGTTTATAACTGTGCTTCCAAAAGGTTCAGTAATAATTATTAGGTGTTTTCTAAAGAGTTTATAATATTATATGAATCTTCAATAATCTCTTACAGTAATTTTATTTCATTCATTTTTGAAGAACGTCTTAGTAACCTTGATTTATTATTTATCTCTAGGTACTAATACAATGCATAATACCACTTAATGTTGTTGTAGTGTCCGTACCGTTTGTCATTTCGGAATCATTCGTGCGAGTCGGGTGAATTCCCTCATTGAATGAAATCTTTTATTTGTTTCATATAACTTGACACTGTTCTACTATACTGAGTGTATTGCTATGTCGGTATGTATTTATATACACAAATCTGAATTTACTACACGTGCAAGAAAATAATAAATGAACCGTTTTATCCTGTGTATTCATTCATCTGTCTACCACAAAACATCAATCTGTTGAAATAGGAGAACTAGCTGCTGCAGTAAACATAAAAACATAATTACGAATGTCTGGAGTCAAAAAACTCTTTACTAATACGTACCACTAAAAATTATAATTCAAATATTGCGCTCGAGAATGCCAGGAAACCTGTTGAAACCTTGATCGCGCGTATAATAATTTTTAGTGGTACCTATTAGTAAAGTTTTTTTGACTCCAAAATTCGTAATTATGTTTAGAAACTACCACAACGTTACCGCCAAATCAATAAATAATAATATAAAACATACTAGGCATCATCATTGCATTATGAATTTTTAACTTAGGTATATACTCGTAAAATTTAGGATGGATTGTTGTCAAAACTCAAAACCCAAAAAATATTCTACTTGGGTATTGTGCTTAGAGGCGAAAATACACAAAAAACTCCAAAGGCAAGAGAGAGATAGAAACGACAATGTATTTGAAGGGCGCAAATATCCTGGCTTCATTGCATACATAATTGCACAGGAATAAAGAGCATTGAGGAACTATTTCAGACTGCTCAGAATAGGAACACTTTTTCATAAACGGTGGTCAACACACATTCTGAAGTGTGTCAAATCTAGAAAGATTACGTATCTGGATCACATTTTGTGGCGAAAAATATTAACTACTCCATCTAATAATAGGTATATGGCAGTATAGGGGGTCAACGAGGGGTATCCAAGCAGAAGGCAGATGACATACCTGTTGAACATCCTAAATTGAACCGAAATTAAACGAGTGGAAGAGTTGTTCTGGATTGCGCAGGACAAAGATGATCGGGGGAAGTCGTAGGACCTGATGCGGCATTTGTAGAGAGGCGAAACTTTGCGCGATAGAGCTCACAACACAAGAGTAATGTGTCAAGGAAACGACATTTTGAGAAGACATAGAAAGAGATATTGGCATGAACTTGTCAAAACAATGGGCCCACCAAGACTTCCCCGTATCATCACGTTTTACAATAAATTTGCAAGGCACTTCTGCAAACATAGACACTGCGAGGTCTTGAAAAAGAAAATGGAAATATAATAATATGGGACAACCTGTAAGTATATAATCATATCATACAATTAATTCATAGATTCTTCTTCCTCATTAAATATGTGCTACAGCGCATGTCCTCCACTACTTGATCCACATGATGTTTCTTGATGATTTCAGTCATAACCTCAGCCATGGTAATGAATAGGGCTGCGTGCTTAATGTTGATAACCCCAACGCAATGTTGAGAAATGACGTGATGCTGGAGATGAATAGACTAGACAGTGGGTAATATAATGGACACGGTAATATATCTAATAGGATGTTTGTGTAGATGGATAGATTATATATGTAGATATATAGATATAAAAAAAAACTTTATTTGACATTGACCTGGTGTCCTGATGCATCACAGATCAACGGCCAACAAAGGCCTTCACAATTTGATAATAATTATCATATATTTTACATCACCTACGAATGCATTCGTTATGCACATCTCATATATATTATAATTATATATGTGTATGTGTGTGTGTTTTTGTGATATGTATCACAATAATAATAATAATAATAATAATGCCTAGAGCCCGTTGCCGAGCATATTTATGAAGCATCCGAAGAATCGTTGCTACGTAGTTGTTCCTGCCGGTGATGCCATCGAAGGTGACTGTGGAGGCCGATTCTGGACAAGCACACTTTGTCGCACTTTGGACAGGGCTGCTCTTCATTTGTGATGGGTCTGCGGGTGGTTCTATTCTGCGGGCCGCTGTATCACAATAGGTAAGATTTAACATCAATATATGCATCACTTTCGGGAACTTTCAGTTTAGAGAGAGCATTTGGTGTCCCGACCTCCCGACGCTTACAAATCGACTCAAGCGTTTTATACCATGGCAACGTTCATCAATTTCACCTATTACTCTTATGCTTTTTCTCCCTTCAATCTTTTCAGGGCGGCTGACTGCACTTATCACTGTATTGCACCTTCTTCCAACCAACTGCACCTATTTGAAATCGAGCCCATCCGTTAATAAAATCCGTTGTTATCAGGAAAGTAATCGGAAAATCAATGTCTTCTTTGAAAACTTGCATCCTTTGAGCATATTTCTGCACAACAAAATTATATGTATGACTCAACTATGTCAGAGGGAGAAAGAGTTTTAAAAACAGAGATATTAGCAATAAACTGAAGCCATTTGAAACATTTTCGAAAAAAATTTAAAGCTTATTTTTCAGACTTTTTCAGGAAGATTATAAATATGTTGAAAAAAAACATTAACTTAATTTCACTTTTATATAATAAAAAAACCCTATTAGAAACCGGTTTAAAAGCTATAAACTTACTTTCAGCGACCAAAAAACCTTTGCAGAGCTTTTTTCCTAAAATAATGGATCTCCTTAAAGTTTTTCGATTATGGCGGTGGATTGCCAGCCACCTTAGACGTTTAACTCCACCAGATTCTGGTAAAGATAAAGCTAGTAATATAATACAATACAGAATTTATCGTTTTTCGGTGAAGATGAAATAGAAGGCTAACAATTTCTTGGAAGATGCTATGCAACTCAACATCTAGGTAGAAAAAAATAACATTTTTGATTCTAAACCTGTTTTCTTTTTAAACACAGAATACCTACTTGAATAAATTTGGTATGGGTTCAGCAGATGATAATAATAGGTAGGTATGTAAAATGACAATGTCTCGAACGTTTAAATTGAAGGTTCAAGGTTGAAATTCTTCTAACGAACTGTTGTAGCTACAGTTTTACGGTACTGTGTGTTGTATTCTGAATTGCGTATAAGAGTAATGAAAAACGTATTTTTTCTTTCTCTTTTATTAACCATCCCATCACAGCACATCCCACAAGAAGGGTACTTTATGGACTCACTGCATACCTATAATGAGCATATGAGTAAAACTCTTCGTGCCATGAAAATATATGATATTTAGGAAGATTCCCAAATGCAACATTTACTATGCAAGTTATCTTGTATATATGCCTATAGGCATATCATCTTTTTATTTGACAAACAATCCTGACCTAATTCTAGCTCTGAATATACCTAAATAATTATAAATTTCTCACATCTTTATTCGTGAAATTTCAGGAAAAGAGTGGGTTCCACACGTTGTATTATAAGAGTGTTCAGTAAAAGACAGGCACTTTTAAAATACCACGTATAAAACATCTGAGATCTTCAGTTCAGCCATAAGGTAGGTATGTTGATCATTTTACAGATCCAAATGTTAACACAAAAATAACAGGACGACCACCGTGTTCAATTCATCCCTACTACTGTATTAGTTTTATAGGTAGTTAGTTTTCAAGTGAAAAAAGGACATGAACTGTGGCACATACATAGACTTAAAGAGACTAGCAGAAAACAGGTAGGAATGGAGAAGAAAATCCAAACTCGTTGCAGACCAGTCCAATGGATTGTAACTCTTTGTATATAAATATAGTTTCCTAGCTTCCCTTCTAATGTGCGATGGCTTGATGGTATATATGTAGGTACAAAGATTGAAAATATTATTGGTTTTTAGTTTTTACCTACCCAAAAGAACAACGAATTCTTTGATCTCCGCGACAATAGTTTTGATGGAATAATTTGAAAGTCCTTCTGGTTTATCAGAATATCCATATCCCCTCATGTCAATCGCGACACACCTGAAAAATAAAAAATAGGTAACGTTAATAACATTTTATTACATTATTGGTTATGTTTGATTGAATACCCAATTGTTTTCCTATATTGGTACACATCATAAAATTTGTTCATTATTTTCTATACATTCGCAGTATCTTCCACGATTTAGTGGCAGATTGGCCAGTAGACAAATTGCATCTATATCAATAAAAATGAGTTGAACATGTCTGTTCCCCCATAACATGATAATGGCTGATTCGTTCGTAATTATCAGGAGACGCTTTGCATGAAAGAAAATTCTGGAAAAAGCAACGGAAAAGTCGGAAATTCAGATCGTATTTTTGTATGAAAGTGACGTTTGTATGACAGTTCCGCTGTCACGTACCTTCCTATTGCCATAACGAAAAAAAAATTAAATCATTCTCTGGCGACGCCGGGTAGGAATATCTAGTTGTATAATAAATATGGGGGCGTTTCTATTAAAATAATAAAACATCCATTATGATTGTTTAGGTAAATCACCATTGTTGAATTTGAGGTATTAAATACCTACCTATCTATCTTTTCCTAATTTATTTTTACGAAAATCTGCCTTTTATAAACTTACAGAAAAGGGAGTCAATTTTATATAAAAAAAAAAGTTCCAGCTCTATAAAAATCGAAATCATCAGTCTATGCATTGCGCGGGGCAGCGGACGATTGTCCGTTTATAGCCGTATTGACTAGAGATGCTACGAATAGTATATTTGACTGAATACCGAATATTGTGCAAGATCATCTGCCGAATAACCGAATATTTAGCGAATATTGGGCAAAACAATGGTGAGAGCGTGCGGTACTCCCGACAGCGCATCTTCGCATAGATACATCATAGACATACTTATTTGCAGCGCGGTACCTACATTTTTTTGAAATTTTTGTTTTTTGCATCACAACTATAACCGCTAATTAATATATATATAAAAATACGATTAATTTTAAACAAAGTACAAGTAAATTAAATTTAAAAAAATCTAACAATAGATGTGTTTAATTTTGTTTTATTGATACATACTTTCATAAATTAAATTAATTAATTAGATAAGTATTTGAGGATTAATAAAATTGTGCATCTGCAGCTGACAATGAAATAGCAACAATCTACAAGATATTAGTAGTTCCTTCCAGTTTTACATTTAAACTATACGACAGAACACCGAAAAATAGACTAAATATTCGGTATTCGGCCGAATAGTAAAAATGTAGCCGAATAGACAGAATACCGAATAGTTGCCTAATATTCGTTACATCTCTAGTATTGAGTACTACAGTGTATACAAATACGCTTTATATTATTATGTGTAGTATATAATGTATGAATGACTATAAATATATAATTATTATGTATTTTGTAAACATGTATCAGTAAATATGTACTTTTATTTTTCACCTCTAAACGATTGACAATGACCCATAGAGTCACACTTCTCACTAGGCCAGTGGGCGAGAGACTTATCAACAAAATTGCTTCGTCTAATATCGAAACAGTTCGTAAGTAGTTTGAGGTAAATTGACATCAACGCAAAAAATACTGGATTGAAATGTAATTATTGATGTGTAAAATATGAATAGATTAATATAATAGACCATTCATAATTTTGTTTGTTTGCATATTTTTCTAGATATTACTAATATAATATATTTACTAGACAAGAAGCCGGAAATTCAATAGTTTTTTTTATGAAAAATTGCTTGTATAAAGCACGTTTCTTTAATAGTATCTAATACTTTGAAAAAATGTAGTAAATGCAAAAATATTCCCGAAAAAATATGATATTTTTTCCAGAAAATCAACAAAATTAAAGTAAAGGGGTTCGAAAATTTGGTTACTTTTATTTTAAAGCTGTTTAAATAAGTGAGAATGACTACATATTTAATTGATTTTCAAGCAATATTGGTTGACAGTTGAGTAAATGGCCTACTTTTATTTATATTATTTTGACAAAATAAACAACTTGTGATCATATTATGATTCAACACAATATAAATTTATTTATAGTACGCTAGACTGGTGTTCAGTAAGCCTTGTGTGACACAATATTATAGTAATGATAAATTGGTTGATAAATTATCGATAATGGTGCTAGTGTTGTTTTTATTTTACAACGAAGTTTCAAAACCGATTTTTTTTTTGAGAATGAGAGATAATTGTCTTTGGATGCATTCAAACTGTGTTCCAAATGATGTAGGTACTTACACGAATGTTTATTGATCTGTTTTTTTTTTGTTAATAAAGAAACAAACGTTTTTGACATTTGTTTCGGTGTCTTTCTTCTGTCTTTATTAACAACAGGAGAAAAAGAGCTGATGAACATTTTTTTTGCATATTCAGGTTTTATTGCAGACATGGCTAATGGAAAACTACGTTTGAGGAGTGTAAAAGCGAAATCACATCGATCCTAGAAGATTGAATCTGAAAACAAACAGCACATTTCTATCCTACTTCAAGTGTTTTTGATACTAAATGAGTTTTTGAAAACTGATTTATGAAAGTATGAAGGCAGATATTCATTGAATCTATTAAAATACATGCATTCATATTTGATAAAAATGGATCAATGCTACTTTGCTTTTGCAACCCTCATTTATCCTTTACAAGACAAACACATTTCCAAAAAAAAATGCTAGAGTTGGATAATAACAGTTGATGAAAATAGTAAATTAGGTAGGTACTGAGCGACAAAGACCAATAATTTATTTTTGATTAATTACGCCCAATATTAATATATGCAAAATTTAATGAAATCTTTACATTCCAATTCCCAAAAGAAGACTTTTAATTATACAAAAAAAGGCTTAAGCAAGAAGATCTTAGACTGCAAAGTGTAATGTAAGTTTGACTTACCAATAATCTTTGGAGAACTCCTTCAGTTGATATCTCCAAGAATACCAAAACTCGGGAAATCCATGAATGAATAAAAGAAGAGGCTTTGTTTTATCTCCAGCTTCCACATAATGAATCTTTACACCCTGAAATAAATTAAAACAGCATTATAATACCTACATGTGTTTATCACGTATATTAACCTACTCTAAATTAATAGATTGGGTGCACAAAACTCCTCATGAGGAGGGTCAAAAAACAAAAATAATATCAATCGAAATCTCCCACTCTTTTTTGTAAATGTTCAATTACTCGTAAAACAATATGAATAAGACATTAATTTAACAACTCTACGATGTAGTGTGGCATCCGTCCTCCTGTTTTTTTAGTAGCAATTCTAGAGGACCACCCGTATATTTATTATATGTAAATCTTCTGGTACCTATAATTAAACATTTTCGTCTGAATTGTTTGATTCGCATGGTGGGTAGGTAGAGAGACTAAATTATATTAATAAATATCTTATAGAAGTAAATATCTTTATTTATTTGTACAACCATAACATCTACCACAAGTGGGGTAGTCAGCAAATTAATGCCATATAATAAACGTTCAGGTCGTCCTCTCTGTAAATATAAGACATCCATATATTTAGGAACCATTCCACTCCGCGTATGTTGTAGACACGTTAAAAAAAACCAAATTAATAGTATAAATCGTAGCTACGTATCTAACTTTATTTTAGAACATTTATGTAGATAAATACCTACTGAGATTTTTCCTATCGTTAATATTTTTTGTACAATGATGTATTAGCAAGGCATAACAAGCGCTAGCGAAGAGCTTATTGAAATTTAATATTAGAAAAAACGGATTATGTTTTTCGAAGAACAAAACTATTATTAGACTTAGACCCTATTCACATGGTGAATTAAGTATTGTAAATGTATCGGAAAATTTGAAAACAGTGAAAAGTCGCCAACATATATAATTATATTGGTTGAGTCCACATCTAATCGTCAAACGGATGAACAATAATATTGTTTATCTCTTTCCCTACCGGTAGGTAAACAAAAGAGAAAAAAGACAAAAAACATTCGCTCGGCCGTTCGTTAAGTCTTTTCCTTTGCATATATTTAGAAACGGGAAAATCGAGAAGGAACATGTTCGAAAAGGCAGGTGTTCGAAAAAAATAAGACATTTTACATCTTAAATTCAGCGATGAGGTTTGCCACCCATCCTGAATGTCTTGATTTTATATTGGCACGAAGAGGACAGTTTGCATGTTTCTTACATGCAGCTGATCTGCTGGCTACCCCACTTGTGGGATATGCCGTGATGGTATAGTATAGTATAGTAACATTACTTTTTTTTTTTTTTACAATTCACACAAATCGAGCTAGTCCCAAATTAAGATGAATCTTGTATTATGGGTACTAACGCGACGTTACACACATATACAATGCACTACACACATATACATGTAACACCCAGACCCAGGACAATTTGAAAAAGGTCATTCTTCACTTTGCCCTGGCCGGGAATCGAACCCGGGACCTCGTGACTCAAAGGCAAGAGCATTACCTCCGCGCCACACCGGCCGACTTCATTCATTCAATATACACATTTAGTTATACATGTCTCTTTCTTGAATATTGAAATAGTTTAACAATAATTATTTTATAAGGAAATAAATATACGTTTGAAAAACTCGTTTTATTTCAGTATCCAAAAATTGCCAAAGCGAATTGTATTTCATGTCCAAAAGGTAAAAAATATCAACTAGCAATGTTCCTTATCAGAATAAGCCTCATTGGATTGGACATAATATCAATACTACGCAGAGACATAATATATTAGGTATACAAAAATATTACTGTATACAAAATCATAGACATAGACATCTTTGTACAAAATATGCGGTGCATAACATCAGCTGTGTCCATATTAAAGACATATTATGTATGTGTCCATACTTCATTATCTACTTACAGTATACAAATACAGTACCTATAGCACACAGTATAAAACACAGTATGCTCTATATAACATCAGCTGTGTCCATCAAAGACATAATTATTTATGTGCCCATACATCAATATCTACCTATAGTATACAAATACAGTACCTATGTATAGCACACAGTTTAAAACACATGCTCTATATAACATCAGCTGTGTCCATCAAATACATAATTATTATGTGCCCATACATCAATATCTACCTATAGTATACAAATACAGTACCTATGTATAGCACACAGTATACAACAATTGATTGCTTGAAAATAAATCTAATTTTTCCTTAAATTTGAATGGTAGAGTACATTGACGTCAAAACGACAAAAATACCGCGCTACCGTTGCCGCGAAATTGGTATGCACGTATTTTTGACTAATAGTGACTTCTCACGTCGTATATGATTAAGATAAGATCGTATTAAGATTTTGTCAAGAGTAGCCCTGCTGGTTTCGACTTATAAGTCATTGTTAAACGGCGTCGAGTTTAGTTATGATTTTGTAAGTCGAAACTAGGATACTGTAGCTATAATTTTATATAGTAAAACTCAAAAAAATTGAGTTTATTTCCATAAATTAATATGGAATTTTACAAAATAAATGTCAACTCAATCAATGTCTTAAACCTTATACCGATGATACCAGACACGTCTCAAACAGGTGATATTGTCAAAATTTTTTTTTTTTACTTTTATAATATACCTATACCACAGCTATATTTTGCATTATCATTATTTGATAAAATTATTTGTACAGAGTCTAAAAATAGATTGGTATCTATTTAAGCAGTTATGATAACAAAAACATATTACAAAATATGATATAATAATAATACTTCTTATTAACGGCAGATAATAATAATAAGGTTCAATATTTCAATGTTCCCACCCTTTGAGTGATGCTTATCTGAGTAAGCCCTTAATTTGGTTTATTTTGATTTTAAATCCAATAAACTCCAATATTTCATAAGAGACAGATAGATTCATTATCTGTGACATACTCACTTTAATCATAATAAAAATGATAAGGGCTGATTGATATAATCAAAAAATTCTTACGTTTTGGTGTAAAATAGTTACGATATATTTAAGTTTAATGGATGTAAAAGCAAACTTAACCAAATTAAGGGCTAGCTTAGGATACGTGTCACACTAAGGGGACGATGAAAGATATTGAACCTAAGGGACAAACAAACCTTCACAGCCAAATATCCATGTGATCCATACTGAACATCCATCAGACATTTCGGAGGATTAAGTCTAGATTTGGAAGGATTCTTGAATATAGTAGTTACATAATAAATTGTGCATATAAAACTATATTTAACCAAATTGTAAAAAATGAACAAGTACTTTACGAACTTCGCTACTAAACTTTTAATAATCATTTCTAAATGATTAATAAACACTGAACAATTTATTATTAAACAACACACATCTATGTACACTTTCACTTCACCTGATGTTCACGGCTATGGAATCAAACACTAACTGAGCCGTACCGTAAAAGTGAATTAAACATACCTACCAACCTCTCCTACAATAGTGATATTGAGTGTAATGTAATAATATACCTAGCAATAAAAACAATATCAACGTACCTAATCTAATATCTAAGTAGGTAGTTACCAAACACATTGCGTTTAGGTCTGAGACAGGATTATTATTATTAGAATTATAACATTCTAGGTCAAAACACGGCTTTGGTCAGTTAATTAAGATAAAATTTGTTAAAAAAGTATTCCTTTGTGTTCAATGAAGTCTGTCTGCTGACAACTACTTGCGGGAGATGCCGTGATGACTTAGGACAGTGGTTCCCAAAGTTGACTAGGCTCCGACCCACCTAGGAAAAATTTCCAATCTTGGGACCCGCCTTTTAGCTTTTTTTCTCCAAACATTGCTCCAACATTTTTTTATTCATGTCTTATACGTTGGCGAATCGTCCATTAGGGCCCACTCAATATTCGCTCACGACCCACTGGTAGGTCGCGACCCATAGTTTGGGAAGTACTGACTTAAGAGACAGATAGATAGGTTTCTTACGTGAAGTTAGTCAGTTGACAGCTACTTGCGGGAGATAGGATGATGACGTAGGAAATAGATTTTCCAATAATTCCCGGAAGACAGTAAAATATCAGTATTTATAAAAAAATATATCTAGAAAAATTGAATTTTTCATCTCATCCCGCATACAGAGTGTTTAACACTGAGAAGTCCCGTTTTCCCTATCTCTCGCCCGGATTCAACAAAACATCGTCTAGATGATTGCATAATAGGTGGGTGAATGAGCTCATTTAATCGAATACAGCAGCCATCTATAGATATAGGTAATAACATGAAAATTGCAGTTTATTATGTGTCAGTTAGAATTTCAAGAACAGTTGTTACTCTTCTGAATGAAAAATACCAACACTAAGTGCATAGATGTACCTTATATATTTGTTAATAAATAAAACACGTAGATATCTGTTATTTGTTTTAAGCTCGAAACATTACTAAAGCAAAATATTTCGTACAGTGTGTAGATATTAGATATTTTATCTCTGCCTTATCTAATCGTGGTGTCTATGGAGGATGTATAAATTAATGTAAACACATTCGTATTTCTCAAACAAACGATCTCAACACACAATATTTATATGAGAATTCGAAGTCAAATTAAATAACAAAGTAGATGGGCAGGTATGTCGCGCCGAAAGTGTTGTGTCATTGAATTATGGCATAATAAGTCTAAAGTTCAACATAATAATATATTGATATCTTGTTCATATGTGATGTTATCTTGTACACATTTTTTTAATGTGGCGCAGATGAAACCTGAAAGACCTCCCAAAGTCTAGGATCAATATACCTGGGGTTCATTGTGCACTGTGACCTATAAGTTAGGTGATATCCAATTAAAACATGACTTTCAGTCCCAAACATTTTGAGCAGGATCTAGAATGTAAGATCTCACCTCACCTTGTGTTTGCCTAGTGCTTTGATTCTTGCAAATTCCACGGCATTAAAGTCTGCTAAGAGGTGCCGAGGAGTTTCGACTCTTGCAGGTGTTGACTTCTTCAAGTTCCAATTTGTGTAGGTGCCCCTTAAGCCTACAATTTACCATTGGAAATCCCGTTATTGTTTTAAGGCTGACTTTCTTGTATTCCAACTAAACGTATAAACATACTCCAGAAAGTATATCACCCTAACATTTCACCTAACAAACAATTAATATTCTGCCTTATTTAAAGATGTATCTCTTGTAGGTACTATCACACATAAACTCAGGTCAATTAGACATCGAATATTAATTAGTTTTAAATTTGGTGAATTTGACGAATAAAAGTAAATAATAATAAATAAGCAAATCTTTTAAATAAATAAAAATAAATAAAAAAGCTATCTTTTATATACATTTTTTTTTGTATTTTGTTTATATACACATACCTACAAGTTTTTATTATTATTATTATTATTATTTACTCGATCTCGGGTGTTTTGTTATCAATTCAGTAAGAAGAAGTACAATCTTAATTACAAATCTTACCATTTACTTATTATCAGAAAATATACCTAATTTTCATACATTAATGTTCATATACACTGTACATATGTATGAACATTATTGTATGGAAATTATATTATACAGTGTGATTCTGTAGTTAAAAAACCTACTTCACAGTATTAAATTCAGACTTAAGAGTTACACAAAAATAGCTGTGAAATTACCTACTTAACCATAGAAAATTAAAGTAGGTTTTATCTTTAAAAACCTTTAATTATTATTAAACCCATTTATCCGGAACGTGTAGTAATTTATCAATTTAGGTACACCTATAACATTTTTACGCCTCAATAGAAGTTGACGAGAGTATGTGTCTAATATTTGTTGTGAAAGACTTGATTTGGAAAGGCCATAGGTCCCGCCACCAGCTGGCACTAGGAAAATATGAAGGTAAAATATTTATTAAAAAAAAACATCACGGCAAATCCTTAAAATAGCTTTGCTTATAAACTCATTTCATCTAATTAGCATACAGGTCGTGCCATGACACGAATAAGTGTTCAAAATGGAAGGCATTCTCTATCACTAATAATAAATTATTGAAGATTTTAATTGTCTATTCAAAAATGATACACAGAATATACGTTCGATCATGAAACTATTCTAAAATGATACACAGAATATACGTTCGATCATGAAACTATTCTAAAATGATACACAGAATATACATTCGATCATAAAACTATTCAAAAATGATACACAGAATACAGGTTCGATCATGAAACTATTCCACAGTGATATACGGAATATAAGTTCGATCTTGAAACGATTCCAAAGTGATATACGGAATATAAGTTCGATCTTAAAATTATTCCAAAGTAATACATAGAATATATCGATGGCTTAGATCACAGATGTTTTTGAGTTGAGTTTTCATAGTTGAGATAATCAAAGCAGAAAGTATGAGATGCCATATTATTTAGTACTTACCACACATAGTTTTTGTTAAATATCTCGACAATGACACCGAGTTACGCAATAATATTCCCACGGAACATACTTCAGATGATATAGATTCGCATGCGTATAATAACTCATTTTCGCTAAAAACTGCACTTACAACATCTGTGCTCTGAGCTACCACGATCATTTCTATAATTTCATACTATAATAGCAAAATATTCGAAAGCGATTGAATTATGCAGACGTTTTTTGTCTGTATAATAAAATATAAATAAATTATGAGTATGAAATCTTATAAACCTGTTATAAATTTAGTTTTTCATGGGGTCAGCTCAATCATAGTGCATGTGGTCAGGGACAGAAGAAGTTGACATAGAACGGATCGTAAGGTGACTGACGTCACAAGATATCACAACCTTCATCAATGGTTACATAAACAAATGTACAAGTAATATTTTACAACAAATCAAATTATACTTGATTTAAAAACAATATATCTCAGTACTTTAACTTATGAGGTAATCATCCGCCAAGTTATTTTTTTGGTATGAAATTAAAATAAAATATTTTTCATTCATTAATGGTTATTTTCAAACAGTTTTGTGTTACTTCTTTTATAACGATAACGTAATATTTTGTTTTAATATGAGACAGCTATTCCTAACCTTTTTTCCAAACCGATTATTTTATTTCTTTGAGCCACGGTTATAACATGCCAAGATACAGAACCATTTTGTAAGGTATTATTGCTTTTTTCTGGCAATAAGGTCACGAAATACCACCGTTTATTACAATCCGAAAAGTGATTCATAAAAGGAGAAGAAAGGTTTATGATATTTTGCAAATTATTTTATTTAATAACAAAAATATCTAGTAAAATTATGTTTTTAGGAAAAAAAATGGATTTTTAATGTATAGGTTCATGAAAACATGTCCTTCCGGGACTTTAGATATTAGACAGTGTTAAAATAAATTTAGAATGAGCAGTACCTGATTACATAATACGCAGTAACTACTTCAATGATAAGTTATTGTGGCAAAATGTGAATCAGTACAGATTCACTTTCACTGACTCAACGCATCGTAATATGGAGTGTGTAATGCAACTATACACCAAGGCATAAAATCGAAAAAATATAAAACTAGGTTAAAAAATTTAATATTTACTTTTTTTAGGTAACTTTAATATATTACGAGTATGCACATTTGTCTTTTTGACTGTAATCTTGAATTGATTAATACTTTTTGTAGGTAAGTGTTGTATAATTTTGTTAAATGAGACCTCACATTTATTCTTGTGTAAATTGATTCATTAATTTTATTATGAAATAAGTGATGTAGCAAAAAATATATAAAATCTATTTCCATTATTGCTTTACTATATGAAAAGCATATTTTCTTGAAGTGACAAATTACTCAGTGATTTAATACTTTCAAATATATTTATTTATTTATTTTATTCTTCACTGTACATTGGTTACATTATTTCAAATCAATAGAAAATATGATAAAAATATCAGTTAGACAACTCAATGTACAGAGGGCGAGTTTATCGCTAGAATTCGATGTCTTTCAACTAATCCAGTAGGTAATGAAATTAAAATCAAAAAACGCACAGAAATAATAGAATTAAAAATAAAACAAGCTCACACATTAAGACCATACCTAAACAAGCAGTATGCATAACATATGGCTATTTCGAAACTGTTACATAGTTAAATACTTCAAAATAATATAAGTCGATAATTATCTCAATTTAAGGTTGGCGTTGCTTGAAACATTGTACCATTACACCATTCGTATTGTGGATGTTTTTTATTTAGTATTTACTGTGCACATAGCTTGAGTCCACTTGCAAAGTAAATTTAACATTGCGTGAGGCTTAGTTAACTGGTTTTGCTTTCACACTGTTTACAATACATATTACTACGTATGTACCATTGAAGTACTAGTACCTATTATGCTTACATTTCCTCATGCACGATGCATAATTATTAGAGATGCTACGAATAATGGGCAACTATTCGATATTCTGTCTATTCGGCAACATTTTTACTATTCGGCCGAAAACCGAATATTTAGTTTGATATTCGGTGTTCTGCTGAATAGTTGATTCATAAGAATTGTTGATTCGAAGAAGTTGATTCATGAAAAGATTCATATCTTAGTTTGGGACTAGCTCGGTCTGTGTGAATTGTCTATACGTGTTATGTTATGTTACATATCTTGAAAGTTTAATAATGTAAAAATCTAACGAATAGTTTGTAGATTGTTGCTACTTCATTGTCAGCTGTAGATGCATAATTTTATTAATCCTCAAATATCTAATTAATTAATTTAATTTTATATGGAGTGAAACAAAATAATATTATTACAATTTATATTATTAATGTTGGAACACAAATATTTGCAAAAAATGTACTGCGCTGTAGTCTAGTATGTACCTATATGATGTACCTACCTACACAAAGATGCGCGGTCGCGGTCGGGAGTACCGCACGCTCTCACCATTGTTTTGCCTAATATTCGTCGAATATTTGGTTGTTCGGCGCGTTATCTTGAATAATATTCGGTATTCGGTCAAATATACTGTTCGTTGCATCTCTACATAATATTTATAATAAATATTTAAGCATGAAACTCAAGTAACGGTTTATTATTGGTCTTTGAGAATTTCATTTACGCCATCATGGTATATCCCACAAGTGGGCTGATTTCTTCATCCTTTGCAGTGATTTCTTCATCGCTAGATAATGATGATAATATTATAATTGTTAATATTTTGATTGTAACATTGTTTGACAGTCCTTAGAGCGTCTCAAGAGTGTCGGTAAGCAGTACAATTTTCAATTTGATTCAGAATAACAGCAGGTTGATTCTTCCTTTGTGGATCTGGTAAGCGATTTCATAGTCCGGAAATACCAAAAGCCCTCACCAAATAAATAGACTTACCAAACACCTTAGATACAGACCTTTTTCATAATTGTCCCTTGTTCTCATTCAAGGCTACTACTGTCCATTTCGTTCAGGGACTGCAGGGTTACTCTTGACAAAACTAAACACGATCTTAATCTAGTCTTGATCTTGATCATACGACGCACGAAGGGACTATGGTCAAAAACATCGCGCTACCGCTAACGCGCGATCGGTTTGCGTGTATATTTGGCCAATAGTCACTTCGTGCGTCGTATGATCAAGATCAAGATTAGATTAAGATCGTGTTTAGTTTTGTCAAGAGTAGCCCTCCTGATGTGGAGTACCTACCCGGCAAAGAATTGGTCACCCACTCTTCTCCTTACGTTTTCGACTGTCTTGCAAAAATCCAGTGTCAAAAAAAATAAAGATATTTTCTGCTTAACTCTACCATCACAGCATATCCCACAAGTGGGATAAGCGGCAGACCAGCTGCATGCAATAAACATGCAAGCTGTCCACTCCATGCCAACAAAAAAAAAATAAGGCATTCAGGATGGGTGGCAAACCTCATCGCTGAATTTAAAATGTACAATGTTTATATTTTTTCGAACACTTGCCTTTTACAGGACATCGAAAACGTGAGGAAAACCAATTCTTTGCAAGGGGGTACCACGGCAAAGAAATAAAAAGAATTTTAAGTAATTTTAAATACCTACCCTTTCCTCTGCAAGCGGGGCTTTGGAGGGCATTTGGAATCAATGTCCGTATTATCCCGATCCTTCTAAATGGCAGTAAGTCTTGGCACCTGACCAAGGCTTTAGGCTCTTTAGAGCGGAAGACACTGAGCTTAGAAAATAAGTGTCTAAGAAGAATTTTTTGGTAAGAGCATGCTACTGTTGTGTGGTGTTCATTAATTAGTTCTTTTACTCAGTTTTTATACATCATCACAGCATTTCCCTCAAGTAAGGTAGCCAGCAGACCAACTTCATGTAATATACAGGCAAGCTATCCTTTTCGTGCCAGTAAAAATAAAGACACTTAAATCGAAATCGAATCTTAATTCGATCCCACAATCGAAAATTTACCGAAGACGCTTCGAAGAGTGAGAGACTTACACATTACAGGGGACTCCACGGTATAATATGAATGTCTTAATTGGTTTCCAAATTGTCATTAAAATATTATGATAAAACAAAGTATTTATGTCTAATGCAGAGCTATAACTCAATTACTATACTACGTACATTATCTAATTTTACATGTGTGGAAAACTGTCGATCTGTGGTTTTCGAGGTCTACTTTTTCTCAAATATAATTCTGCTCTTTTCCGTAAGTTTTCGAGTATCCTATAAAAAGCAGGTGTTCGAAAAATAAAGATATTACTCCCGATTCTATTTCATTTTTAGTGTGCACTTACTAAAATAGAAACGTTCGATTTTAAGTAAGTCTACAATTGTATTCTATAAACTCTAAAATATATGAATATATCAAGTGAACTTAATTATAAAATTAAGGAACGTTCTTATTTTAGTTTAAATCAATATAGAATAGGGGTATTGTACATCTTAAATTCAGCGATATGGTTTGTCACCCATTCTGAATGTCTTTACTTTTTGTTGGTATGGAGAGAAAATCTTGTATGTTTATTACATGTAGCAGGTCTGCTGGCTACTCTACTTGTGGGATATGCCGTGATAGCATAGTGGTGGTTGTAATAGTTTTTTCTTATAATTTAATTTAGGTATCTCAGATAACGTCGTTCATTATGTTAATAGCAAAGTTAAAGTTTGTGTATTTTTATTATTCTAACTATCTACACCATCTCACTTGGTGTAGCCAAATTGCTTAAAAAAACATGGATGTCGCTCTCTATGAGGCAATTATAATTAAGACATTTAGGATAGATGGCATACCTTATTGCTGAATTGAAGATGCTACATGACTTATACGTGATACTTATAAGTCATGTAGCATCTTCAATTCAGTACGAATAGGTACCTGCCTTTTACAGGACACTCGAAAATGTTCGAAAAAGAGGAAGAAATATATTTTGTCTTTACCAGAGACACCATAATAACATGTAATAAACATACAGGCCGTCCGTACAATTTTTCATTAATATGGTTCGAATAATATCATATCAATTCTTAATGTAGGAAAATTGGCTTCAAATTCAAATTATACCCTAAAATCCCTAGGAGAGTGTTATAGAGTGAATGAAATCACCAACATATACCTACTAATCTATGACTCAAGGAAATTTTCAATCTGATTGAAATGTTCAAATCATCTACAATTTGATTCTCGTATTCGATCCCAGAAGTTGTTAATACCTCACAACCACATTAGCAGAGATGTGCAAAATACTTTCAAAAAAGTATTTAAATACAAAATACAAATACTTTTGAATTTTTGTATTTCAAATACAAAATACTAAATACATTTTCAAAATGGTATTTAAATACAAAATACAAAATACGTATTTTCAAAATACTTTTTTAAAATACCTTTTTAAAATACTTTTTACAAATAGTCGAACAAGGTGTAAGACAAAAGTATTTAATATTTAAACCATTGATGAATGAAAAAGAAATTAAAAACTGGACAAAAGTATACATAAGTGGAGAAACGGTTGACATGATTCGATAAAGCATTGCTTGCAGACAATTGATGAATGCCATTGATGAATGAAAAACTGGACAAGAGTATACATAAATGGAGAAAGGGTTGACATGATTCGATATAGCATTGCTTGCAGACAATGAGGATGAGCCTTAGGAAGTACTGTCAAAATAGAAAAAAAAATTAATTAAGTCATGACAAAATGTACGGTTGTTAGAAGAGATAAGCCGAAAATTGTCATAAATGGATTGAGTATCATCAAGCAGGCAAGAGAATTCCTTACTTGGGCTGCAAAATAAATCAGAATGGATACTCCAAATCTGAAATCGTATGGACTACTGTAACATCATATTATATACAGGACTGCTCCAGACTCTTCCTTATCGTCTTCAGATGGTTTTTAACTCTTAGCAGGAATCGCTATTTTAGGCAACGTAACTGGAATCGGGGGTCAAAAATGACCCCAACAGAGTTGTTAGGTATCATATTCACACCATCAACATATTTTTAATTTTTCGTTTAATTTATTATTACACAACTTATTTACTAAACTATTAACAATTTTTATTACACATTTTACCATAAACTATATAGTTTTTAGCAAAATCAACTTCTGTCTAATAATTTTGACAGTATCAGCTGCAGGAGCTTTTATTCATTAAATAAATAAAAATAACATAAAAACATTTACTTTTATCGCTTTCTTATATGAACATTTAACAAAAAAACAGGAACTTCTCTTGAGATCAACTCAAAGAAAAAAAAAACGACCTAAAACAAAACTCCTCTTATGAGTCTAAAATTTGGTAGGCACATGTGATATTTTTGGCACTATGTTTTTTATATATAAAAAGTAAGCACTTGCTACACTTTAGGAAACCTTTCAGGTCCTTTTTACGATGACATAAATAACACCTTACTCTCTTACGGTTGTTTGTTTGAGTGGCATTAGTAGCTACGTCTTCTTCTACTTGATGTTCTTAAAAAAAATACCATTCTTGTTTTTAGGTCTAACAAAAAAAAATATGTTGTTTTGTACAAAAGGCATGACTAATTCGATGCCATTTTTTATATATTTAGTTCGGCATGACTAATTAGACGCTTTTCTGGCTTTCACGCCTTCCAAAAAACATAACAAAAATACAACCATTCCCGGACTCGGGGGTCATTTTTGACCCCACATGTGTACATACCTCCACTTCTAGAAATATTAGAGCGACGCAAGTTCGTCACCAGCTGCACCCCATGACGTTATGAGATTACGTAAGCGCCCAAGATTGCAGAGCCTAAGTCTTCAAAGTTATTACTTAGAATTGTGTCGTTGGGGTCATTTTTGACCCCCGATTCCAGCTAAGGGTTAATGTTGCCTCCGGATCATTTACAGAGAGAATAAGAGCTGCCACATAACTTCACTACTAAGAAGTCTACACTAACTGAGAGTCCTAGAGATACTGGTGGTTAAACTGTGTCTCACTGTCCACAAGGCAGCACACCACCCACTGAGCTGTTCCGCTGACGAAAATGTGTGGCGTAGGCTGTGCTCAGCTTCTTAAACTCGTTGAACTCAAAAGGGCAAATACCTCTAAATTTGCAGAAAGAAGAAACAAAGTCGCAGCGTCATCTGCCTGGAATAGATTGCCTTCAGACAAAATTGAAAATGCTACCATTCAGGAGAAATCACAGCGCCCTTGAAATGGCCAGGGATCATTAAACGGTGTCATGTATAATTATATGCTGACGACATAGCACTGCTCGCAGACTCCGAGATGGAGCTGAACGAAGCCTTAGGGAAAATGGAAAGTATACTGTTGTCAAAGTACAACATGAAAATAAATAAAGAAAAAACAAAATGTATGGTCGTGGGAAGAGAGGAAGCGACTGCGAACATTGCCATAAATGGAGTGAGCATCAAACAAGTAAGAGAATTCGTGTACTTGGGCAGCAGAATAAACCAGGATTGACGCTCCAAATCGGAAATTGTGAGCAGAATAAACCAGGCAAGGATTGCCTTTAACAAAAAATCGAAGATATTGGAATCCCCAAATATTGATTTAAGCGTAAGGAAGAACCTTACTAAAGCCTTTGTATGGAGCATTCTGCTTTATGGTTGTGAGACGTGGACCATCAGCAAGAGTGAAAGCGGACGGTTGGCGGCCTTTGAGATGTGGTGCTACAGACGCATACTTAAGATCCATTGGTCGGAACACGTCGAAAACGAAGTAGTATTAACCAGGGTAGGCGAACAAAGGCAACTTCTTAAGAGAATCGGCCAACAACGAGCTAACTGGATTGGCCACAACATCAGGCACCCAGGACTACTCATCGCCATCGCGGAGGGTAAGTAAGACAAATGGCAGAGGCCGACCAAGAGATGCGTATATGGACCAACTGAAGAGGGACATGAACTGTGGCTCATACGTAGAGCTGAAAAGACTGGCAGAGAATAGAGACGAATGGAGAAGAAAAACCAAACTCGTTGCAGACCAATCCAATGGATTGTAACTTATTATATATAGGTATGTATAATTTGTTCAATCATCATTATTATGTGTGTATATCTCAAACATGGAGTACTCTAATGGAAACGTTGTATTTGTAATTCAACAAATTGGCAAAAAAAACTTGCGTACGCGCATATCAATTAATGGCAGAATTTTGTTTCAAACAATAAAAAGGTATTTTGTAAAAGTATTTTGTGTAAAATACAAAATACTCAAAAAAAGTATTTCAAATAAAATACAAAATACTTTTTACAAAAAGGTATTTGAAATGCAAAATACAAATACGTATTTTGTATTTTGTATTTGTATTTTAAATACTTTTATTTCAAATACGTCACATCTCTGCACATTAGATATACCTCTATAATGTTTTAATAATTGTGCAACAACTAATTCAGAACACGTGTAAAACAAAATGTCATTTTAATATAGCTTGTTATTTTATAGTACACCTACCCATATATTTATCTAATTATTTTACTAAATACATACCTACATACCTCCACAATTAGATATTTAGAAGCTATTCTAATCTATTCTTAAATGCTATTCCATCCTATCGTTTACGATTTATCAGGAGTAACTAGAAACATGCGCTTTTAATTTGTGAATATTACTGATCCGTTTACTTCGGAAGTTGTTCCCTCTTGTGAACTGATGACCAGCTATCCATCCATCTTTTTGATGGTCTTCCTCGTGAACGTGAGCCAGCTGGTGTTTTCTTTGCAGCAACGTGTGTGATCCTGTTTTCAACCATCCTGTTCACATGGTCACTCCAGAATCGTCTGCTCTTCCTACTCCATCTCACTATGTTTTCCGTGTCGCATATATGCGTGCAATCGCGGGAAAAGCTCTCAGAGATAGAGACAGAAACACTAAAGAGTAGGAGAATAAATTCTCTTAATCTCAGTTTTAATGTTTCTATTTCTGAGAGTTTTTCTAGTGATTGCACGTAAAAGTTTCATTTGCATTATTATTGAAGAGAGCTGATATTCTTATTCACGGAACAATATTCTCATGAATTGTTTGAGATTATTAAAATTCTTGGATTGAGCGGATAAAACCGATTGGTTTTATCTGTATAGATTGTTATAGCCATTCAAATTATCATGTAGGTACTTTTTTCATACATAATTTGAATGTATATTTCAGCTTGTTAGAAAATTAATGAAATACAGACTATTGAACTGCAATGTAACATTGTGGTGCTTTGGAAAAATAAATATTCAAAAATGTATCATAATATTTTTATGGAAAATAATTAGTTACTTCGGCAATTCTAACAGAAAATAAATTCATACAATCAAGCCCTAAATAAGCAAGTTCTGTATAACTAGATACTCTAGATACGGAGAGATTCTTTCTATTTTGGATTATCTATTCTCAATCTGGTTCATTGTCACTGAGAACGGTGTTGAATTCTTGCATAAATTCATTACTTATTTCATGTGTTGAGTCGATTTGTCTTGTTGATGAAGAACAAGGAAGAGAAATATTCGTAGAAACTGCCTCCTCTTGGTTACTATTTCGTGTGAGGTTTATACTGAAAAAATATTCCACTATATAACATAATAATCTATCTACATATTTGATGGAAATTATTACAGTGATATTATTTCAGTAAATATAAACTTTGTATATATTTATAATAAAAGATAGGTTTAAGCGATTCTGCAAATTATATATACTTACCTACTAAAAAGATATGTTGTTTGTTTCTAAATATGATTTTTTTTATGAATAAATAACTAAACAGCAGCTTATGAGCGGTATAAAATTTCAAAGAAAAATTGTTGATGTGATTTTCAGGAAAACGTTAAGATTCCTCACAGATGTTTTTTTGGCAATTAATTGATTTCTAGACTTTCAATATTGTCGGCCTAAAAGTAAATCCGAACGTACAAAAGTCATATGATTGTTATTATATCTTACTTATTTTGTGTCCTGTATAATTTGAAAGCTTTTCTCCACATCTTAGCCGCTTTTAAAGCTTCTTTTGGTGATGGAACGTTTTGCAATTCATTACTTTCTTCACAATTCATTCCAGTGACTCCAAATTCCAATTCTACAACTGGTGCACTTTCAACCGGTTTCTCTGGAAGTGGTTCTTTCAAGAGTTTATTCACGGCTTCAATTCTAGGATTCCTGATGTCAAAATCCTTCTGAGATGCATGATTAAAAAAAATAATTAGGTACGTTCAGATGAATTAGAAATTTCGGAAAAAATAATTGAACAAAACATACAAATAAATGGAATACTAAGAGTTCTATACTTCTTATGCAATTATTTATTAAATGATTTCTATCTTCTGGATAATATTGTTTCTTATTTAATTAAAACTCTAAAATACTCTTTTGTAAAATAATATATAATTATTTTAACATCTTGTTTGACACTCAGTTTCATTTGCTGGGTCCACACAGCTGGAAGCGAACATCAATCATCAATCATCAAGCAAAAATCTTAAATCTTTAGGCGACAATTTGGAACATTCTCCGAAGAAATATTCGAATGAAAGCCTTGGTTACCCGTCCATGAGACGTAACGAAGCCATTCACGAAAAAGTAAAATGAGAGAGTACCTTTGTCTTTAACTTTGTTGGCAAACTGCAAAAAAGGAATTCGTTATTTTTCTGTGAATTTCGAAGGCTCCACAACGTGCCTATTTTGTCATCTCTATGTGAATTAATATCGTTGTTTTGTGATTCATTATCGTCTGTATATCTCTTCCTAGCAGATCTAGTTCTTGCCAATGCTCTTCCAATACTTCCGCAAACAATACTGCCAGAGGTTAGAATACTTGGAGTTGTATCCAATTCATCCTCGAAGACAGTTTCACTGGAATTATTCTGAGTTGCACCTAAATATTATTAATCTTATTATTTAACTGTTTTATTCCAATGATAAATATATATAAACTATCGACACCATAACGTCATTTCCTAGAAGTTGCCAAGGCACTAACTCTACGTAATAAATATGCAAGTCGTCCTTTATGCTATTTAAAAAGACATTCAAGATGGGTGACATACCTCGTCGCTGAATTTAAGATGTTAAATGTCTAATTTATAACATAAATAGGTTATGTTTTACCACTTTGTAATAATTACGGGTACGACTTAGAAAGTTACTGTCAAACAATTTGATATATGTATTCTACTCCAGAGAATCTATGGTTATTTCGAGTATAAATGCGTTGTCAATAATGTCATACTAACCGTTTGACGCAGGATTTGCAGTATTTGGTCTTGGAGGCAATATTACAATTCGAGAAAAGGGTCTTCTAGATCCAATACCACTAGAAGTTGCTGGTCTTATTACTCCTTTAGCACTTTTTGACATCTCATTTTCGAGAGTATTACTGTCTTGTATGTCAAATGTTTGAATTGATCCTGACTCAAAATCATCATCCTCAGCTTGTTGGCAGTCTTCAGAATTTGGTTCAGTTAAACTACTCACATCAATGGAGCATGACAAACTGTCTGTTTCAGACTTGGTGTCTTCTATCTCAGTTGCTTCTGGATTATCTATTGAAACTATTACATTAATAATTCAGATCATTTCATTTATTTTCAAATGCTTGTTAATACACGTTACTATTTACTTACGTAATAATGCTTTTCCATCTAAAATCCTTATATTTGGCAACATCTCTATGATCGACTCCCTATATGATCCTCTTCTGCAAATCGAGTTATCTGTTAGACTCAATTCTATGAGTTTTGGGCAGATTGACAAAAAACTGATAGTATTGAAAGATGAAATGCGATTTCTGAAAATATCAAAGAGCGGTTGTGTGCAACATACATTTTATTCATTCTATAATATAAACAATATAAATTAATGTATTTCATTAAATCAATCAGCCTCGAGAATGTTCAAAGGCGGTTGGTCAAAAATATCGCTGTTTTATCATTCACAAGATTTCTGGCAGTCTGGACAATTCTTTATCACAATTTACAACAACGATATGAAAGTGGTGAATAAAAAGTCAATAGCGTCATTGAATGACTCCAAATGGGGAAAGTTTTTTCAACCCTGTGCTACCAAGTGGATATAAGGAGAGGCTAAATTTTTCAACGGAAAAAGGATCTACCTTTCTAATTTTATAATCTTTATGTATTGCAAAGCAGCGCATGGTCCCAAATGATCGATATTGTTGTCATTTGCGTACAACTCCTGTAAAGTAGTCAAGCCAAATGTTCCATCTAAACTAGTCAAACCACATCTTGATACGTGGAGCACCTGAAATCAAGGAAATACCTATATGCAGAAGTTAATAACAAAGGAAATATTTTATTTTACCAACTGATTTATCGTCATATCTCAAATAGAAGATAAACTATGTTGAGTAAATAATTTTATGAAAGCTTTAGAATTTATAGTGAATATCAGTGAAAATATACAGCATTACTGTTTTCGAACACATACACACTATCAGTATATTTTTCACAGTGTACTTACTACCTAAATTCAAGAACAACATGTACCTATAAGTAAGTACCTACACGGTATGCGTTGTATACACTTATGTGAAAAAAACAGTTTTAAATTAATTTAAAATATGTCTTGATTTTATATTGGCACGAAGAGGACAACTTGCATGTTTCTTACATGCAGCTGGTCTGCTGGCTACCCCACTTGTGGGATATGCCGTGATGGTATAGTAGTAGTAGTAAAATATTTTTTCACAATGTCAACACTTCCGAAGTCTTAAATTCAACATGTTTACAATTTACCAAATATACCTACCTTAAACGATTATCTATTATTACCATAATATGTACCAGAAGAAAATGAATACTAATATTTACTCACTACGAGGTTGTTTAATAGATGGTATATAAAGAATACCTATATTTATAGGTTAATGATCGTATCCCGTTACAAAAACATTCGTAAACTAAAGGTATCCTCAGTTATTACTTACTGTCCCTTAATGATAAGGTACGTATTAGCAGAAAGGTATTACTACATTATCACTTACTTTCAAATGTTTTAGTGAAGTCCCAATATCCCTCAAAGATGTGAGAACACTTCCATCAAGTTTCAAGATCCTAATTCCTGGACAATAAAGACCAATGCGGCTCAAGGATACAGTAGACGCTACCACTCTCAATTTTACTTCTTTCAACGTGTAAACATCTTCGCTGTTGCTTATATGACTCTAAAATCAAATATTCTCATGATTTAATGGAGAATCATTAGGTATATCCAGAATTAAAATTATCCGTTTTCTCGGGACCTTATGTGTCGAATACGAAGTTTTTTTTTCACTGACATTACCCAATGATATTAATGAAACTGAAATATCGATTATTGGAAGATGTATGTTTATAACGTTGATCACCTTAATTCAAGTATTTATCAAGTAATCAAGTTTATAATACATTTTCTTACCAACATATCCAAAAGAGACTGCTCTCTCGGTATAGCTACTCTTTGATAGCGACTGTTCGAATTGGAAGATTCAAACATATTTTGAATATTTATGGAATTCTCGTGAAACATCCTAAAACCACAAACAAGTAAAACATATTTAGTACAAAGAAAAGAAAAAATTTAATACATCACTTCATATCTGAAAACTTAACTTGAGACTTCGTAATTTTTTTATAACAGCTATGATTTGACACATTGTATAGCATGCGATGTTTTTCAGGACCTGAATAATGCTGATTCTTCAGGTGTTACCGAGTTCCTAGAAGATGAAGTTGACGCTGAAGACATTCCGCTACGATCAAAGCTGGATGATCTAACAGATACGTTACTGTTAGCAGAAGCATTGCGTGGAATGTCATCTGGAATGGATAATTTTTCTGTTGTTTCGACTGGAGGCATCCCAACAGAGCTTGTTTGCAATAACTCAAAAAAATATTGAATTTATATCTCTAAAACAAATTAAAAAAATATGAGTCAATATGCTTGTAAAAAACATCCGCATTATTGAAAAAAAAATCGAAGAGTTATGAAAAAGTAGGATTAGCAAATCACACACTGGAAGGGTTCATGAACAAAGTAGGAGAAGAACATTATGACACAACATGCTGTGGAAAGAGTTATGATAAAATAGGATAAGCAAATTACGCTCTGGGAGGGGTCATGAACAAAGTAGGAGGACAAAACTATGCTGTGGGAGGAGTTATGAAAAAACGGTTAGCCAATTACACAGAGGGAGTGATTATGAACAAAGTGGGAGGAGCAAATTATGCTGTGGGAGTGGTTATGAATACAGTGCGAGGAGTCGTGAACAAAGTGGAAGGAGCAAATTATGCAGGGCAGGAGTTAGGAATACAGTGGGAGGAGTCATGAACAAAGTAGGAGGAGCAGATTATGTTGTGGGAGGGGTAAGTAGGAGGAGCAAATTAAAAAGTGGGAGGGGTCATGAACAAAGTAGGGGTCAAATTATTCTATGGGAGGAGTTATGAAAAATAGGCTTTACAAATTACACAGAGGGAGGAGTTATGAACAAAGTGGGAGGAGAACAATATGATGTGGGAGGAGTTATGAATGCAGTGGGAGGAGTCCTGAACAAAGTGGGAGGATCAGATTATGTTGTGGGAGGGGTCATGAATAAAGTAGGAGGGTCAAATTATACCGTGGGAGGGGTCATGACCAAATTAGGAAGAGAAAAATATACTGTGAGGAGTTATGAAAAATTGAATTGGCAAATTACACGGAGGGATGAGCTATGAACAAAGTAGGAGGAAAACATTATGCAGTGGGAGGAGTTATGAACAATGTGGGAGGGTCAAATTATACTGTGGGAGGAGTAATGAACAAAATGGGAGGAGCCGATTATGTTGTGGGAGGGGTCATGAACAAAGCAGGACGGTCAAATTACACAGAGGGAGGGGTTATGAACAAAGTGGGAGGAGAAAATTATCTAGTGGGGAATCTAATTATATTTCATCAAAAAGAAATTAAAGAAATTATGAACAAAGTGGGAGGAGAAAATTGTCTAGTGGGGAATCTAATGGGGCATTTTGGCTTATGGGCCCTTGTTCTACATACGTTAAAGCTTCAATTTCATTTCTAAAAATATTTGGTGAAGTTGAAACAAAACCTACAGTGATTTCATTTTTATGTTTTACTATTTACGTCATGTATTTTTTATTAAACTCATTCAGTTGTAAATTTAGTGTGATTAATAATAGAATCGAATTTTAATATTTAAATTTATTAATTTATTCAAATTCATAACCAAATTCGCTACACACAGGTACCTATATATTATTTTAGTTTAAGTATCTATTGTAAAAAAAAATCAAGTATCTACTCCACCTGGTGGCAGAATGACAGTATTAAAAATTCTAAAGTAAAGTTTATAGGTAATGTATGTATGTAAGTACTTTCATATATTATCATTATTGAAGATGTTTATATAACGTTGATGTAATATGGTGTAGGGACAATGGACATTATTAGGTACAATAACATTCATGATAATCGCTCTAGAAAGTATATATTGGTTCTAGGCTCTATTTATATTGCATTAATAATATATGATATAATGAGAGATGGTTTTTGTGACCCTTAATTTGATGATATTGTATTATATCAATCGATTAGTAATCAGTAGATAATATCATTAGAGTAGGTACACATAAAAAATTATTCGTAATGTTGTTACGTAGTACTACTACTATTACTACTATACCATCAAGGCATATCTCACAAGTGGGGTAGCCGGCAGACAAGCTGCATATAATTAAAATGCAAGCTGTCCTCTCCGTGCCAATATAAAATCAAGACATTCAGGATGGATGGCAAACCTCATCGTTGAATTAAAGATGTAAAATGTCTTAATTTTCTCGAACACCTGCCTTTTACAGGACACTCGAAAACTAATGGAGAAGAGTGGAAGACCAATTCTTTTCCCGGTGCTCCACGGGACGAGTGATGATGTAAGTATTATTTTTATAAATAGATTCTATAAGTATACTATTTATCTATCTATTCCGTCAAAGGATCTCCACAAATTGTTTTTATTTTTGACTGTTTCAAATCGACATTTTATTTCAATTTATATATTATATTTTTCTTTTATTATTACCTACAACATTTTTTTAATTTATATTGTTGAAATCCAACTCTATTCAGTATCAATTTAATTCCATTTTCATTTTTATTGGCTACTGTTATTTTATTTGAATACCTATTTATTATTTTATTTGTTGCTACAATACAATATAACTCATCATCATCATCATCTCGCCCTCAACGCTCCTCTCGGGAGCACAGGGCAGAAACCAGCATCCTCCATTCAGAGCGTCTCTGTGCCAATTGCGTCACCTCTTTCCACGACATTCCCTGCACTTTGATATCGTTGTCATAGGAACGGTGTATTGTGAAAGAGGGACGCCCGGGCCGACGGAACCCCTGCGGACAGAAGAACAGTGCTCTTTTTGGCCAACTATCATTGGGTATTCTCAAAACATGTCCCAGCCAGGACCGTCGTCTCTCCTGTATTACGGAGATTACAGGTATCTGCTGGGTGCGCCGGCGCACAACATCATTTGTAACATGTTCATACCATTTGACATCCAAAATCCTACAATATAACTACTAGTATTTTACATTTCACTGATTACTTTTATGGATTTGTATTTTTGTTATTTATTTATTCATTCGTTACTGTACAGAGGGCGAGTTTATCGCAGAGGTGCGATCTCTTCCAACTAATTCAATTTGTACCTGCAGCTGTTAATAATTGATATTTCGTTTTTTGCCTGTCAATTTTTTTATTATATTAATCATTACATCTGCAGATACGTTATTATTTTACATAATATATAAAAACGTAGGAAATAAATAATAAAATATAAGATACCTTTATCAGACTCAGATATATATAAAAGAATATCTTATTTCACTAATAGATACAATCATGAATTTGTTTCCTTATATGTACCTACCTAAATCTATAAAAAAAAATTAATCCATGTTACCTTGGAAAACTTTTTCAAAGTAACAAATTTATTTAAAAAAAAAAGAAAGATTACATATTTCAATAATCGAATTTATGTATGTTAGTACCACATGTACATGTAGATAGGGATACATCAATATTTATTATTCTATGGGATACATGTTTTTATTAATTGAGTCCCAGGTAAAGAATAAATATCCTCACAATTTTTTGTAAGTTTTACAGTTTTCTGTAAATGCAGATGTTCGTAAACGTAGGTAGGTATAGGAAAATCAACATCTACAATTCAGCAATGAGGCATGTGCTACCCATACTGAATGCCTTATTTTTTATCAGCACTTTCGCTTATTATCGGTTATTTACATGTTGTTCTCCGCTGGCTACACTACTTGTGGGATATCTCGTGATGTTCTAATAAAAGTTGTATGTTATATTTTAAACAACAATCCAAGACAAAACCTTTCAGCATAAGTACATTATCATATTATGTACTTCATAATACATATTGTTCATAAAAACGGTTAACTGAGAAGATTCGATTAAGGTAAATTCTTCTTATTTCGGTATCATGTGAGGTTTCCCCAACGTTGACTATCACATATGAGAATGTATCCCTATTTTGGGCAACAGAAATTAACTCCCCTGCGATTCTTATAAAAATTATATTACTTCGTCCATTCGTTTATAATAATTATGTTACGGAGCCAGGAAGGAAACTATATTATCTTATTATTTCTTTACAAAATAAATGTAGATAAATGAAAACAGTCTTTTAAACCTCAACATAATATTAAACATAATCTATCACAATTAGTTCGCTTACAGAAAGGTAGGTCCCACAAATTATTGTAGGTATACAAATCAAGTTCAAACAAAAAAATATTCCAATTTCCAATTAGATACTATTTTTGTGCCATATATTGAGTGACATCGCCTTGAAAAAATGAATAAATTTAATACAACATTATCTACTTGTCACGTTGATTAATGATATTGGTTTACATACCTTGAAAATCCTGTGACAGATTTTATTTACGGAAAATAATCAATATCGGCTTCGAATAAATTTGCCGTTCGTTTCTTTGCTGGTGTTGAACTAGAATTTTAGATATTTCTTCCGTAAAGATCCAATTATTGTACAGTAGCTGAACGATAGCCAAAAATGTTTATTTCTTGAAATGAAATTGTTAAAAATATATGGTGCGTAATAACATAAATTGAAGCCCGCACGCCAAATGAGGATTATTTGCTTTTACTATGACAACGGTTGTCAAGAGATTAATTATCCGGTAATTTTGTTTACTTTCTCTACCTTTTGTTTTCAAACATTGATAAAAGAATTCTTATTCGTTCCGGAACAGAAGGAAATTATTCTATTTATATATTATAATATACATCTATTCGAGTATGTTTTAGAATCTAATAAATTTGGTGTCTTTCAGGCCACAGTAGGATCAGGAGCCATTTAGTGCAAAACAGCACCGCTTTGTGACCAAGTGCAATATTGTTTTAATTACCTACAACTATATCATTTTCCCATAAATGTATCAGTTTATCACAAGTAACTATTATACATATGTACATTTGTTTGTTTATTTGTTTATTTATCCACTAATCCACTAGTTTTCAGATAAGTTACAGGGAAACCAGTGATATGTTACAACTAGATTCGCAATGTCATACAAATATTCTCTAAAAATGTGTACCCACCCGTCGAGGTACAATACCTGAGTAATATATATTCATCTCTTTTCTTATGTATATATTCATCTCTATCTACCGGCCTTTGTCGTCTGTAATAATCCCCATTCTCATATTGTCTATCTCTTGTTATCTACAAACAATTTATATGTGTGTCGCTTTTTTTCAAACTTAAAATTGCGGCACCAAGGACCGCAACGAGATTTTATTGATGGTACATGTTTGAGATTCATATTGCAAATCTAGGTATAACATATCACTGAGGGAAACCAATACTTTATTTGAAAATTTGCATTCATTAAGCGTGTACTTGGAGAAGGTCCAGAAAAGGTGTTTAAGAATGATTTACTTATATACATTTGGATACTATCCCTATTTGTTTCCATCTGCTTTCATACTGGGTTGTCTGGGATATGATACGCTGATGCACCGTCGGGATGTATATTGTGCGAGGCATTTTTTCAAACTCTTGAGTGGCTTTATAAGTAATCCAATGATTTTGAGTGAGTTTTGTATCTACGTCCCAGTATCGTTCAATCGTTCTCGACAACATTTACTTTTTTACCCCCCTGGTAGCAGAACAAACATAATACCTAACTCTCCTGTCGGAAGGGCTATAAAATTGTTTAATAATTTGAATGTTCATGTCGATATTTTCAACATAACATATAATGACTTTATCGCCAGGATAGAGATTCTCCTCTGATTTTTTTTTTTTTTTGACTTGGCATTTTTTTTGCTTTTTGTTTTTTTTATTTTTCCTGCTGAGACCGCCTTGGCCAAAAGCTGTTATGGTCTCAGTGCAGGGTGATGTTTTATAATAATAATAATAAAAATGAATGTATTTAATTTTCCTACTGACAAAATATAATACTCGTATGTAACAGATATTTTAAAAGCAATCCTCTAAAATGAAGTATTTCTTCCCGCAAGACACCAGCGTATATGTTTGAATAGGTATATGATTATGTATTATGTAGATAAAATGGACACCTCTGTCAAGCAATACAGGGAAACTAATACATTTAATGTGAACTTCCATCTTGTGTTTCTGTGCAAAAATACATCTACTTATATTACATATTTGTTAACTTGTTGAGGGGGTATTCCCAATGGATGAGGCTTCGTGAAATGAGTGGAGCGCCTATAACCCCAATTAAGAGCATCTTATTACAGATTCAACACAAAGATATCCAAGAGGATATCTTTGTGTTGAATATAGAGGAAATCCATCAGTTGACGGCAAGGACAATTGAGTAGGTATATCAATAACTTAGACGCAGAGCTATAATTCTCAGAAAACTCGTTAACATTTTTGTGATACCAGTAGTGTGAACTTTCTACGTGGAATGCTGAGCTTAAGGCTAGTTTAATATTTTTATGAAGACCTTGATGGCTGCATTGACCAGCTATCAATAACTGATGAGGATATATACCTAAATACTAATAATATTATTATACCTATTTTGAAGATAGGATCAATCTTTCGTGCTTTCACGGACATTTTATGCTCAATTTATAACACGCAGGGGTAGATACCCGATGCATGCAATTTATCATTTATTTATAGAGGGTAGGTATGATCTATGATGAACTCTACTTAATTCATATTAATCAACCTATAAACTTTTCACCATAGTTTTGTTCACTCATTTGCCCTCTAAATGTAGCACATTGAAGGCTACCTCCTAACTTTAATTTATCCGATCATCCAAGCAAAACTTTTGTTCTGACGAGCGGGCCACAATGGTCAACTTGAAGGGTTGGCCGGCCAAAACTGCCTTGTGGGAATCTTTAAGATTATATTTAATTACGTCTTCAATGCTTCTATACGTCGTCAAGAAGGCTTAAAAAAATAGTATATCGAATACGAATATCGAATATTTCTCGCTTTAATGCGACATTAAATCCTGTTTGTGCATGTGTGTGTCGTTATGGAGATATATATCTCCAGGTACGGCACGAGGTATGTGGCGGGCGCTGCCCTTAAAAAAAAAAATATCGAATATGAAATATTAAACAAAACAATGAGAAAATAAATTTACACAAGAAAAAAAATCTTCCAATACTAGAAAACAAAATTAAATTACAATTAAAAAAAAAGTATATGTACTCTATATTACGCACTAGGGGAAAAAAGCTGAAACGAAGTATTTTCGGGTAAAGTTGTCACTTTGAAGAGAGACTCACTTCTACCTGGATATCTCAGGAGTTGTAGACTCTTATTTACATATACGGTGAATCTCCCATAAAGTTGATTCATGTAATAAGCATACAATATGAACACGTGAGGTGATCCGTGACTCATATTTTTATGAGCGGGTGTGTGCTGAAGAAGAAAAATTGACGTAAGTGTACAAGATATTCTATGAATGTACAAGAAGCGAAGGAAGTATGCAAAGACTGATCTAAATGGCGTTTTGATCTCCTTGCTTACTCCGCTTGGGATACAACGTGAGAGTATAATAATATAGTATAAAAGATTTTTTCGTGAAGGCAATATAGATAGTGGGCAGCAGGATTCAAATTTCGAATCCGTCGACTAAGAGTTCGAGACACCAGTCTTTATATGTATGTTTCAGAAAATGTATGGTTTCAACAAGGCGTTAATACAAGAAAGTGAAAATTATTTTCTAGTAAAAATTTTCAGTAGATAATATAAAACTGGACATCGGAATATATTATTATTATTACAAAGTTATGAAATAAACTTACCTGTTTATAAAAATCATGACTGGAACATTGTTATTATTATTATTTTATCATGTTTATGAACCGTAATGTTTTATTGTTATCAATATGGTAAATTACAATATTTCACTAGGGTGACCATCGATTTGACTTGAAATATTTTTTTATCAAATAACAGTAAACACCGATTACAACTTACATTAAATTGGTATGGTTCATTTGGATGGGCACATTCGGGATTTTTTTAATGGGGGAGCAATTTAGGTATATTTTTTGTTGTTGTTACAATGTCTCAGTTTTACGATTTGGTATACATGCGAAATTTCTGCCCCCGTCGTCAAATTTTAATTTTGATATACTTAGTAATATTACTATCGACCTCCATAAGGGGGGTGAGAAGGTAACTTCCTACTTCGATGACAATTTTCCATACTTTAATACTAATTTAAACTACTCACTGTTCGACTATTTTCAAGGAGGGAGAATTGGGGCAACTGCCCTCCCTTGAGAATATTTTCCGTTCCCCCAGGATAAAATGTTGCTTTTCATTTTTTTTTATTTTATAAACCATATTTTTGAATTTTTTGTTTTTGAAGAGTGTTCTGATCGAATGTCTTCATATATATCTTTAAATAAAAAAATATCATTATGTATCTTACACCTTGTGACAAATTTATCTCATTAAAAATCCAGATCTATCTTTTCTTATACTTAAATGTATATTTGACTTGAAATAAAATTTAAAAAATAATACTAGTAAACACCGATTATAACTTACATTAAATTGGTTTGGTACATTCAGATAGGCACACTCGGTATTTTCTTATGGGTAGGGGGGACAGATTTTATTTCATCATTTTTCTTATAGATACCTACATATGGCAGAGGATCGCTCAACATGGAGACAGATGGTTTACAGAACGAGGCATGATGGTCACGATCCTCAGGATTGAGGTACCGACAGAGATGATGATGATGATGATGAAATGTAAATAAAGCTCTCTGAGCCTTAAAAACTATTCCCTCGGAAACTCATATTGTAAGTAAATGGAAAATAAGCTTTGTTGTTTGTTTTTTCGTTGTTTCTTTGATTTTACCTATTATATTATTTTTATGGTGACCCTAGTTTCAGAACACTTGACTTTATATGGAAGGACAGGGTCGTTAATGTTTATTCTGTGGTGTGAGTTTGATGGCTATTCCATCAATATTTATATTGTGAAAGAAATTCAACTGATTCGGTTACCTTATTCGAAATATGAAAATATTTTTTTCAACAAAATAAATTGCATAAATTCAACATTATTGAAAAAAACGTATTATAAACCTCATAAGGTACTTTTTTTATTTATGACGTCTACATTAACTGTTTTGGTATTTGAATATTGTCTAAATATTAATTTAAAAATTCGCACGTAGAAGAAACAGGAATGAAAAGAAGGAATTCACAACTTGTATTTGTATAACATGAAGTTAATAATATGCTAGTTGTGGAAGATGGTATTTCTTCATTTGGATGTTTTCGAATGATAGTCACGTACTTATATGACGTAATAGCTGTATAAGTAAAATAAGTTAGTGTATGATGTAATAATTTATTTAACTGCGAACCGTTTAGGATTATTGATAGTATTAAACTCCCCTGAAATAGCAGTCTATGGTCACACGATGTACATTCAGGACTAGTTCATATTATTATGTATATTAGCGAGGACAACTCATTTGAAAATCGTATTGACTGGATAAACACAGACAAAAGAAGTTCTTCAAGTTGTTAACTCCACAAAAAATCTCAGGCTGACGAAGAATTGTCATGACCTGGGATGTGAAAAAAATAAAACCCAATAAGGGGATATTCAATAAAGCGCTGTGCGTTTCCCAGCAACATGGTGTTTTTTAAAATGAAAAATTAATAATAATAAAAAAGAAATAAAGATGTCGGGGCTTGAAGTAATCTTCTCTGCAATATGTATGAATTTAACTGATTGCGTCTTACCACTGGAGTATGGAAAAGAGTTTATTGATCCAGGTATTTTTATAAGTATCTTTATATCATATTGTATACCTACCTATTTGATTTTTACGTAGTTGCAAGGTATAAAAAAATGTGGTATAAAAAGTTATGTGTTAATTAGATTGTAGTCCCGGATATTTTAATTGACATCTAGGAATTGTTATATTACCTTCATAGTTTTTGTATACCTATTTGATTTTCACGTAGTTGCAAGGAATAAAAAAATGTGGTAAAAAAAGTTATGTGTTAATTAGATTGTAGTGCCGGATATTTTAATTGACATCTAGGAATTGTTATTTATTTATTTATTTATTTATAATAATACATACGGCTTACGCCTTTAATACATAGTTATAAACAATAATTGTACAACACCACCATCGTATCAAATTAAAACTCAAAACAAAAATAAAATATACCTACTGCATCACTTCAAATTATAAAAATAAAAATTAAACACATTGTGTTATATTACCTTCATAGTTTTTGTATACCTATTTGATTTTCACGTAGTTGCAAGGAATAAAAAAATGTGGTAAAAAAAGTTATGTGTTAATTAGATTGTAGTCCCGGAACTCCCGGATATTTTAGTTGACATCTAGGAATTGTTATATTACCTACATAGTTTTTGTATACCTATTTGAAAGGTACAGAAAAAGTAGTAAACCGTTTTAAAATTAATTTGTTTGTTTCTTTTACACTGATTAAAAGCAATTTTACATAGAAAATATAAAATTATGTTATTATTAAATACAATTAATATACAAGTTAATCCCAAAGGCGCGATTCTTTCAGCTAATGCAAAACGAATTTTATTACCTACTTAGTTACGTACCTAGTTCAAAAAAAGGAAAAATGATAAACTCGGGTAATTCAATAATTTATTACATAAATCAAGCGTAATTAAAAGAAAATACTTTTATTTCTTATATATTTTTATTTTCTGGTTTTTATATGTATGCCGGTGTACCGTTCATAATGTGTAAATAAATAATGAAAAAAAATAGCGAAGATCTATCATTATTTTTGACGCACATTATGATGTACTATTTTTATTATTTTTTTAAATTGTTTTGATTTATTGTAATCAAGTGTATATGTAGTTGTATTTTTTTTTTTGGTATTGCCCCAGAACAGAGCTTAGTCTAGTGGGGCAATTTATTTCATAATGCTGTTATTTTGTTTTTTTATTGTATTTACTGTTTTGGAATAAATAAATAAAATAAGAGCGTGTATTTTGTTAACATTTTATTGATTTCTATGTAATCAATATCATTTCAGGATCAAGAAAGAGTGTGGAATTCAAAAATTTAGCTGCGAAAGTAAATGGACAACATTTGAAAATTGGGACCGTTCAGGTGAGTGTGGTTTCTTGACAAATAAAGGTTTGTTTTTGTGTCTTATATTAATAAAGTTCCCTTACCTTCTGAAATACCCCGACACGAGGAGGAGTATATATTATTTTTTGGGACAGTATGTTATTTGGGACAAATACTAAGAGAAAAAATGCTTTGTGGATATTTTGTGGACGAGTACATTTTGCGCTATGACAAGTATTATAAGTATATGAGTTATTTACTGATTAGCCACACTAGCCTCATGGCTGTGTTGTGGCCACTAAACATACAATCAATAAATACAATTAATAAATCTCTCAAAAGGACTACTAAAAATTAAACACCATTGTTCATTACCTCTGACTTACATTAACATTTTTATATTTTTTCACTAAAACCACATGTATATACCTATTTAAATATTATTTCTTCACTTTACGTTAACCTGTGGGCCTAGTCAAAACACATTAAAGCGTTACGTTTTCGTTCAAACGCGGACGACGTTGCACGAGGTTGCGAGAACGCATCAATTTACGGAGCTACTTGTGTATTTTAGCTCCGAAAATTGACGCGTTCTCGCAACGTCGTCCGCGTTTGAACGAAAACGTAACGCTTAAATGTGTTTTGACTAGGCCTACTGATGATGAAAGCCGAAGTATTTTTTTATTAGTTTAATTCATTATTATATACATAAATATAAGTATTTTTTTACTGGTTTAATTAATTTATTCTCGCTTCTTATCAACTCCCTGTGGCATCTTTATTTTTTCCAGAATTTTCCTCTGAGTTATACGACCAAGGATGAAAATGGCACACTTATTGGTAAAGGGGCATCATTCGATATTTTGGAAATACTACAAAAAGAATTTAATTTCACGTTTGAGGTAGTGCTACCTCCAGCCAACATGGAAATCAGCTCCAGTGTAACGGAAGGAACACTCGTCGGAATGTTGATTAGTAAAGTATGAATATTTTGCTTTATTATTGGATAATTTGGGTATGTGGAAAGAATGAATGAGGACAGAATTGCCAAGAAGATATATTTGGCTGAGAAGAATGGTGCTCGGACACGTGACCCTCCGAGGATCAAATGGCAAGATCATTTAAATCAAATCCTACAGGATGGTCAAATGTTGAGCACATTGAATAGGAGAGCATGCATGAGGAATTGTATGACAGTGACGGAAGTGAAAGATGTATGCAAGGATAGAAGTGGCGCTCGATCCTTTCGATAGTAATTTATGAAGAATGACATTAGATTATAATATGTTGGGTAAAAAATGTAATGAATATGTGATGAGGAAGAATTTTTGGATAGTGGTCACCTATTTCATAGAATATTGTGGAGAAAATAGGAGCAAATTTTAGAATAGATGAAATGCAATAAGTACATTTAAAAAGGTAGGTTTGTAGCTGTATAATTTTAACCCCACTAATATCACTTTACTTACTGTATCATCACGGCATGTCCCTTATCACGGCATCACGGCATGTCCCTTAAGTGGGGTGGCCATAATGAACCAACTGCAACTAATAAAAATACGGATTATCCTCTCTGTTATAATAAAAACAAACTAGGCATTCATAATGGGTGGTATGCCTCGACGCTAAATGGTAGATGTAAATTGTCTTATACTTCTAATATAAATTGAAATTGAACACATGGAACGAATGAATGAGGAAAGAATGATAAAGAGGATATACTTGTCTAAAAGAAGGGAAGTGTGCGACCGAGAACCATGTGGTTTGATCACGTGAATCAAATTCTCAACGACAACCGTGTGTTAAGTGAGAGGAATCGACGTGCGTGTATGAGGAATTGTATAAATATAGAAGAAGTGAATAAAATATGTAAGGATAGATCTGTAAGGCGTTCCGTTCTTTCTGCCTACCCTACTTGGGACACGGCGTGAGGGTCTAGTTTAAATCGAAATGTATTAAAGAATTTAATTAATATCAGGTGTAATAAAATCATCAATTAATTTGAAACTTATTGTTTTCCAAGGAAATCGATATGGCCGCTGCATTTCTACCAAAGATATCAGATCTATCTCACAACATAACATATTCCACAAGCCTGGACGAAGCTGAATGGTTAATAATGATGAAAAGACCAACTGAATCTGCTACAGGATCTGGACTCCTAGCTCCATTCAACAGTGGTGTCTGGTATCTCATATTAGTATCTGTCATATCATTCGGACCTTTCATTTACATGATGACTTGGCTAAGATATCTCATGACTAAGGATGATCTCAATAAGCCGTATAAATTGGGACCTTGTGTTTGGTTTGTATATGGAGGACTTATAAAACAAGGAACATCACTATCGCCAGAAGCAAGTAAGTACTGTATTTTTTTTAACATATAACATAACATGTATAGACAATTCACACAAACCGAGCTAGTCCCAAACTACGATATGAATCTTGTATCATGGGTACTAACACGACGATACACATATACAATGCACTGAACACATATGCTCGTACATGTAACACCCAGTAACAGTAACACACGTTTATTTATTAAATACGTGAATGTAGCAAAATACAAGTGTTTAACATTTTAATAGATAAGGAATTCACCTATAAATAACCACATTTAGTATTTATGTATTACTAAGGCTATTTAATTAGATTGATAAGTAAAATAAATAATCTTCGATAGTGTTATGCAACAAAATGTCAAACCAAAAAAAAAAATTTGTGTCATAATTCGTAATATGGATTTGGACGTTTTTTGTAAAAAGAGTATTCTTGTTTTCCTTAAATTATTGAAAAGCTAAATCTTACCAATCTTATGTTATGCTTTTACGAGTATTTGTTTTATTTACTATCGCAAAATGCATTTTTTTAATAGTATGTATTACAATTACCTATTGCAGTTCAATATAATTTTTTATTTTGTTTATATTTTCGGCATTAACTATATAATAATTTCTAGACGTATCGCTTAATCGATTTAGATTATCGCTCGTAAATGGTGGACGCTCCATCGAAACCGCGGTAGGTAGCGAGAAAGCTCACAAAATATAATAATTGATACATAGTAATCTAAAATAATATCAATATATTTTTTTATTTTAGATTCCACCCGCATTCTATTTGCAACTTGGTGGATATTCATCACTCTCCTCTCTGCTTTCTATACAGCCAATCTGACTGCCTTTCTCACGTTGTCTAAATTCACTTTAGCTATCAATGATCCCAAGGATTTGCTGAAGAAAAATAACAAATGGATCGCTAGAAAGGGAGGGGCGTTTGAATTTGTTGTTAAAAATGTAAGTAAACAACTAAGACTAAGACTAGACATGTTCATGTTCGTATTTGTTTATAATTTGACATTCTTCATTTATTTATTTATAGTTATTGTTTGAGAACATAATTTATGCTTGTTCATGTATTGTACATTATCAGTGCACTGTGTCTTACTCTTCAAAAGACGTACAGATTCGAAATTATGTAACTTCTAGCACACTCGTTTAAATGTTACGAAGGTGAATATAGGCTAGAGAGATCGACGAGCGAGTATATGAGTAATCTGAACAGTGTGGTACCATATAGATAAAATAAATAAAACAAGTGTTTTATTTATTTCGCTATGGAATTCTACTACCTAAACACCGACACAGTGAATACCATATATATAGGTCATAGGATATAGGTACAGCATGATTCGGTGCAATTTTTACCGTAATTATGCTTGTATACCTATTAATTTCTTACCTAATTTTTAAGCGTTTAAATTCCCTATGTAGGTAGGACGTAGGTACATTGTACACATTTGTAAATTATGAATCAAATGGGCGATTCTAAGACACGCGCATCAAACTGTATCAAATATTTTTTCGATCTTAATTTCGATACTAACAACAATATACATACATCTTCAATTTAGCAATGAGGTATGCCAGCTATACTGAGTGTCTTATTTATTGGCATTGATAATAATAATGATAATAATAAGAATACTTTATTGATCAGAAAAAAAAATCATGAGCAATTGGCGAGCTTATTGCCTGGAGGCATTATCTTCCAGCTAACCAAAATAATGTGGATATGATCAATTGTACGTTTTTGACATGCAGTTAGAGCGCTACTGTATACCTCACTTGTGAAATATGTCGTGATGGTACGAATGAATGAAATAAATTAATATTAATAGGTAGGTACCAATAAAACAAAAATATAATAAACCTAGTCTAGATAATCTTTAAGAAGAGAATAAGTATAAATAATAAACCTACCTATAAAATCTTAAATTCTAAAAAAGCTTGAACGCTGGTAAGCATTTTACATTAATTGTTGTAAAGTACATGGTAATGTTCAGTAACGAGCTAAAGGCTCTACCAATAATTGAACCGCCAAATCAGCTACGAATAAACATAACATTCCCTTCTTACAAACTACAGTAGCACCTTCTCGCTTATTTTTGGCCCAGCACATTCTCCGTACCGTACTTGAAAATGTATCCTTAATGATACACGCATACAGGAACATGACGTCGCAATCAATTGAAAATTGGTGACTTAAGGGAGCTCCCTAAACCGCACCTCGCATAATATGCCGACTCTGTAAATCCTTACTTCTTCACATTCAGACATTAGGCGACTATTATTATTATATGTCATAGGGCATTGAAATACCTAACACCCACTTTTTAACCTTGAAATAATATTGTGACGCTATGCTTATACACTTGCCTTGATTATTAATGTTAAAAGTAATATAAATATCGATAATATAGTTTTTCTAGCATAACGAGTGTGATGACTAAGTACCTACATATTATTATTATGAAAGTAGTTGTACTGTACCCAACAGTGGCAGTTTCTCCATAGAAGCATTGATGTGGCGCACCCCCTTTATAAATTTGAAAAGTAGATAATATTTTTCTCAATAAACAATTTTTCAACAATATATAGCTACTGTTCTTTGAACAATACATTACCTACATCTTTATTCGTTACCATAGATATAAATGAAAAAAGGAAAGCGATATTTTCTTTATCTGTATTTTTTTATAATTTAATTTCGGGCTCTACTAGCAGTACCGCACCTACCGCCTCTGTTTGTTAACCACCCGTGTCATCGATTGACATTCATTTTGGAATGCTTCACTAAAGCTAAACCAGTGTAAACATACCACAAAACAAATATTTACCCAAATTTGACAAAATATCATTGTGCTTATATTTGAGTAGGTATCTACTATACCTACTGCTAAAGTTTGACACAAAGTTTATATTTTTATTCTATGTCTATCTTAGTATGATTTCGTTATATATAAATTTCTACTAACATGCGAGTCTTTCAATATGTATGTTAACATATTAATTTTGTGAAATCAAAGGAAAATATGTATTTACCGAAGATGTAAGTATTGGCATGATTAGTCGAAATCAAAATCCTGCGTTTCTTGGAGATTCTATATGACAACTAGACGCTAAACCAGATAAAACTTTATTATCACAGTTTGAGTGTGGTGTGGCCCAACACATTATTGCTTAACACCATTCAATTATTGTTTAATAATAAAACTAAACAGTTTGTATTTTTTGTTACAATTCCAGCCTCTTGAAGAGTTGTACTATTTGAATCAAATGGTCGAGAAAAATTTAGGATTCTTTAAAACTGCAAGTAAGGACACCGAGATTTTGGATTATGTGAAAAAGGACCACGTTTTTATCAGAGACAAACCAGCTGTGGAATTGTTGATGTACGAAGACTATAAGATTAAAACAAAAAATAATGTCGAAGAGAAATCCAGGTGTACATATGTAGTGACCGATAAACCCTTCATGACCAAACCAAGAGCATTTGGTTATCCTGTGCACAGTGATTTGTCGAGATTATTTGATTCTGTGTAAGTATATTTCTTCAAAAATATATAAAACCCTTAATAATATTATGAACTAAAAAACGTTATACAGACTAGATTTTATCATGAGATCACATAGTATACAAGAATTCATATTGACACATTAAACTAATTAATTTTTGTTATTGTACATAGTGTAGAAGCCTGTAGGTAATGCTTGGATACGGATTCATGTTATTCTAATAAATTTTTAGACTACTTCATATTGTTGAAGCTGGTTTGGTTAAATTTAAAACAAATTATGAATTACCTGGAAATAAAATCTGTCCTCTAAATTTACAATCAAAAGAAAGACAGCTGACGAATGCAGATCTCACGATGACTTATATTTTGGCTGGAATTGGAATCGCCACGGCTGCTATTGTTGTGTTTATTGAAGTAAGTAAAGATGATAATAATATTATGTAGTCATGGGGGTACTCTGGGACGACAAACTAGGACATATGCACAGTGGCAGATTTATAAAAAACTCAGGGGGGGGCGCAAAAATTATATACGTATACAAGACAATGCCATTTTATTTAAACTGATTATACCCATGTACAAGACATTGTCAATAGGCCCCGCAAGTGGGGGGGGCTCCGCGCCCCCCATCTGTATCCGCCACTGCATGTGCCCCCTAATCGCTTTTCCCTTTCAGGAACTCAGAAATAGTAGGAACGTAGAAAAAAATTGTATTTAGGAGGATAATATTAAGTAACACCTACACGTGTTCAATAAGCACTTTTTTAACTTTTTTTCTAATTTTCCACGAGCTTTTGACCTCGATACTTCGAGAATTTCAAGAATAACTTTACACGCAGCTCAACTAAAAATAAAAACATTAATAGACACCGCAAGTTCAAAGCAATATTGTTATGTTCTGCTATTTTTCAGATCACCTTTTACCACTGGGACACAATCACGGCTTTCGTTTTACGAAGATCTAAAAAAAATACAGGATCTCGTCCAATTGGCCAATGGTCTCCAGGGCCTCCTCCATATCAAACCATATTTGGACAACCTTATGGAACTAACAACGACAGTACTAAAAACAAAATCAAGAACGTCAATGGAAGAGATTATTGGGTTGTACAACTTCCAACCGGTGATTCAAGACTTATTCCTGTCAGAACTCCATCGGCATTTTTGTTTCAGTATTCCACATAAATTTGCCGCATTTTCTTAAAAAAAAAAACAAAAGACCCATAACCACGACGTGGCCATTTTAATATACTCGTAATTTGGTTCTAGTCGACATTACAGAAAGAAAAATTGGAAGATAATTGCAAAACCGAGATGCAATTATTTATTCAAAATGAAACATTTATGATTTTATTTATATAGTATTAACCATCGAAAAAATTTACAATCTCTTATTTTTTACCCATATTCAAGATGCCGCTTTCTTTAAAATCTAAAAAGTGTTGCGTCGAATAATTACAAAATTAATTGGTTAATTAAAAATACAAGGGGTGCGAACGTTCATCTGTTGGCTTACTGCAGGATGGAATAATAAATTGCTATTTTTTTTACAAAAGTGACGTACGAATTTTGAAAATATTTATTTCATCCACTATTTACATTATGTACCTCTAAGCTGTTTCAACGATAGAGTAGAGGGATAAATAATTAATAGACGTATAATGAACTCGAGATCGAGTGCTATGCATTTAAACGAAATAAGAAAAATTAAAAATACCTCTATATTTTCAAATATTTATAAATTACCTATTACATGATAAAACATTATATTTAGATACTCGTATTTTATCATACGGACGTATTCGTATTGTATCAAACCATGATAATATTATGTATTTATTTATATGTCATTTTATTTACCATGGGTAAGTCAAACACAAATGAATTATTTTCATCATAATTAGGTACGTAAATTTGCTATGTGAATCCCCAGTTATGTGAATGTACCTGACAAAGAATAGATCTCCCACTCTCTCAGTAAGTTTTCGGAATTAATATAAAAAGGAGGTATCCCTTATTAGTTGTAGGTATTTATTTTAATACCTACATGTACGTATTTATTTTTATTTTTTCAGTCTTATTTATATAATGTTATTATATGACTTTGTTTTTGCCTTAGCTTGATGGGTTAGTTAGAAGATATCGCTTTCTGCGATAAATCGCCCATTGCACAAAATTATTTTAATATGTTGTTATATGTTTTGTTTCATTTGTACTTTTTTGTGCAATAAAGATTTGTCATTGTTATACTTACTAAAAATTTATCTGAACTCTTTTTCTATATTTTTAAGTAGTTACAAAATGAACTCTTTAAATAAAATTTGATGTAGGTTTTACACGTTTTGATATAACTTTAGTGTTACTTGAAGCTAGAAGAAATGTTATACCTCTTATACATAAGTTTGTTAATAAATTTATTATAAATATAATTATAATAATTTAATCATAATGCTGAAGAATGTAACAAAATATGATAATATTTACCTAGCTTTAGTTCAAATAACGAATATTATATTTTTAAAAACCAATGAAAACGAGATATTTTAGTAAATTGTACTTATTTAGTAGATTTTTATTATTGCAAAATGATGTGTTGTTAAATTTTAAATTATCTATATGGAATAATTTTCCTTATTAGGTATAATTAAGAAATCATGTTCTCGTATGATGTGAGATATTTTTTATTAATTTTTACCTACACAATTACAAATATTATATAGACAAGTGTGTATAACTAGCAAATCCCTAGGTATAATAATTATTGTAGTTAAGATGGACAAAAAATGTATTATTAGTAGAGAAAGTAGTGTACACTTATGTAGGCATTTGCTTGAATAAAACACTTTTGAACATTTGAAATATGCCTTTTATTATAAATTCAATTCATTTCAACTTCTTTATTTCCAACAATATAAAACTAAACTACGACAAAAATCAATATAACTAAACAACTTTTTCTTAACCTAATTACATGTGTTCTAAAAACAATAATAAAAATCGGAATTTATCGTCTCACTAGACTTATGCCTATTTTGAGGCAGTACTGATTTAATATTTATTCTTTCCCACCAAATTATAATATTATGCTGACGTGCAAAGATCGAATATAATACTAATAAGTTTCATATTATCTCAGTTTGAAAAAAAAAACAGTTTTGTTACATATTATAAACATATTTTTCTTATTCGGTCAGAATTATAATTTCCTAGTTCTGCGCAATGGATTTCATTGAACGCCTAACTATGAAAGTATTTCTATAAATAATAAAAAATTATAAAAACCATTACAATGTTCACCATTTTTCATAATCGACGCCATAGTGTGAATAACGGCCGGAAACGAATGAAAAGACGCATAAGTTGATGGCAACACTGTAATAATATCTTATGGGGCGTTCACATTTTATTCACTTTCAGTGATCACTCTGGATGATCTATAGCGATTCATCCATACTCAATAATCGCTAGCGATGACTGTTGAAGGCGATTACCACCCGACATTGAAGGATCATCCTGAGTGATCATTGAATAAAAGTGTGAGCGCCCCTAAACAAAACTCAACCATAAACAATACACCGGAAAAAAGAGTAGGAGTTTACTCAGTTTACTAACGTCAATGAAGCCCAAATAAACTTTGACATCTGTCTGTCAAGAATAATTGCTAAATTTGGTGTATTATTTGTTATCATTCACTTAAAAAATAAATAAAGCAGTGCTTATTTCTTTTTTTTACAAGTTAAAAAACATTGTTTTTATCGTCGGCAGTATTATTATTCAGTTCTACTTCAAAATAAAATCATGTCGCCACGTCTCAAAATATCATCTTATGTTATAGAGGTAAGTGATTATATTTCGTAATTTCTTTGGGTTTAATTGCAATTTAAATACTTTTCAGATATAGATATATTCTTAAATTGGCAAGGTTTTGAATTTTGGAATTTTTCAGATAACATGAACCTATCTAAACATCCAATATTTTTATTTAAATATGCAGCACCCCGAGAATAAGAATCAGGTGGATTTTTGTAGATTGTTTATGCGCAAACTTAATTATTTACATTTTTCGTACGTTTTCGACATATTATACTTTTTAGATTTAACTGATTTGTAATTTAGGTCGTTCTGGTGTTATTTTATACTCAGCGCGTTTATTCACAATTATTTTTACAGTTAGGTTAGGTTAGGTCTGGTGTCACTTTATGCTACAGGATAGTGTACGAAAAATGTAAATAATTTATTTTGTGCTCATAAAATCGACCAAATTTAGATGGACTATCATTTCTCGGGTGAAAACTATATAAATTTGTGAATATATAAGTTGAATATTTATATATTTTACTTTGATGCATTCCTCTTATCTGAAATTTTATCAGAATTTCAAATCCTTAGTTGATGCTTGACTTTTGGAGAAATTGTAAAAATGCACATGGAATTCTGTTATATATATTTATGTTAACAAATCTTATTATTTAATAATAATTGTTTTAGAATTGACAGTCCCATTTTAGATCTGCATATTTCACTTCATCTTTATAAAACAAACCTGTGTGGTATATTTTTTAGTGAGCCATGATTATACATTTCATTATTTTATCAAAGCTAGGGCCATTGACAAAATGCACTCCATATGTATGTCTAAAAAGTAGCAATTATATTTCATTTATGTACATTGGTCCAAAATGTCATTTGTAACTGACAAATATATTGTGTATTTTGATAGCTTGACTAAAGTTGAGCTTTTTTGCCTATATTTAGCATTAAAAATGGAATTGAAAGCTTTTACAGAGAATATGAGATACCTATTGTAATCTATTAATTGAAATAAAATTCTCAAAAAAATTGTGAAACCCCTTACAGTGTTTAAACAATATTTTGTGTTGTATGCATTTTTAGTTTTTCCTTTATTGATACTATCCCTGTTTTTATCAAAAGCTTCAAGCAAACTAACAAATGTTCTCTTTTTCTTCCATTGTAAATATTCGCAATTCAAAGAGATTGAATAACTCGTTTCTCTCATTTACCTTTTCTATATTTTTAATAAAGAGAAAAATATAAGTAAGGAAATAGTAAATTATATGATGAAACAAATAAAATTTGTCATTGTTTAGTGTTACTATTGAGTATAATTCAGTATCTGATGATGACAGTCCACGAAACTGGTCACGGGTTAGTTATATTCTATAGTAACACTAAATAATAATAAATATTATTCATTACATGATTTAAATTGAAGTGTCACAAAGTTAATACCGATACATTAATGAATAAAAATAATGCTTTGTTAGTTTGTATTCTCAGTCTGGATGCAACAAAGTCAACCAATCATTTTACTCCAATAAGTTTTATTATTGTTTTTTCAGAGGATTTTAAAACTAAATACGAGTGTCTCAAATGGATGCCTCTATGGATTGATGTATGATAGTACCCTCATTATATTGGGATTTAGTTTAGAGTTGGATGAAGAACATGGGATTCCCACATACGAGAATGTTCTATTGAATTTTCCCACTGAAGTTGAACTCTGTGGAGTAGTCAAATTCTCAACAAATTCATCATCAGAGAGTCGAATTAAAAGTGTCTTACAGGTGAGGCATGATTGATCATAATTAATTCTGTATGCTGGAAAAAATCAACAGCTTCTGTGGTGTCATAAAAAATTATAATAATTAATTTGTTATTTCAGAATGTGGATATGACAGACAACCCAATAATATTAACAATAGCATCATCTGAACTGAAGACTCATTTTCTAATTCACGATCGCTTGGAGGAGGTGCAATTTCAAGTTGTAGATGCAGATGAAATATGGAAAGAGTTTGTACATTTTCGGCTTCAAACCACTCTGCCACTCTTTTGTGAAGCCACTCAGAATGGAGTGAAAGAAGCTTTGCTCAATAAAAGGAAAAAAGTAAAGAAAATATATTTTCATTGCATTCATGATATAGATTTTTTTAATAAAGATCAAGGGACCTTGCATCCCTTGTATCACCACGACCATATTAGATCTATTGTGACATCCTTCTGTGTCATATCTCACTCTTGAGACCTATGTGCTTCATGTAACTCATGACTTGTCTTGGTGTGAGAAACCTCACTTTCTTAGAGTCCAGCAGTGGTCCTATGAGGATGAGAATTCGATTGCCAGCGAGTGCGTCACAATTACAGAGGATGTGGATAGGTGTTTCCACAGATTATAGATTTTATATATAGACATTTGTCATCAAGCAATGTCAAGCAGCGTATAGGTTTTTTCATCAGTAGATGTGACTCAACCAGACAAATAATTTGGTGTCAGTATTTACCAATGTTATGAATATTAGTCCCAAATCACTCCTTTGGGGCAAAAATTTCATTTCGCTGTCCTTCTACCACAATGAGATATTTTTAGAAAAATCAAAGGAATTCAAATATCAGCCTATCTTTACGATCACAATTTCATCTTGCTGTCTTTCTACTACCACAATGAGATATTTTTATAAAAATCAAAGGAATTCAAGTGTCAGCCTATCTATACCATCACAACATCTGCATCAGGGATGTTGCGAATATTCGCATCCGCAAATGCGGAGCTTCCGCATGTATTTGGACATCTGCATCCGCATCCGCAATAATCGATGCGGATGTTCATGCGGATGCGGATGTAAGACAATTTGCGACAAGAAAGAAATGGGGCGGGGCCGGCGAATGGCGCGTGCCGTTCGCACTTGACATTAACCAATGGGAACAAAAAAATTGGTGACAAGATCCGACGCGTTTTTATTTTTGCCGGTTTTATTTTATTTTTGCAAATAACAAAAAAGAAAAAAATATTTCGCCAAAAAATCTATAGTATTATTGTAGCAAAAATTTCGTCACATATTTGACAATGGGGCCTATCAACTAAGATAGTTCCTACTTTTTTTCTATAACATCTTAAACATCCGCATTCGCATCCGCATCCGCGGATGTGAGCCTTCAAAAATCCGCATCCGCATTCACATCCGCGGATGTGTAAAAATCGACATCCGCAACATCCCTGATCTGCATGTAGCCAGTAGATCAATTACATCTAATAAACATGTGTGTTATCCTCTTCAGCTACTTACACTACACCATTATCCTCTTCAAGCCAATATAAATTAAAGATGATTAGGATAGGTGACATGCTTTATCGCTGAATTGAATCATAATTATAAATATTTCAGATAGCTTCAGGACAGGTCTCCTTCCACTTCCCTGGCACAGATGTTTATCTTGTTGGAGGTGATATAGATGCTGGAGTATGCGGACTCCGTGATGATTCAACTATCGAAGATTTACTTGCACATGCTAATGTAGAGCATTCAAATAAAAAGAAAAGGAAAAACATCCAAGATATTGTAGGTCATATGTTACATTTACTAAAGTTTTTATTTAATACTTATTCCATAATAAATATAACTAAGCCTACATATCTATATGTCAGAACAAAACTACACTTTGTTGAGTTTTGACCTATGAACATATTCTTGTGGTCCTCATTGCACTCTTTGATGGCATAGTCATCTATCTTGAAAATGCATTATTATATTTTCTGATATTCATACTTAGATAAAATATTGGTATAATTTTATGCGCATTTCTAACAATAATCTCTTGTTGACAAACATGTGAAAAGGAAATGTGATTTTGTTGGTGACAACACTTAGAGAAGAAGATTCTATATTGATTTATATCAGATTTGGTCTCTAATTTATTTATGTTATTGACACACACTTTATCCAATGGTATTGTCATGGGACCCTTATAATTTAATATCCAAAAAATGGTACTTGTGTTGCCATCTATCGAAATCCTGTGAAAGCCCTGGCCCCTATCTAGAGAAATCGTAAATACCTTTTGCTATTATCATAAAAACAGATTCCTTCTTCTTGATCCTTTTCCGGGAGTCAGCCATTTTGGCCAGTCTCCTGCTATTCGTTTTACAATAGACATAGCAGGGGCTCGCTCCAAATAAAAATGTCTCTTCTCTTCTACAAAATACTGTGAGTGTCGCTATAATAATGTAATTCAGTATTAAAAACTGTGAATTGTTTTGTTTGGTGTAATAATAATCTGTGTAACCATATTCTTCGTCAATAAACTGATCATACAACATCATGCTAGTGTTTCCTTAGCACAACCACCACAATAAATTTACCCAACGATAAACCCTGAGAGAGTCACTGAAATCTGCCGACTATGGGAGAAATGTTACAGTTTGAATGTTACAGATTGGCGCTCCAACGTGATGCCTAATTATTGTGGTTTTTGTTGTGTTTGAAGTGAATTTAACAATGCATAAATGATAACATTAAATAGTGCGTAGATAAGTTCGTTACGTATCACGTGACCCACCCATGTTTCCATGCATCACCAACACACACACACTTCTCTAGAATGTTCGATCAAAAAACGGTTGAAATTCCATTACCATCACAACAAGACTGTACAACTTCGCTCTTCAAGAAATTTCACCGCGTGACCAATAAGGACTATGATGGTGCTTCAGTGAATAATTGAATTAAATAAACAGTGCTATAAATAATAAAGAAAAAACATTTTAATAATTAAATAAGAATTAATAAATAATCAAGTACGAACAGATATTGTTAATGAATGGAGAATTTAAGAAATATATACAACAAGAAATTGACAAGATTGTGAACAGATACTCCAAACTTTCCTAAGACGTCCAGATAATTTCCTTCTGACGAGATGAAGATCTCCAACATTGCAATCTCTTAAGAAGCCTGCTACCACCACTACGAAGGATGTCCATGGCGGAATTTCCTTCCTTGACGGTTCCTGACCTCCAATAGAAGGATGTCCCATGTTTTGTCATCTAGATCTGACGTTTCTTCGAGGCCTTCTTTATCCACACAGAGAACCCTTGATGCTTGATGGTTTTGAGGATGAGGAAATAAATGCTTCCTTCACTAGTAATAGACAACCTTATTCGTCTGACTACTACACAGGTTTTTATGGAAAAATATGGTGTTGTTGTGTTCATTTTGTACTGAAATATTTTATATACCTACTATAGATACAGTTTTTTTTTTTTACATGTTGTTCCATGCTTTGCCTTTTGTGCCAAAGAGATTGTAAAAATTCCAGTTTCAATTTTGCATAAATTCAAGTGATACTAGCTAAGATCATTTTACAATTATTTGCGGAATTATTTGCTTGTTGATGTAAGATTCTACACTGAGGGATCTACAAAATAAGAATTGTAAATTTATAAATGTCCAGTTTGTGAAATGGTCCAAGTAAAGTTTTTTCTATGTCTGATTGAATATACTCAAGAGTAAAGAAATCAAATTTAAATTCATTGTACTTGTACCTACCTAGCGTGCGTGTCACGCAGGCTGTAGATGTATTTATGTATGGTTTGAAGTGAAATGATCATAGACCTCAATATTGCTGGAAGAGGCTTAACAAAACAGATTTGAATAATTACCAATAATTCTTTTACTCATGTGCTGGAATTGTTAATTTTATGATATGTAATGTATGTAATGTTATGTCTACGATATTTCCAGGGAATGTCAAACTTTCCAGCGATTTCCAAACTTTAACAATTTAAAGAAATAATTGTTATTGATTTTTTTTCGAGTCTTATCAAAGGACAAGACTTCCAAACAATTTTTTTAGTATCCAATGATTCCCAACTGTTGAGATTTGATGTTACAAAGGTTGCCAAACTTTTTTTTTTAAACATTTTTTTTGCCTTGAGGAATTTTTTTTTTTTTGGATTCTTATTAGGAGTCCATATTTTCTAGAGCAATTTTCAAACCAAGGTGTCCACTGTTTCTCAACTTTTTTTTGTTTTGGAAAAAATTTTTTTTTTCCTCTTTTAAAGAATTTTTTTTTAATTCCTGCAAGTCCATCGCAATCTATCCAGCGCTGAATATTGGTACGTATAATCTTTTGTCTTGTTGATTATTATTTGCCAATTTTCTTTCAGATCGTCAATTCAAAACGTTTTGCATGTGCAATTTTTCTATTTCTCCTGTATAAGGATTAACTTATATAGAAGAACCGTTTATTATTCTACAGTCATTGCAAGTTAGAATCTCAAAATGTCTGGATCATCTTTTATGCCTATTTCGCGAGTCAATGTATCCAATTCTCGGACTCTTAAACACGCATTAACCCAGAGAGGTATAACGCCCAGCCATTCTCTCGCTGATCTTAGAGCTCAGTGCGTAAGTTTCAACAATAAGATCTCTGAAATGCCTCCATCAATTGAGAGTTCTGATTTGTCCAGTGACGCCGGTTCCAATTGTGCCATTACTACAGAAACTGTTAACCTCAGCCATCCCACTTCTCCTGCACGTACTCTGTCATTGGATACTCCTCGACGTCAAACTACTTGTGTGCCCTTGAATATCAATTTTTCTTCTTGGCCCATTCCTATCTTCAACGGTGAGGGTGATCTCATCGAATTTTTTACTCGATTAGAGGAAATATGTCTGTCTCGAAGATTTGACATAGCTTTACTCCCTACTGTTCTTCCAGAATTTCTAACCGAAAAAGCTCTTACCTTTTATCGAGCTGCTCGACTCAACACTTTGTGTTGGGAAGATCTGAAAACCACCTTCCTCGACCGCTTTGATAACGAAAGTATAACTTCTGAACGACGCATGAATATATGGTGTTCCAGGCAATCACCTTCTGAAACCGCATCCGATTACATTTCGCGTGTCACTATGATGAACAGAAGTCTGAAATCTCCTATTAGAGATTCGGAAATTCTAAAAATCGTTAAGAAAGGTCTTAAAACAACTTTTGCGGCTGCCATAATTGGTGCAAATCCTTCCAACATAGTTGATTTGGAGCAAATATGTACTGGATTCGAACGTCTCACTCTTGTCACTTCTTCTTCTATGCCTGCAACCTCAAATAATGCACCTCCTCCTACTCGCCCAAAGGTCGCATTTACCCATGATACACGTAGGAACAATAATTGTTACACTTGCGGTAAACCAGGACACCTGGCCAGAGATTGTAAATTTAAAATGCCAACTCCTCGTACCTTTTATCGACCCCGTCATTTCTCTACAAATTCTAATGTCAATGCTTCTAACACCTCACGAATTTCAATGCCTAATTTAAGTATGCCTCCTCCTAACCTGTCTCGACGTCCAAAAAACTTGTAAACTACCGGTCTTCTGCTCGTCCTTCTCCTGGGAAGAGAGATGCCGAGTGGTCAGACTGGTTAGCCTCTGTTGAACTATTCCATCTTACCTGTCATTTAAACGAAGTTGCCATTACCAGTGGTTCGGACAATCGTCCTCACATCAATTTTAAAATTCGCCATGTACCCTTTAGAGCCCTCTTAGATACTGGAGCTGCAGTAAATATATTGGGTAGAGATACTTATAAAACTTTTACAACCTTAGGCTATACCCTGCAACCCCATGTTCAAACATTGTTTGGTGTTAACAGTTCCTCTTTCCAGTCTATAGGAAAGATCATTCTTCCTCTTTGCTTTGATAACAAGACTGTTCATGTTACTTTTATTGTGGCCCCTTCTGTTTCTCATGGAATAATTTTGGGTGTCCCATTTCTTGAAAACTCCGGCTTAGCACCACGACTCTTTCCGAATAATAATAATTCTTTGACAAATCCAATAGCTAGTAAACACATATTTGTTACATCTTCGTCCCCTTCTTGCCTAGTTTCTGCCAATAATCTTACTCCAGCACAATGTTCTGAACTGAATGAAGTCAAAGAACTATTCTCAACGATTTCTTATGAAACCAAAGGCTTAGGTCGTACCCATCTTATAAGTCATGTTATCGACACGGGCGATAATCTGCCTGTAAAACAGAAGACTTACCCACAATCACATGTCAGAAGAGAACAACTTTGTACTGAAATTGATGCCATGTTAAAAATGGATGTAATCGAACCTGCCCGTAGCCCATGGCTAAATAATGTTTTTATTGTACCCAAAAAAGATGGTACTGGTCGATTTGTATTAGACCCTCGTAGATTAAATGACGTCACTAAGACCGACTGCTATAGACTTCCCAATATCAATCGCATATTAGATAACCTTCGTGATACCAAATTTCTTACAAGTCTTGATTTAAGTCACGGTTTTTGGCAATTGCCCCTATCACTCGAAAGCCGTCCAAAAACTGCCTTTTTTGTGGAAGGTAGAGGACAATACCACTTTAAAGTCACCCCATTTGGACTGAAGAATATACCTGCTGAAATGCAAAGACTCATGGACAAACTCTTTTCTGATCTTGGTGATCATGTTTTCTGCTATCTGGATGATATCTTAATTTGTAGTCCTACATTTGAATCTCACATTGCCTCCTTGAAGACCGTATTTCAACGCTTAAATGAAGCCAATCTTACTATAAAGTTAAAGAAATCTGTTTTTTGTAAAGATTCATTAAAATATCTTGGTCACGTCATCAACCAAGACGGTATTACTACCGACCCCGAAAAAATAAATGTAATGTTAAATTATCCACGTCCCACTTCAACTAAGGAACTAAGAGGTTTCCTTGGAATGTGTTCTTACTATAGACGTTTTATCAAATCATTTTCTGCTATTGCCTCTCCTCTTTGCAAGTTGACAAGTAAGAAATTTAATAAACAATTTTCTTGGAATAATGAAGCCGAACAATCTTTCATTGCTTTAAAATCTGCCATGATAACGGCCCCTGTATTGAAACCCCCTGACTATTCGCTACCTTATATACTTACTTGCGATGCTAGTGCAATAAGCATAGGTAGTTTCCTTTCACAAAAATCTCCTGATGGAACTGAGCATGCCATAGCTTATTTCTCCCGTAAACTTTCTGATACTGAACAACATTATTCCACTACTGACCGCGAATTACTTGCTGTCGTAGATTCTGTACATCATTTTCGTAGCTACTTAGAAGGTACTCATTTTACCCTTATGAGCGATCATGGATGTTTGAAATATCTAAAAACCATTTCTTCTCCCAGCGGACGTTTAGCCAGATGGGCTATGCGTCTATCACAATACAGTTTTGATTTTGTTTATAAGAAAGGTTGTGAAAACAAACTTGCTGATGGACTCAGTCGAATTCCTGTTTCTGCTTTCACTTTTCCTTCTGTTTATACCAATGTCTCCGATGCATGGTATCGTAAAGTCTACAAATCTTGTGAAGAAAGACCTCAAGACTGCCATAATTTCATGTTAGAGGATGGTCACCTCTATAGATACTGTAAAAATAAGAAACCTAATAATTCTTCCCCAGATTCTTCATTTTGGAGACTTGTTGTGCCTTCTGATCAACTTGAACCTTTAATTTCAGAATTTCATGATAACAATTGCCATCCTGGAGTTTTAAAAACTCATGCCTATCTCTCTCAAACTTTCTATTGCCGTGGTTTATTGTCCACCATTAAGGATTATGTAAAGCAGTGCCAAACATGTAAGGCATATAAACATAATAACCAAGCGCCTCATGGATTAATGAAAAACCCAAAACCCGTTACTAAACCTATGGAATCATTGAGTATTGACCTGGTAGGACCATTACCCATGTCATATAAGCGCAACGTGCATATCCTTACTGTTGTAGATATCTTTACCAAATATCTTTGGGCTTTTCCACTACGAAACCCTACAGCTAAAGAAATAATCAAACTACTCGAGGAACGAATTTTTCTTCCTTATTGTATTCCGCGGTGTGTTGTCTTGGACAACGGCCGACAGTTCGTTGCTAAAGAATTTAAATCATTTTTATATTCTTATGGTATCAATGACTTGTTTTATAATGCATATTATCACCCACAGAATAACCCCGTTGAAAGATACAATTCTACTCTTCTTACTGCTCTTTCTATATTGGTAGAAAATGATCAACGTTCTTGGTGTTCCAAGCTTCCAAAAATCTGTTCTTGTATTAATAGTACTGTAAATGTAACCACAGGTTACTCTCCCTATTTCCTTGTACATGGTACAGAATATGTTCCTCATGCCTCCTTCCATAGAACTGTCAATGCCTCTGATAGTGGTACCTTAGAAGCATTTGCCGAACAACGTCAACGTCGTTTATCAGAAATGAACGCCCTTTACGACGAAATTTCCTCCTCATTGACCAAGGCTTTCCATCGTAATGCCGATAGATATAACCTTCGTCGCAAAACTCTTCGTCTGGACATAGGTCAAATTGTCTGGAGAAGGTCATTTGTTCATAGCAACGCTGCGAATTATTTTTCAAAGAAATTGGCACCTCGTTTCATCAAGTCTCAGGTTCACCGAATCATATCCGCTAACGTATACGAGCTATGCGATGTAGATACTGGAGCAATGGGAAACTATCATGCTAAGGATATCATTAAGTTCTGAGTCCTAGGTATGTGTTTCTCCAAAATTTTGTTGTTATATTTCATTCTGAATGTAAATCCATCAATGTAAACTTGAAATTTTGGTAATGTAAAGAATTTATGTAAAAATGTAATGTTTTCTTGGGCTGCAATTTTAATGAATAAAAAGAACTATGTCTATACATCACAGGTCAATGTTAATAGTGAATTTTGTATGTAATAACAATGTTAGACTCACAAAAGAAATTATATTTACAGTCATAGTAATGTCAAAGGAATTATCTTTCTTTCTTCTTTAAAGCAAAATAAATTATAATACTGTTAATAGTCAAAAATTTGGTATTTCTACTCTTAAAGTACTTGTAACTTTTGCAGCCCATGTTATTGTAAACTTTTAGTTAAAAAAAAACTCATAGAGGCTCTTCAAGGTTCCGCTTCTGTGAGAATTTTGAATTGTTCGAACCTTGTGGCGCCCTTAAATAATATTTTTTGTATGTTTGATCACCTTTTTTTTTGTTTGCGCCCGTGGATGCCTGAAGTTGCCTTTATCATCTCATATGCTAGCCGTTTTCAGTAGCAACGTGTTCGCAATAATCTGAACCCATCCACTGTCGCAGGCAAAAGTCATACAACATGTTAGTTTTAAGGAATTTTGTACTGTACAACTGATGTAATTTTGACCCTCCAGTATACGAAAGTATACGAATTCTTTTGTTGTTTTCCTTAAATTTTGTGTGAACTCTTGAATCACTGAGTTATGTGGTAACTGATGAATGACTTATGACAGATGATGAATGCAAGGTACGGAAGAATGAAGTATACATGAAAAAACGGCCGATAAAAGATGAAGTATGAAAATGCGTGAAAAGTTACCACTAATTCTCTTAGTTTATCAAATCATTAATGTAAAATCTTAACTTGAGAATCAAGGTTGCATCAGTCAAATTATAATAAGTTTATTGTTATCAATCTTTAGTGTGCATGGTTTTCTAAATAAATTATATGGCAAGGTTACTCACATGGTGTGAACCTGCTGGCCATTTTGCGGCAATTTTACTGTATGGAATGCGTACCCTTACAGTAATTTCTATTTGCCTAGTATGAATGTTAAGGAGTCATTGGATGATTCGCCATCTTCCATGTACATCTCCTGGGTTAGACTGATATAGAGATATGACTAACCGTCCTACCCTAATACAATCAGTTCTAACTCAAATTATATAGTTAATTTCAATTTTTTAATGCCCGACAAGCTTATTGTCCAAGTGAGGTTTGAGGACGCTCAAACAAAGAAAATTCATACAGGTCGCTTAGAGAAGCTCTGCGCGATAGGTTTGGTACCTGATATTAACCATTTGCCTGTATGAAATTGGTGGGAAATTTCCACAAAAGAAAAATGCTATAGGGTAAAGGATTACCGCCCTTATAATAGAGGTAGATCAGATATAATTGTAATGGATACCTCCTCTTGGAGTAAGGAAAAGTGTTTGGGAAATTGTTGAAGGTTTTGTTATATAATGTAAAAAGAATTTTTTTTGTTTTGTCTTAAGCATGTAAAGGTTTACCTAGAAGTATGGCGAGAACATTGTCTACGATTCCGTTTCCGCGACCTGTTCTGTCGGTGCATCTTCCTGGTCCCTTGCTTGCTTGAGACCTGTCTATTTGTAAGGATTAATTAAGAATTTGTTACTAATGTCTGTTATGATAATTTGTATCCTTGTTTTGACACTCACAGTGTTGTAAAATCTATCTTGTTTTGACACTCACAGTGTTGTAAAATCTATCTTGTTTTGACACTCCCAGTATTGTAAAATCTTTCTTATCTTTGACACTCTTAGTTCTGTAGAATCCTTCTTATTACTGACTTTGAAACTTTTCTTTTTTTTTATTCATTTTTTTTCTTTAAAAGACAACTTGAGATGGTGTCATGGGACCCTTATAATTTAATATCCAAAAAATGGTACTTGTGTTGCCATCTATCGAAATCCTGTGAAAGCCCTGGCCCCTATCTAGAGAAATCGTAAATACCTTTTGCTATTATCATAAAAACAGATTCCTTCTTCTTGATCCTTTTCCGGGAGTCAGCCATTTTGGCCAGTCTCCTGCTATTCGTTTTACAATAGACATAGCAGGGGCTCGCTCCAAATAAAAATGTCTCTTCTCTTCTACAAAATACTGTGAGTGTCGCTATAATAATGTAATTCAGTATTAAAAACTGTGAATTGTTTTGTTTGGTGTAATAATAATCTGTGTAACCATATTCTTCGTCAATAAACTGATCATACAACATCATGCTAGTGTTTCCTTAGCACAACCACCACAATAAATTTACCCAACGATAAACCCTGAGAGAGTCACTGAAATCTGCCGACTATGGGAGAAATGTTACAGTTTGAATGTTACAGTATCCAACACAACAACATCTCAGTGCACCGTGTCGGCCATCAGTAATTGAAACGATATACATAACTTTGATTCAACTCTAAGCTGTCAATTCTGAATAAATTGACTTTAAATAACCCTGTGTAAATTCACGGTGTGTCCTATTCACGGTGTGAATAGAATATCGACTGCGCTCAGGACAAAGGCATCAAACCACAATTTTGGCAAACATCGTTTTATGTTTTTTTTTTTGCTTATAACTTGATAGTTCCTGAATATTTATTTTCTCTTGAATTTTTATGATATAATAAAAGAACTACATTACAATAAGATGTTAAAATAATAATGACAATAATTTTTGTCATTTTCTTTATCCCACAGTTTTTTTTGCTTCTCCTATAAAATTTTACCGATGTGGTTTAAACCCTTTGTCCTGATCACAGTCGATATAATAATATTCCATTTGTGCCACATCTGCTACTCATGGCTCACACATGAAAATATTCAATTAATTATCTGAAAATAACATTAAAATAAATAAAATAATTTTATTTTTACACATTCTTAAAAAAGAAAATGATATTCACAAACATGTTTTTTGAATATTTTACAAAAACTCCATTAGTGTTCAATGTGTTAAGTTATTGTTAATGTAAACATTGCATTTTAGGATATTGTGCCTGTTGATCTGGTATTGAAAGCTTCCCGAGATATTATTTCTGACAAATTGGTTAAAACTGCTGTAAAAATGATGTCAACACAGGGAAAGCGTAAGAAACATTTAATTTATATTACTGTAAAATAATTATCTAATTTACAAAGTTCAAATGTCAAAAGTTGTAATATATTGAACCACCCTACTTATATTATAACAGATTGGTACCTAATTGTGTTGTTTTGAATTGTATTCACTGTGTCGGTGTTTAGGTAGTAGAATTCCATATCGAAATAATAAAACAAATGTTTTATTCTACTAATGGTTTATTATGTGAGAGAGACGTCTTTCGTCTGATGAGGACATTGTCAATCGATTGACAATGTCCTCATCAGACGAAAGACGTCTCTCTCACATAATAAACCATTAGTAGAATAAAACATTTGTTTTATTATTTCGTTTTGAATTGTGTTCATTGGTTGACAAATAATAATATTGCACTGCGTGTGGTGAGAGGGTAGTGTGAATTTTTTTGTTTGTTTCATGTCTAGTGTTCAATTATGTACCTATTTTGTATTTACATGATGAGGAGAATTATTACGAAAACAAATAGTAAATTGATAGAATACAATTTATTATCTGTTGTTGGAAAACTTTTGATTTGGAATGTAACACATATAGAGAATGATAATGGCAGCATCACTCATATATTGGGTGCAATGCCAAAAAAAAGAGAGAGAGAGAGAGAGAGAGGGGAAGTTCAAATGTCGTACTTTTAATAATTGAATATTTAATGGTACATTTTATTTTATGGTTATAGCTGCATACTGCATTAAGCTACCTCTTGTTATTGACACCTTGGCTATGGTACATCAGAAGACTAAACTGATTCCCCTGTACAACATCCTTGTCGAGAGTGCATGCCGATCACTCAGACTACTAGAACAAAATTTACTGGAACAACTTGGTAAGTAATCTAAAATATATTAAATGCTGAAAGATCATAAATATGTCTAGCGTTTTCCATTTTTATTTCTTTTTAATTAAAGTGTAGTTTTTTTATTTAATGAATATATTTTATTATTCAGGAGAAGAAGGTACCGGTGATGGCGCAGGTCTGAGAATACCAGAAACTTTCCACTTCTTCCCCAATAAATGTGGACACTTTTACACTAGAATCATTCCTAAAGGGATATCGGAAGATAATACAGGTAACACACAATTTACTGCACTCCAATAAACAGAATTGAGCCGTTAATATTTATTTCTTTACATATAATTTTAAGTTCTGAGGAGTCCCAGTCTCTCACTCTTTTCTATTTGTTTTTGAGTGTCCTGTAAAATGTAGCTATTCATAAAATATCCCATTGCATGTTTGTTACATGTAAATTACAAGATAAATCTTATTTTGGTAATAATGCTAAAAATACCTAGATGTAAATAAAGGTTATAAAATGTCATCGAGAATCACTCTATACATCCCTTACATTTTAGTGTAAAATAGTTACCCAAGATTATTGTTTATTTGATTGGAAAGACAAAATAATCAAACTATGGGCTGCATCAGGATAAGGATCACCCTAAAAACAAATTGAAATATTAGTTCTGTTATGATAATTTATTAGTAAGACTGCTTTGTAGTAATTAACTATTTTATTTTTATTTAATAACCATACGTTTAGAACTGCTACAATTTCGACCATAATATTTTGTCTTTGTCATGTGTTTTCCAGAGAATGACCGTAAAGTAATTCATGAACAACTTGGTCTTCCTAATTGGTTCCCCTGCTTTAGAAGAGGTAATGCCTATCCATTCAACAAGCAACCTTCTGACGGTCCTTTAATCAATCCACACATCTACGTCAGGAAGGTGGAACAAAAGTTGGATAATGCAATAGCTTTGGTGCGAGGTCACTACGCTTACCATCATTATATGCAAGATAACTTTGATGATAGTGGGTGGGGCTGTGCGTACAGATCTTTACAGACAGTTTGGTCGTGGTTCAGGTATGCATTTATAGTTTTAAAATAAATTGTATCTTTAAATGTTATCTTAATTTCTACAAAAATAGTAATAGGTAAGTAATATACATATATTTTACAGATATATGTGGAAATATAATATTCAAATCTGTACTGCATATTATTTCATAAAATTTGGTTGATAGTGTTCGGGGAAAAAGACTGAAACATTTCGAAATCAAATTACATGTATTTAGTAATCATATGTAACTTTAGCATTGTAAACTCGTAAGCTAATTATAGAAAGAGATATTCTTTCAAAAGTTGAAACTCATATGAAATTACCTTTAAATATAAATTTCAGCACATGGCATTGGACACATGTCTAATGCTTGTATTTTTATTTAAATGTAAATCTTACGTGAAATTGACTATAATATTTTCTTTTTTCAGATATCAAGGCTATACAGATCAGCCAATACCAACCCATAAACAAATTCAACAGTGTCTTGTTAAGATCGGAGACAAGCTGTCATCATTTATCGGTTCCAAAAATTGGATTGGTTCCACAGAAGTTTGTTTTGTTTTAGAAACATTGCTTGGTGTACAGTCTAAAATGATATTTGCTAATTCGGGAAGTGAATTGCAGTGTTATGGTTCCGAATTGGTGGCACATTTCAGTAGGCATGGCTCCCCAATTATGATAGGTAACATATTTACTACACACATTTCTCATTGTGTATTTATTTATTATACATTAGGTTTTACAAGTATTTAGAGAACATAGTAGGTATATCATAAGATCTACCTAACTGTGTATATTTATTGTCACCAAGATCTGTAGCCTCTGTAATTTTCGATGGTCTTCAATTGAAAATCTGAGATTCTATCCATCCAATCAGACCACCCACCACCTCATTCTGTGCTGTACGATTTTATGTATATTGTCTACACTATATTACAATACTTAGCATAATTTTGTATATTTTATAGGTGGTGGAGTGCTGGCCCATACAATATTAGGTGTAAACTACGATAGCTGTACTGGTGACATCAAGTATTTGATATTGGATCCTCATTATACGGGAGAGGAAGATATCGGAACCGTTGTCAATAAAGGATGGTGTACCTGGAAAGACAATGACTTTTGGGTGAAGACAGCACACTATAACTTATGTTTACCGTTAACTAAACCATGTCTCTGAAAAATTTAACTTTGTGATTGTTTTTAGCATTTACATTAATGGTGTCCATTGTTATAAAACAAGATTTAATAAAATCAATTTAATTACCTACTCCAAAATAATTATTAACATATATAATTAAGTATCAGTGCCTTAATTTCAAATTGGCAATCTTTCATTGATACAATTTTTTTCTCTAAACATGTTTACCTAATATTATTTCACCTCAAAAAATATTTCATTCCAATAGTTTATCGAAAATTCTTAAACAAACAACACTATCAGTTGAGCCAACATAATAAATACATAGAAATAAATAAATAAATAGAAAAATACATTATTATTGAATTATGTTTAATTATATTAAATTTTAAGTAAGCTAACAGTACTCAATTAATTATTTGCCATAATTAAACAATTCAAGAAGATGTATTTTATATTTAAAAAAATCATGTGTAATATTTTGAATTTGTCAATTTTTTGTAAAACATACTTGTTAACAATCAGGTATTGTGCTGATATTTTTTATTGGATAATGATATTTATAATAATTGTTTTTTATTGTTTGATTTTTTTATACATTCTGTGTTATGATGTAAGTTGCGTTTGGTGTAATGATTATGTAGGTATGGGAAGTGTATATTGTTTTCCATTCTACTATTTTATTTGTAAGGATTAATTTGTACATAATTGAATTATATTTTGTCCAATGATATATTGATTTTTACTTCTAAAAAAATATCATCTCCCTTTAACGGTCTTCCCACAAGGCATAAATCAACCTTCTCCATTCATAGTGTCTTAGTGCGAAAAGAATATGTAGTATTATCTGTCAATCCATACTATCACACCATTTTTCATTATCGGTGATAGCGAGTAGATTAACTGCATCGTGTTGTTTTACGAATACTCGTGTGTCTTTTACGGTACACTTTTAAACTTACAGAAAAAGTGGGTTTTACCTATTTAAGATATTTGCATGAGTTATGAAATTAAAATATCATTATATCTTTGAGTCACGAGGTCCCGGGTTTGATTGAAGAATGACCTTTTTCAAATTGTCCTGGGTCTGGGTGTTACGTGTATATGTGTTTAGTGCATTGTATATGTGTGTTATCACGTTGGTACCCATAATACAAGATTTATCTCTTAAGGGGCGTTCACTTTCAGTGATCACTCCGGATGATCCTCCAAGATGAACAGGTGTGAACAGGCGTTTCATCACTAGCGATGACGGAGGAAAGAGATTGCCACTCGTCATAATTTTGATGAAAGGTCCTTTCACTGAAACGACCATAAACAAGTTTTGTCTTATTATTTGTTTAATTCTCTATGAATTTGTATTGAATGTCAGAATCATGTACAAAATAATTATGCAGTCGAGAGCTATATTAATTGATCTTAAGTGTTATTTTTCATTTTTGAATTTGTTTAATTATTTTTATACGAAAATATGTCAAACTACATACAACATGAGTGAGAGTGTTGACATGGCAGTGAAAGCATAGGATGAACAAATGTGAACAGACGTGTTCACTTTCGATGATCAGGTTTGACCCTGACACTCTGGATGATCATCCAAAGTGAAGCAATGTGAATGCTACTTTAGTTTGGGACAAGCTCGATTTGTGTGGAATGTCTATGCATGTATGTTATGTTATCACCACAAATGAGAAGAAGAATTAAAATAATAAAATATATTGAAATTGGATAATAACAATAAATAAATATGAAAATCTCAAAATGTGCCTTTGCGGTGGTTCGTGTCACAAAACGGCGCTAAATAGATTGTCTATATTGTTATTATAAGAATTACTGCATTAGATATAAGGTCAATAAAGATTTCCCGTCACTTTTCCCTGGATGTTTTAAGAGCTGAGCTCCTATATCATCCATCTAATTTGCACTGGGGGATGGGATTTGGTTTTAAAAAAATGAAGTAAGTATCAAAATTTTATTAAATTTCTGAACTAGATTAAACATGTGGGGAGGAGAGAAATTTCAAAAGCTGGATAATTTCTGAATTTTTCATTCATAAATAATGAGATTGTGATGTATTCTTATATGTAACTAAAAGATTATCTAAAGGAGGGAAGGAATAAAAATATGTTGGTTCTTTTCATTGCAAAAGCATGACAAATATAGAAAGTCTAGTCCCGCAAATGAGTTCAAGTAATTGATAAGACGAGTCCCTTTGATAGCATTAAATCTAACAAATTTATCAATAAAATGCTTGATGTTATCAGCAGTGGGATCACTAAATCTAATACATATTTATGTTCATTTGTATGTTTACATATACTTTATATGTACCATAATTAAACAAGACACAGAAAAAATTATACATAATATTGCCAGTCCACGATAAAATAATATAATTATAACAATTACAGTGAAACCTCTATCTATCGTTCCTCGATTAATTGTTTTCCCGTATTTGTCGTTATTTTTTACAGTTCCGAATTAGTTTCATACAAAACACGTAAAAATATATCGCATCCATAGTTTCTCTATATGGTTTTATCGCATTGACCGTTTAAATTACACAAAAAAAATCGTATATATGTATAAAAACATTGGAGAGCGAGCGAGAAAGAAAGAACAGTTTGTTGATTCTGTCGGCTGTCTTTTATGATAGTACGTCAGTAGGTACAGTAAAAAAGCAAATGACGATGAAAGATTACATACAGTATAAAGTATGATTTTGCTCTCCATGCAGCTTTCTTTTTTATTTTGTTACTATATTTTTTATTTCAACAAATTGATATATAACTTTTGAAACATGTATCGTGTTTATAAAACCTATATACCTATTCGTATTTACCTACATATTAAACATTAAAATACATATTAATGAGTTTTTTTCTATACTCCCGCATTCATTGTTTTCCCGTATCCATAGTTTATTTCAATAGGTCCCTTCAAAAACGATAGATAGAGGTTTCACTGTATTTATATAGTAAAACTATGTGTTAGAAATGGACCGCTCTCTCATAATTGCTATTTTGTTTTATCAGATTTGTTTGAGATTTAATTATATTTTTCTGCATATTGTGTCAAAACACAACATTTTTATTTTAACTTATATCAAGGTGGATAAAAAATATTATTCTGTGATTATCGTGACAGGTATGTATTTTGTCCGGAATTTGAGTTTGCATAAAAACGTTTGATTTGCTAATGATAAAAACTAGACTACTATGCAAAATAAATAGCCAATATAATATATTATTATATTGTGCTTCAGATCATTTTCGATAGTATTATTTTAGTATAATTCTTATTTTATGTCACAGATTGACATGGGTAGAATAGAACAGTCAAAAATATTTAAATCGTGGTGTAACCAGTTCTCCAATTTTGGCTTTAGCAAACTATTTTTAAATTCAATGTTATTTCCTGAGATAAGCAGGGTAAAACTACACAAGAATATAATAAAAAGCACATCACGTATTTAGATTATCCTTTTATCAGACATATACTTGTTCATATCAGTTTATCTATTTATTTATTATGAGTCAGAGAAATACATACTATACTATACTATACTATACCCTCACGCCGTGTCCCAAGTGGGGTAGGCAGAGAGAACGGAACGCCAAACAGATCTATCTTTACACACTTCCTTCGCTTCCTCCACATTCATACAGTTCCTCATACACGCACGTCGGTTCCTCTTACTCAACACGCGGCCATCCTTGAGAATTTGATCCACGTGATCAAGCCACGTGGTTCTCGGACGCCCGCGTTTCCTCACACCCTTTCTTTCAGATAAGTATATCCTCTTTGTCATTCTTTCCTCTTTCATTCGTTCCACATGACCAAACCATCTCAATTTATTTACACGCATTCTGTCCACAACAGTCTTCTTGCATCCGCTCATTCTTCTAATATCCTCATTCTTCACTCTATCACGCAGCGTTTTACCAACCATTCTTCTCAACGATCGCATCTCTACTGCATTTATTCCACTTTCGTCCTTCTTCAACCACGTCCATGTCTCGCTTGCATACGTAAGTGACGGTACCAGAATGGTATTGTGCACCAGCATTTTAGCCATGTTCGACACATTGTCATTGCTGACAATGGGTCGAAGTGCACCGTTTACTCTAGCACCGGCCACTTTCCTTCTTTCAATGTCCCTATCGCATCTTCCATCCCTCGTAAACATACTTCCCAAATATACATACTCACTTACTTGCTCCAAACATTCGTCACCAACTTTAATCTCGCAAATCGTTTTTTCATTCTCTCTTTCAAAAACAAGAACTTTCGTCTTCATAACGTTCATTTTCAAACCATTCAAATTGCAACTATCATACACACACACAAAAAAAAGCGAAGTGCGGTAAAGCTGTAGGGTATGATTGTGTTGCCGTTGAGCTCATCAAGTCTGGTGGACCGGGGGCTCTCGCGTGGTGTTTGGAGCTTTTCAACGATTGTTGGAGAGAAGGTGTTACACCAGAGGATTGGAAGAGGGCTATCATCTGCCCCCTGTACAAAGGGAAAGGCTCTAGGCTTGAGTGCGGGAGTTATCGGGCTATTAGCTTGCTGAGCTCAATAGGGAAACTGTATGGTAGAATTTTGATTGAGAGAGTACGAAAGATAACTGAGTGTAAGATATGGGATGCGCAAGGAGCTTTTTTGAATGGCAGAGGGTGCACCGATCAGATCTTCTCCCTGCGAATGGTTATAGAGAAGTTTCTGGGTAAACACCAGAGGCTTTTTTGTGCGTTCGTGGATCTGGAGAAAGCATATGATCGAGTGGACCGGGAAAGGTTGTGGCGCGTGTTGTCGGAGTATGGGGTGAGCAGCCGGTTGATCCGCGCAATATCTTCACTTTACGTGGGAAGCTCCGCTTGCGTGAGGGTAAATAACACTCTCTCGGAGTGGTTTGTCCTCACCAAAGGAGTGAAGCAAGGTTGTGTCATGTCTCCGTGGCTGTTCAACCTATTCTTCGACTACTGTATGCGACCTGTGAAAGAGATGGATGTTGGTGTCGAGCTGAATGGGTTTCGGGTGAATGCATTGATGTACGCAGATGATTTGGTGTTAATGGCTGAGAGTGAAAGGGACTTACAAGAGATTGTTACGTGTGAGAGAAATACATCATGTCCTCAAACTAAGAGATCTATCGTCTCTGTTTTTTTAACTCCTGTTTTGTATGGCTCCGTCAAATGTGAATTATGCCACTGCTGAAAAGAATGTATTCCATATCCCATATATCTTTCACGGTATATCACAGGTACTGATGTCAAGTATAAAAACACTTCATGTTGTATATATCACGGTTACCGAGCAAGTGAATGGGATAAATAAATGCATTTAAAATTCATGTCAAAATAGTCAATATATAAAAATAATAAATTACACAAAAACTTATACATGTAATATCTGGATCCAGTACAATTTGAAAAGAGGTAGTTTTTCATTTTGGGCAGGCTAAGAATTAAACCCATGACTGTATGATTCACAGGCAAGAGTATTATCTCCACCTGACATCTGGCGCAGTTTTTTCTATTGCATTCTGTAACTTTAGATATTCCAAATCTTGTTTCTTCAGAATTTATATTTTACTCAGAGGATGAAAAATTTACTTAGTATATAACTTGTTGATCATTCAATTTAAAGACAACCTCCTAATATCAAAATAACACCAAATCTCTTTTATGGGTTAACATGGTAAAGTCTTCTTCTTCTTAATCTTTCATTAGACCCAGAGGTCTGTTCATGCAGGAGGGTCCTCTTGCGATGTGGATGCCCAGCTGTCCTTCCAGCGTTTAGGGGGTCTTCCGGGTAGGCGTCGTCCATGTAGAACAATATTTGGGATTCTGGTGCTACCCATCCTCTGGACGTGTTCATATCAAAATCTTAGGCGTTGTCTTCCCCATCTAACAACATCCTGGACCTCACATATCTCCCGGGTTATGGTATTTCTCACACGATCTCGCAGACTTTTTTCCGGCAATGGCTCGCAAAGTTGTAAAGTATGATGAAATAATATCACTCATAATATATTGGGTGTAATGCCAAAAAAAAGTATGACAAATACAAATAGATTACTTAGATAGCAATTATTTTATTATTAAAAATTACATTTATGGTTTATCAGTATTTACAGAATGCTATCCAAGTGAACACACTTTACAATTTAATGTACCTACACATATCCAAAAACGAGATAGGTATACAATTAAAAAATAAATGTAACATGGAAGAACCGACAAGTGATTCAGAATTTGTGAGAAGGCATAGTAACACAGGATCAGATCTTTCAGAACTATTGACACCTGCGGGAGTAGTAAGAAGAATAAGTGCTTTAAATATTGTGAATAATTTACTTTGTGCAATATTTGTTGTTTATATAATATTTGTGAACTTCGTTGATGGAGTACTCCTGTTTTCTTTTCATCCAACACTTATGATTATTGGGGTGAGCTTGAAATTAATTTTAACAGTGAATTTACCAATATTCTCACATACCTATTTTATAAAAATCTTTTTAATAATATCGAAGGTAGCAACTTTCAGTAATAAAATGGAAACTTGAACTCAACATGCCCTGGACAAATCAATATATACAAAAATGTCTCTCTGCCGTCACGTAACATAGAATTTCAGATTACCATTCCTCCATCATAAAAGTTTTCAAGATTCAACTTACACTGGATACAATAACTTAAAAGATATTCAAATTCAAAAAATATTTACCTACCAATGTTTATTGGGGTTTTTATTAATAAACGATAGTAATTATTCTTGTTATGCTTATCTTTTTATTGCTTTGTATAAGGAATCCCCTTTTATTTGTACACACTATAAATTATCAGTCAATATGTTGACAGATGGTTTACAAGTATATTTTATAATAAAACATATCGATGGTTTAAAGCACAGAAGACACATGTTCACATCTGACAGTTTAGAGAAAACAGGGTTTGAAAGTTTGAGATTCAAAATTAATTAACTAATTTTAAATTAATTCAGAAGATTTCCTTGGTGGACATGTGCTTTTTAAGAATCAATTATGTCGATATTAATACATTCTCAAATATCTTATGTGATATGTTACATCTGTGCACAAAAAAAATGATAATTTAAGAATGTTTAGCATCTGGTTTTTGTAAAATATTTCGATAATGATATATTGGTAATTATGTAGTCAGGACATAGACGACGTTGCAACGGATCTTGTACATATATTAATTCATTTTACCTAAATAGTGGACATGTGTCTTTTGTGCTTTAAACCATCGATATATATAGTTATGTTTTTTTTATATAAATATGTCTATGTCTAAAATGATATAACAATATGTTACAAGAATAATTGCTATTTTATCACTCTTTAGTAAAATATGACCATAATTAAAACATGTTTTTATAAAAATATCAGTTCTTATTGTTTATAAGTAATGAATAGAAATATGCACCATTAATCAAAATTCTTTATCTAACTATACCATCAAAAGATCTCCTACATAACATATATTCCAATAAAAATTTAAAACATCAGAATGGTTGGCATGCCTCCCCACTGAATTTAAAATGTTTTATTCATAATCAGTAATTAAACTTTCTTAATCTGTTGAGGAAAAGTTAAACACTTGTAAATTTTTGAAAATGCATTACAAACTATAGCAAATTGTTACAGTTAATTTCAAAGTGCTGGTAGCTAAATACAAAACAGATATTTTGAAGTTGTAAAACTCTCCCGAGAAAAAAATTAACAGGCTTAATTGAATAGAAGTCAACGGCACAGTTATTTTTTATCGTAGAAGTTAAAAGTTAATCACATTTGTAACGGAAGTTAGTTTAAGTCTATAATTGTTAATGATATTTTTTTTCAGTGGATCATACTATTGACCTCTGGAATCCAATCCATATCACCGGAAGATGGTCTGACACAATTGATGCCTATCCAATCACGTCCTAGAAGACATTGGATTCTTCAACTGTTTGGTGTGATTTGTATCACAGCTGGACTTGTTGTGATAATAGTTAACAAAATAATTCATAACAAAAAACATTTTGCAACAATTCATTCACAAATTGGTTTAACCGCTTTAATACTATTAATATTGATATCATGCGGAGGAATGGCAACTTTAAATTCTACAAGATTTTCCAGAATAATAACCCCAACTAAATTAAAAATATTGCATGCTATTGGTGGACTTATAACTTTTACTGTTGGTCTTGTTGCAATCTTCTTTGGTTTCATCGCCGAGTGGGATCGTATTGATGAGCCATTTCGTACTCAAGGAATCTTAATACTAGTTTTAATTTTTCTCCTTACTATACGTAGTCCTTCTGTTAATATTTTTGGAAGAATTGTTGACAGATTTACATCATCATAGCAAAAGAATTAAATTTAAACCATGAAATACCTGTAAAATATTTCTGACTTGTGCAGGATTATTAAACAAAATTACTTTCCTCATGATTTTTATTTCATTTTATAAGAAAGGGCACAAAACAGACAACAACTACAAATTTAAAGGCAGAGTAATCTTCCAGAGGTCAGCTATCATCCAACAACATGCGCCACATAAATATAGGTAACAATAAAATTTGATGAAACTCATTCTAAAATATGCAACAAAATTTTATTGAAATTTGCTTATTATTATTTTACATTTTGTGTGGAAATACTGCTAAAATAACTACAAAAATTTAACACATGGACCACTAAACTTATTTTCATTTGATGTGAATGAAAAATGATCAACTTATGACATAAAAATATCTGTAGGTATACCTAGTTGACTTTTATGTTACTTACTACCAGAGATGTGACGTATTTCAAATAAAAGTATTTAAAATACGAATACAAAATACGTATTTGTATTTTGTATTTCAAATACCTTTTTGTAAAAAGTATTTTGTATTTTATTTGAAATACTTTTTTTGAGTATTTTGTATTTTACACAAAATACTTTTACAAAATACCTTTTTATTGTTTGAAACAAAATTCTGCCATTAATTTATATGCGCGTACGCAAGCTTTTTTTGCCAATTTGTTGAATTACAAATAGGTACAACGTTTCCATTAGAGTATTCCATGTTTGAGATATACACACATAATAATGATGATTGAACAAATTATACATGACGCCGTTTAACGATCCATGGCCATTTCAAGGGCGCTGTGATTTCTCCTGAATGGTAGCATTTTCAATTTTGTCTGAAGGCAATCTATTCCAGGCAGATGACGCTGCGACTTTGTTTCTTCTTTCTGCAAATTTAGAGGTATTTGCCCTTTTGAGTTCAACGAGTTTAAGAAGCTGAGCACAGCCTTCGCCACACATTTTCGTCAACGGAACAGCTCAGTGGGTAGTGTGCTGCCTTGTGGACAGTGAGACACAGTTTAAACACCAGTATCTCTAGGACTCTCAGTTAGTGTAGACTTCTTAGTAGTGAAGTTATGTGGCAGCTCTTATTCTCTCTGTAAATGATCCGGAGGCAACACTAAAAACCATCTGAAGACGATAAGGAAGAGTCTGGAGCAGTCCTGTATACTGTATGTATGATGTTACAGTAGTCCATACGATTTTAGATTTGGTTTATCCATTCTGATTTATTTTGCAGCCCAAGTCAGGAATTCTCTTACCTGCTTGATGATACTCAATCCATTTATGACAATTTTCGGCTTATCTCTTCTAACAACCGTACATTTTGGCATAACTTAATTTTTTTTTTTTGTATTTTGACCGTTCTTCCTAAGGCTCATCCTCATTATCTGCAAGCAATGATATATCGAATCATGTCAACCCTTTCTCCATTTATGTATACTCTTGTCCAGTTTTTCATTCATCAATTGTCTGCAAGCAATGCTATATCGAATCATGTCAACCCTTTCTCCATTTATGTATACTCTTGTCCAGTTTTTCATTCATCAATGGCATTCATCAATTGTCTGCAAGCAATGCTATATCGAATCATGTCAACCCTTTCTCCATTTATGTATACTTTTGTCCAGGTTTTAATTTCTCTTTCATTCATCAATGGTTTAAATATTAAATACTTTTGTCTTACACCTTGTTCGACTATTTGTAAAAAGTAAGTATTTTAAAAAGGTATTTTGTATTTAAATACCATTTTGAAAAAGTATTTAGTATTTTGTATTTGAAATACAAAAATTCAAAAGTATTTTTATTTTGTATTTACCTAAATACTTTTTTGAAAGTATTTTGCACATCTCTGCTTACTACAGTGATAATATTGTCTCAAGTGTATTCCATATTCTTACCTACAGTGATAATATGTCATGTATAAATATAAGTGATATCATCATTTTTGTGAACATAAGAACTCGTGGTACCTACTTTTTCGTACACTTTATTTATTTCATACCTACGACAAACCATGATAAGACCATCTAGAGGAGAAACTATAAGAAGCGCTGAAAATTACATAGTTATATAAAATGATATTTGCAAAACGTCACATGTACAACAAATAATATTTTTAATTTACTGATGAGGCTTGTCGTTGTCATCCACCTTGAATGTACGATTTTTTATGGCATGGAGAGGACAACTTGCGTGTTTATTACAAGCAGTTAGACCACTGGATACCCCACTTTAATGTAGAGATATGATATTATATGCTACAAAATCAAGAATCGCAGAAGTATAATTTATCTTTTACAATAAAACTCTTATGTCAGCTTTTTTATTAATATAATATTATTCTTCTTAGCAACGAAATATTTTCAAAGTACCTACTCGTGTACCTAGGTTTATTAGTATTTAATTGTGTGCTCCAGATACTGAAATCAATAAAGTCCGATGGTAGTTAGTAGGTAGTGCTATAGATTCTACTTGCGGATAATATTCAGCTTTCTGTTCTCGACATTCCTTCATGGTGACATTACTAAATTGATTGCATTCCCGTGTTCATATTATTGGCGGGAAATAATACTAGACTAGAATATTCCCGCCTTCTCAAATCTGGGACAGTTCGGCTTTCCAGAAATACCTCGTGCGTTCATTTATACTAGTTTCTATTTGCTTACATTTTCATCGCTATATTCTTTCTAACATTGAATAATCAATAATTCTGATAGCAAATGCGCAAACAGATGTCTTAATCAAAGGCAAAAGTTACACATTTGTGTATTGAGTTTATTGTTTCAGCCATTATTTTCACATTTGATCCATACAAAGTAATTGAAATTCAAATGCGTTATGTATAATAAACTGCATTTTTATATCATTAGCGATTTCTCTCTCTTGCACCAACAGCATTTTTTGAAATTTAGCTTACGACTGTGTGAAAAACAATTCCAATATCGAGAAAATATCCCAACACATTTTAATATACATTCGTACTCGGCCACTCTAACTATACAATAAATCATAATTAATTTCTCACCGAACTGTCTCTCGACTTTCTACTTCGCGAATAATAATAAAAAAGTTAGGTACGAGACAGAAATAAAATCGTATGTGGATCACAGTCCCAGCGATAGAGTAATATGCTCAGTGAGACGTTAAAATAGTATATTGGTGTGCGCGCGTGGGAGGAAGCGAGTACTTTATGTATAGCAGAGAAGGTAGCGGCGCGCGATTTTCACTCCACTTATAATTTGACAACTGTTTGCGCGCCTGACACATGTTGCATTTTCACTATCTTAAAGTACACAACTGATAACGAAAATAAATAGTGACAAAGTCCATAAGTGATTAAAATTATTTAAATAAACGTTTTAAATAAATTACATAGATGGAGTCACCTCCAGAAGAAGTTGGCCAAGACTTGGCACCAGTTGCAAGAGATAATACTGCAGATAACAGTCCTGGCGAAACAGAACGCTCCGGTCTTGTGAATCCTGCCAGCTCTACAAAAACAAATATGCTGAACGTCGTTAACAATGTTTTGTGCTGTGTTTACGTATTCTTTATAACTTATTTATGTTTTGCTGATGGGATAACTCTGTTCTCCTTTCATCCCGTTTTCATGGCTGCGGGGGTGAGTTATTCTCCACTTACTTCCCTAACATATGTTTCAGGGACTGCTTAAATTTTCCACAATAACATATTTTAATTTTAATAAAACAGTAAAGACTGCTCCTTTATAAGTTATTGTTGCCAAAGTGGCACATAATTTGTAGGTTAAATAAGTATTTTACTATAGATACACAATGATATTTAAATAAACTCCATAGCTACTTCTACAAATATTATGTATGAAGTTATGTGGGGACATAAATATAGGTATTATTCAATCATATATTACATGGAAAAAGTCTTATGATAGAGTATTGTCACAAGAGTTAAGTCAGACAGCAAAAAAAACCTCCCAAAAGTTAAATCAGACAGCAAAATAATTAACCTTCTCTATTTTGAAGGTTGTTAAGGACTAATCTACAATTTTCTTTTTACTTAATATTTCATTTATACATACCTACTTGTTTTATTGATTTCCTGCTCTCATTAAATATATAAAGTATATCCCATATGACCCAAATTAATTTGTTTGGGTATAAAATACTTCATGAATGTCTGATAGTAACAAATAAAGGTTTACTTTTTACTTCTTTCATTATTTGCTAAAGAAAAACAATGTAATTAATAATGTGCAAAAAGAATAAATTAATATTTAATTTGATTTCAGTGGCTTCTGCTTATGGTCTCAGCCATCAACGCCGTATCACCGGGAGATGCTTTGACAGAAAAGATGTCAATCCAGTCTCGCCCCAAAAGACATTGGGTTCTCCAAGTTTGTGGACTATGTTGTGTCACTACCGGATTCATTATAATCGTTGTAAATAAGATAAACTATAACAAGCAACATTTTACAACATATCATTCATGCTTAGGACTGACTTCTTATATTTTAGCTATTGTGGCTTCCTGTGGAGGAATATTTACTTTGTATTCAATGAGTTTCCGAAAGATGATTGCTCCAGTAATTGTTAAGATAATCCACGCCTCCGCTGGGCTGATTACTTTTGCTTTAGGAATTTTGACAATGGTATTAGGTCAGTATTCCATGTGGTGGAATGCAGGTGGTGGTGTACGTTACGCTTGCACCATGATTTTGACAACCATAATGATTTTCACCATGACTCGTCCTGCCATCAAAGCATTCCTTAGAATAAGGGAGAGAATGTCATAAGCTGAATTACATATATGTACTTATTGACGATTGGCCTGTCAAATAGAATAGAATATTGAAACTACAATTAATCTGCAAAATATAAGTTTCCTCGTATACATAATAGATAGGTTTATGTGGAAGCACAGAGATTATTAACGTTTCCACTGTTGTTCATTTTCTCAACTCTGGATGTATTTACATTATTTAAAACATTGTAATGTAAATCTTATACCAAGCTATATAAAGACTTAAATGTATTTCGAGATTTATTTTGCAGAAGCGACACTAAGTTTATACTTTTACTTTATTGACCAAGCCTTAAATTACAGGCCTATGTATTATGTAAAATATTTTAAGAATGATTTTTATTATTTACACTTTGATAATATAGTTTCTAAACAAATATTATAGTATTTTTTTTTTAACAAATATAAGATATTCTAATAAGGACGTTGACTTACACTTGTTTATAAATGTATTATTTTATAATGATTATAATAATATGCATCGTAATGACACTAATATATTACATTTTTACTTTATGTTATTTTACACTTGCTCAAATTGTAACATTGTCAAAAGTATTTATTATATTTTGTAAACGTAACTTAAAATATAAATATTGTTATAATTATGAAAAACAATATAATATTTGTAAAAATACATACGAAAATATATTTACATGCTAAATTAAAAAAGTTTATTTTCTGTGTAATTTTCCATATTGGATGCATTTGAAATTTACTGAGAAAGTTATTTTTTTAAATTATTTTGCCAAAGCTTAAAACAATCATTGTTTATTATAAGATTATTCCTACTGTTGATAGTATGTTTATTTATATAAGTCATATTCTATCACAAATAATATAATAATTAAAATCATGTTATACCTATACTTAATTGTATTTTGCTTATTGGTGCTTACATAACCAAATATAATATATCCAAATACTTTAGTCTAAATTAAATAATGTATCTAATTAGCAAGGTCTTTAGGTTATCACAAATATTATTATTTCTACAAAATGAGTTCATATTTTTACTTATTCATTCCATAATTTTTATGACTCTTAACATGTAACTCTTTATAATTATGCAACTGTACTGTCGGTACAAGGGTTTTGTTTCACCCAATAATATGTGAGAGATATCGATTTTTTAGTCGAGCACCACTTTCTACAAACAATTGATGACTTAATTTTCAAAAAAAATTAACAAAATGTCATTCTAAATCTATTGATCTCCTTTCTCAAATGGTCCTACATTTTTGATCCCAAAATATTTTGTATACTTTATTTCACATTATCAGTGAATTTACGAAGATAATCATAGTGAAAACTTAATTTGTAAAACGGACTTATTTAATGTTATTTAATGGACTAAGTCTTTCTGTGATATGTTAATTTTTTAATATTGTTGTAATGTTATTTTAAATTTTAAAAAGCTTTTCATATATTTATTTTTAATTTAATGTTACTGAATACCTACCTGAAATATCAAATATGTCTTAATTTTCTATCATGTGACTGCTTGATTTACGTTTTTATTTTAATGCGAAGTTTTATTATTATGTCTGTAATGCTAATTTTTGTCGCAACTTATAAATTAATTTAAACAATTTTAACCCATATATTATAAATGTATTAAATTGAACACATATTGTATTGTTTATTGATGTCGTATTAAGAAACAATAAAGAAAAATATATGAACTTAGTGCATTTTCTTTTTTCAACCATTTAAAATATTGATGATAATACCTATACAATTTGTACCCCTTGAGTACCACGATAAACTCCTAAATATAATATTGTATCAATATGTAGAATGTTTTATCTTGCATTGCCTCTCAGTGAAGCATTTCTTACAGATAAATTATCCTGGCATAATAAGATTCACAAACAATAAATATTTTCCAGTTACCTAGCATCAGTTTCATACTTCTGAAACATTTGTAATTCAAAATCATAGGTCTAGTTCATATCAGAATGAAATGTCAAAATAAAGAAGAGACAGTATTTCCAAGACAAGGATGCGTTGATGAAGGAAAGGTCTATATCTTACTATGAACAAATGCAGCTGAGAAAAGAAATACAAAATATTCTATGGCAAAAATCGTTCGACAATGAAAACAAAATTTTATTTCAAATTTATTTTACTAATCCATTTAAATATTTTGTGCACATAATAACTTAGGTAACTTAAAGAACTTTTAAAATATTACACTGAAACACACAATTCTTATGGAATTATTAATGCTGTAGAATTGAGCAGCCATAGATTTATGTTAAACTGGTCAGCAAGTGGTGCTCCGATATTAAACACCAAGTGAGTGCGCTCAGGAGAAGTATAGATGGGGATCTCAACATTTGTTTTGCTTTGGATGTCTTTATTTGGATCCTAAAACAAATACAAGCAAGAAAAAATGTGAGTATACATATGTATTATATATTTCAATAGGTAATGATAATATTGTACTCCTTATAAACACAGGATATATCTGAAAAAAGGCAATATTTCTATTTGCTCTGAGGAAATATTTGTCGAGACAATCAACAATTCTACGAGCAATGTATTAAAAAATTTTAAGATTCTATATGACTCCAGATATCTCTCATTAAATTTATGTGATACAATTATGCAAAAAAGTAAACCCAATAATAAAAAAAAAACTAATCTGTATTGAGGAAGCTTCTTTTCTAATTAGGCCTCCAAAAGCAGCAGAGAATGGCTGCATATCTAATCTATGTATCTATCCCCCAGTTTCATAGTTAATATAAAAATGTGCAAACTAACCTTAGGCACATAATGCAGTAATATAGCGGGTGCTGGTGTCTGTGGAGGAGTGTTAGCACGACATGGCTGCAGTTTCCCTCCTTCCCATTCAGCTCCTTCCAGTAGCAGACCACGTAGAACCACTGTACCTTCTTCTGAAGCATCTCCAGATACTGATAAATTAAAAATAAAATTAATATAGAAACAATGAGTTGCTCAGTATATTACATTTCTATCTATTTTGAGATCATTTATTTATTTATTTTATTCATTCTTTACTGTACATCTAATCAGTTCTAAAATTAGTATTGAAAAGACATCACATTCTACAGGGATCATCGCAGATTTTAGCCAATATGTCTTAGAGAACTTTAATGTTGTAATAAAGAATGAAGAAATGGGGCTATTAAATCTTACCATCTTCTCCCCATCTTGTGATGAGTGTCAACTCCTCTGGAGGTTTGTTATATTTATGTGCTGCATCCCACAGCAGAGAATTAATTGCTCTGGATGGTCCCAGCAGACTTAACAGTGGAGGTATGACTTTAAAAGTAGCAGATGCTGAAGATAAAGCATGCTGACGTATCGAAGAGGCTCGAGAACAAAGACCACGGAGAAATACTGATGCAATTCTTGGTCCTCCTTCCCAATAGACTTGCCAGCGCACAGGTGTCTAAGAAAACAATGATAAAAAATCTATATGAAATAATCATATACATATTTTTTAATATTGTGATTGAATTATTCCATTTTATTCATACCTTATCTTCAATCAAGTTTTCAGCGAATTCTCTATTTGAAACATTCACATGTCCAGATCGCATAAGAGAAAGATCACCATGGATTCCTCTCACAGCTTTAACAGCCATTTCCCATTCTCTCTCTATCAAACCATTGCTGCCATCTGGTTTGAACTGTAATATATTTAAATAATATTAATCAACAGTACAGATTCCAAAGAGCCCAACCACATTGAATGTTTGTGAACGTATGAAAACCTTAATTTTTCTGAAATATATTAACTTAACTGGGCTCATGCTACATTAAATGTTTGTGAACGCATGAAAACCTTAATTTATCTGAAAAATATTAACTTATTTGGGCTCATGCTACTTGTATTTCAAATGCCAATCTTTTAATATATAAATCACACAGAAATATGTTATTGTAAAAGAGATTCTTTGAACTAAGAATGCAATGGTTCAAAATAATATCCTTCAAATCATCTGATATTTTTAAACACATACATAACGTAATACAATAATTAAAATGTTCTGATTGATTTTACCTTAATATCAGTCACTTTAGATTTAACTAAAGAATCAGAGCCACTGTTAAGTTTCTTCCACAACAGGAGTGTTGGAGATAGAAGCTTCTTCCAAATCTTAACATCATATTTCAAGGACACTTCCCCATGGTTGTAAGATTCTAAAAAATAATTCAGTAATGAAATTGAATAATGAATAAATAGATATACAGAAAACGAAATATGACATCTAGCATTTCCAAGATTAAAGTATATTACATATTTGTTTAACTTTTCGATTTTCGAAGAGGAAACACTATGAAAGTTCATTTTAATTTAGATAATAAATATTTAAATAAAAAACACTGTTTACTTTCATTTAATATTGTTATAATATTAAAAGCTTTTCGGACATACGTCCATCTTCAGTAATAATTACTTATAACTAATGACAAATGACAAATTGATGGTACATGATAATACAAACTCTATTAACCCCGCCCACTCCCCCTACCCACATTTAATTTTGTATTATCATGTACCATCAATTTGTCATTTGTCATTAGTTATAAGTAATTATTACTGAAGATGGACGTATGTCCGAAAAGCTTTTAATATTATAACAATATTAAATGAAAGTAAACAGTGTTTTTTATTTAAATATTTATTATCTAAAATATTTGTTTACTTACTAAGTTGTTTAATGACATTGTTCCCAGCAAGTTGTTCCCTGGCTCTGTGAATGTTGCTAGCCAATCCAAGATGGGAGGGCAAATCTGCATTGGGAAACTGCGTGAGTGCTGATAAGTAGTCCTGGAAAGTAAACAACCCAATTTTAAATGTATTTTCACTCACACACTGGACTCTTGACAACTGGTGGAACCTTATTTCACAATTGATTATTTCAATGATGATACTACCAGGAGAGTATTTAAGATATTTAAAATCTTCAATCCAGTGATGACTTATGAATCATGTGTTTATTACACACAGTTAGTTCACTCTCTACTCCATTTACAGGAGATGGCATTTTGGTATTGATAGATCGATGGAGATGATAATTTGAGTAAATATGTTGAGAAAAATGTTACTTAAATAATACAAAATCACTATGAGTTCCACACAAAATAAAAGGTAGGTACAAAAAGAATAAATTTGAGGAATACAATATTAATATATCACAAATGCTGTAGCCAGCAAACCAGCTGCTTGTTATAAACATGCAAGCTGTCCTCTTCATGCCAACAAAAAATTAAGGAATTCAGAATGCGTAGCAAATATCATCGCTGAATTCAAGATGAAAAATTTCTTCATTTATTTGAATACCTGCCTTTTACATGACACTCGAAAACTTATGGAAAAGAGTGAGAGACCGATAGTAATAAATAAAAAAAATGTTATAAACATTACCTGCAAATTGGTTGAATTTGGCAAATTTATGTTTAGACCAAGTGGTTTCCACTTATGTCCCAAAACAGTTTCATCAAAGTTTTTAGCAATGAGTGCATACGCAAGTAGTGTATCTCTAGGGCACGTAATTCTGCCTGCATATAAGGCAGAACACAGCCCTCCGGATGGACCTCCTCGACTCCAAGTTCTCACTCCAGCTGCACAGGCTTCGGCATCACTCCAACTGAAGCCGTAATTGGAACGCCAACCTAAGACATTAGATGAAATTAATAATACGCCACCTAGAACTGGTCCACCCAGCTGCATAATTAAATTCATACAGAACTTCAACATACAAAACTAAATTACCTTGCGGTATGTATGCGCATCTTTCCTGTATAATACTATGTGTAAGTGCCAATGAAAATTCCAGTCTGCACTTGTTTGTGTTTTTATGTCCACCTCCTGAAGATGTGTGTGGTGCCCAGAGTGAGAGGGTTCTCAAGAGATTGTTCTTTATACCAGTTGGAGGCTAAAACATATTGAGTAACGTGGAGTCAATGGCTGTTTCTTTGCTAAATGTGATTAAAAAATATTTTCTTTAACACATAAATGCACATAAAAAGTTAAACTGTCTTAAAAAGTTATAACATACCTCCATAATGACATTGACGGACATATTCATCAGCAATGATGGTATTTTTGTAGAGTCCTCAGTGACGATCCATAATCTACTTTTAGAATCAGGATTTTCATCCTTCCCTGTGTTCACCAGTAGGAGACTCTGCAGGGCAGAGTTACTCCATCCACCAGATGATACCACAATACACAACCAGCCTTCACTGATTATAGCCCATTCTATGGAATTCTTCAAATTATTGACACTTTCGACGTCTGTGTCCTGCGATATCCAAATCTATAAATTTCAAAAGATAAATAAAAAAAGGTTTGAAAACTATTTATAATGAAAATAAAGAAAAAACTCATTTTATAAAAAAAAAAATTCTGAGACTGCCCATAGCTTTGTAGATTATCTATTGGGAGATCCAAAAAACAAAAGCAAATCACTTACTACGAGAGTGTTTAGATAAGCTAAATTTATCTTTTTTTTTCAATAAAAGAGAGTTATTTAAAAAACACTTAAAAGTGTATGAAGACACCCAATAAATTGTTTTAGAATTAAACTAATAGTTGCATACTTGTTTATAATTATGGTTCCCCACTACATGTGTAGCTCGGATGCGTATCTGCTCAATAGGATCTGTCCCCGGGGATCCAATCACAATTATAGGTCTCTTTGGAGAGCCCCATCTCTCTACAACAGATAATAAGTCTCCCTCTGGAAACACTTGGTTCACACCTGGAATATTGAGAAAAATTACATCAATTGATAACAAAATAAAAGGTCGAAGAAGCCGGAAGCAGCATAAAAATAAAGAAATAATCACAGCTATGAGCCATGACTCTATCATATTATAACTTAATATCAATACTGCGCTTAAGTCTAATATCAATACTGCGCTTAAACTAAAAGATGTAAAAATTGTAGCTGAAATCCTTTACCAAGAATCAAAGATGTAGCTTTCAAAAATGCTGAGTAGAGTTTATCAGGCTTCAGTGCCCAGAATACAAGTACTTTCTGGAATGGTGTTATATTTATATTTGCTGGAATATCATCCCATTCTCCAGTTGCAGAAAATCTGGACCACATATCCAAATTTGTTAAATTGAGCATGGAATATACTTCAGGAAGTTGAGTCTAAAACAAAATACTTATATCATAAAACAAAATAAACATAAAAACAATTAAAGAGAAAGCACTGTTTTATTATACTCCACATAATGATTTAATCAAATGGCAAAGGCCTTTCAGAGCTATGCCCATCTTCAGAGTCAGACTTTTACAAGCTCAACAAAATATAAAGACAGACTTAAACCTATGGTAATTGCAAACACAATTATGTGGTGTGATTGGGGGTGTTTTTGTTTACTTTCTAAGAGTCTAGTACTGGTTCCTAGTTCCAAAAGGCTTCTGTCATTTAATTAAATTTAAACGAAACAGTATTTTTTGTTTCACTCATTTTTATTGATTTGTGATAATGAACTTTCATAGCGTTGTAAAAATTAAGTCTACAAAATTTCAAATTAACTTTTTAAATCAAAATCTCATTTGAATATTAACAGTTATTGTAGGTTTTCATAGTCTTCAAATGATGTTTAGTATTTATTTATTAACATATAAAATGCGCCAGCAGGCATAACATATGCATAACAGCATTATTGAATTAAATTCTGCAAAAGTTATTGAATTCAACAAAATTCACAATTAAATTATAAAATATTCTGTGGTATTCAGTTTTATATGTTTGGAAGGAACAGTTGGGAACTTTTATCAATTCTGATTATTAATAGATTCTTCTATAATAATATCTCAATACTTTTAGTTTTATAGGATTATCAAAATTACCATATTGCATTACATTATAATTAAAGTACTAATACACTTCGTTTATGGTGATAATAACAATTCAATGTAATTTTTCATACCTTAAATGTGTTCAAATAAGGATATTTATCTTCAGTTATCCAAGAGGGAATATTTTGTCCATCCCCACGACCATCTGGAATGCAGATTAGAACTTCCCATTCCTATAAAAATAAAGCAATAAATATTTATATCGATTTCACAATCTATCTAATCCGTTTTAATAATTACAAGAATATATTAGTCTAGCATGCATGAATAATTATTATTAATACCTGTAAAGGAATATGTTCCGGATATATGAGGTACAACAAGTACATTGTTACAGGACAATGGTGTTCTTTATGAAGTGCTGTCAGTACTCTTTCCAGAATCCCTATCACTATCTCCTTACTAATTGTGTGCTCGTCTAAGTTTTTGCGGGATATTGTAATCTAGAATGATAAAAAAACATGTAAAATTCCATCAATGGAAAGAAAATGTGTAAATATCTACTTATGTTTAGTGCCTACATTTTAGAGAAATGAAATAAAAGTTAGTGATAATGGTTCAAACTTAAATTATGTAAAAGGTCCGAAACTTGAAATCTACAAATGAGCTATTTCTCCTAAAAATGGTAAATTTTTAGTAACTTCTTTTGACTTGACTATTATTTTTAGTAAACCTAGATAACTTTTTATATAAATTTTTGAAATAATAAAACATTACAAAAACCATTTTTTTTTATATTAATTCTGTGTATCTAAATACTGGAGAGATTTCTAGGTCCATAGTTCGATTAGAAGAAATATACAATATCAGTTATTTTAGAAGGATTAACTTACTATGTAACAGTTACGAGACATTTTGAATGTTTTTTAAGTATTCTATGTATGCATGCACACCCGTTACTGTACCGTGACGAGCGATATAATTATATCGCTCGTCACGGCACAGTAACGGGTGTGCATTGTAAAATACTTAAAAATCATTCAAAAAGAAATGTACAAATTACAATTCAAATACATACATATAATGAAATTAATGCGCTAACAAAATCTCATATCTGTTATATGACCCACAATTAAAATATGGGTCATTTGTCAACTTACTGAATGAGATGCTAAGGTCTTCAAGAACATTGGCACAACACAATTGATATTCAATGCTGTCAATGGATGTCTATGAGTGACTGTGGACAATGCTAAACATGCTTTAGCAGTTTTTGTTGCAATTCCTCTGTACTGGTTGCATCTAGTTTCTACGGCCTCACTCAGTTCAGCTGCTTTGGCAAGTGATTGCTGTATCTCTTCGCTAGATTGCTGAGTCTGCTCCAAAGATTGGAGTAGTGGCGCATTGTGGAGAATATCTCCAGATGAAAGTTGACTGAGTAGTGTGACCTAACAAGAGAAATAATAATTTGTTAATTCCATTATTTAGCATACATCATCATTATTATCCCAACTTTCAACGCTCCATCATCTCTCCTGTATTACAGATGTTTACTGAGTGCACTGGCGCACAGTATCATTTGTGACATGTTTATACTACCTACATAATATCCAAAATTTTCAAAGAGACACTCTCCAAATTCAATCCATGTTATTGAAAGCCCCATTGGCAGCTTTTATGTGGATTGGTGATTCTGATCAGAGATTATTCTCATTTAGCATTAACTGTTTATTTAATATTCCTCTCGATGATATAGTTTACAAGTCTCCACTGCTCAAAACTTCAATAGACCTATTGAATTTAGCGACAGACTTGTTATCTAATTAATTTTTCATGGCTGTAGAAAGTGTATTTGATTTGAAAGCATAAATAAAAAAATAACATAATTATAATAATATCCTGTTTTATATAAATATGTAGGTACCTGTAAAGATGTCTGTTGCGCTTGTAGATTATTTTTCTCAGCATTTATTTTAGTTAATTCTTCTTGTAGTTCTGGTTCCTCTTGTTTCACAGCGTGGTACACAAACTGATCTGAAAGTGAAAAATATTATCGATTAGGTGTGTTTTAATATCCGAAACTGAGCTTTTGTTAGGCATACAATTTTAATGTGTTCAAAACTTTCAATTAATATTTGATTATCAATGAACAGTTCAGCAGTATTTATATATGTGATTAACATAAAAGACAAACCTATCAATCCTTGCATTTGTGGGGTAAAATCTACAATGGATATTAGCGATCTATGGTATGGTTGAATGCGTCCGATGATCCCCAAATCACGTGAAGTCAGGATTAGTCTAAATGATGGATTTATATTATTAATTCCAATCATTCCACTTGGGATTTGACCTCTTAGAAGCGAACTCCAGTTGTCATCGATTGTAGTCAGTTCTTCGATTATGAAAACTTTACCAAATCTAAAATAAACAATAAGAAATAATAAGACAATAGAGTGAGACGCCATTTAATAACTTTGCTTGGTTTAATTTTATTTTCAGATTAGAGAAAATGAAATAAGTTTTATTTAAAAAAAATATTGCCAGAACAAAAAAAACAGCAAATAATTTACCTGATGGCATGTTGCATTGACATGTTAAACTTTTCACTGTGTTGAGATATGAGATCTTTCGGAGTGGCAGCAAATTGTTTCTGTAACCATTCCACTGATACACCACTTGGGTCTATTATTAATGGTACCAAACCATTTTTAGTGTCCTTAAGAACCTGTAAATATGAAATACAATGTTCATAATTATTAAATTCACAGTTTTTTATTGTTTATAACCAAAAACAACTAAGTATATTTTAAATGCTTGTTATTCTACTAAGAGAAAATTCTCTCAACTTGTTTTAAGCAGAGTTAATTCAAAAATAAATATTTGAATTAACCCTGCTTAATACAAGTACATTTGCGGCCTGGTATAGATAAATTCTACAATTAGAAATAAAGATAAGGATTTGTACTTCAATTCCCTGGTCATATTTTTGAAGTTTTTCATTTTGTTTTATTTATTTATTAATTCTTTGCTGTACATTGATCAGAATAAGTAGGTACATACAATTTTATAGAAAAATGCATTCAAATTAAATTCAATTCAATATACAGAGGACCAGTTTATCGCAAAGATGCAATCTCTTCCAATTAACCCAAAAAAATTATAAACAAGCAAACCTCATTCAAAATTACAGCATTGTTCAATGCGGCTGAGTCTGTTGGCAGACCATTGGCTGTCCACTGCAGTTGATCATTATGGCTTATTAGGAAGTCTTTCAGAGAAAAGTTCTTGATGTTATTCCCAAATTGTTGGCACCATGATTCTACACACAACCTGAAAAGTCATCAAACAATTATTGCCATTATAGGATGGTTCTTATGGAAACATTTTGTGAGACAAAAAATAACAGCGAAGACATTCATTCTATGTCGTAGCACATTACTTATTAACTTATATTTTACATTGTCTTCATGACACAAAATTTTATAGCAAAGTTGTTAAAAACTATATTACTCTCTCTTTTCTTCAGTTTCATTTGGCAGATAGGTGATGTAGCCGGCTGCAAGCAATGCTCTTATGGATATTTCTTCATACTCTATACTCAATTCTTCTAACTGGAAAAAGAAAGAAAATAGTTCTCAAATTATAGGCATCATACATACTTGTAATTATTAGGAGTTCCAAACTTTGTAATATATCTAAGGAAATGGAAATAAATAAACCCAGAATCTATGACTGAGACAGTCTATGTAATACCTTATTTAGTGCTCTCGGTGTTTTAAGTCACACACACCATTGGAGATGTTTAAGATAAAATCACTAGGTTTTATGCAATTGGTTCAATATTGTAGAACAATCTAGGTATATTGTCTAACATGATTATATAAATAAATAAAGGATAATATTTAAATTAAATCAAACACTGCTTCATTCCACTATGAGATTGTTTTAATTATTACAACGTTTTCAACTACAATGTAGTCATCATCAGTATTAACACAATACTAAATCTGAAATTAAAGGACATACAACAATATTAAAAATCTAAGGAGTGGTCACAATTGGCAGGGGACGTGTGGAGGTGACAAGTTCAGGGGTGGGTTCAGGAGCAGAAGTAGTGGTGAGGTTATTTGTGGGTGTTGAATATTTACAAAATTTTTATGATTATTAATTTCTAATGTTTCCAAGATGATTTAATTTAAATATTATCTTTAATAATGCATTTCCACAAAGTTACACTTGAGAATATAGAATATTTAAATAAATAAAATTAGATTGAGTCGACATTTCTTTTAGAGGAGAAGTCATTTTAAATTAATAACTTACATTACTTTGCCATCTTTCAAATTCATTTGATAACTTGGAGACGAGTTGTTCTGCCTTAGATATAGTTGACTTGGCAGAAGATAGTTTTATCTCAATTTCAGTTGCTTCCTTAGTGTATGTGTTCAGCTGTTCTTTCAACATTGCAACTCTCTCATCAACAGAACTCAAACCTGTACTTAAATTGTCTATTTGAGCCTTGGCTTCTTCAAGATTTCTGAAATATATTGAATGTTGTATCATTACTCAAATCTATACTGGTTTATTATATCAATATATGACATGGATGATATATATGTAAGTTGAAAATCAAATCAAACATTTAATCTTGTATTAAATATTGTTCTTCCCTCCACAATTTTATATTGGCCTATGCCACCCTATTTTGCAAAACACTGTTCTAATGTCAATGTTTTCAGGATATTAAAAATATCGTGAGAATATGTAAGTGATTTGAAGCGGTGTAGATTTTATCTGAATTCTAAATTATTCAGGTTGAGTCAGATTTCTTCAATAAATGACACAAAATAGCTAGAATGGAGGGGATCTAGTTCTTCTCTGTACTCATGAGAAAAGCATTGAAAGAAAAAATAAATAAAATATACAGAAAAGAAAATAATTACTTTGTCAAAGCTCGCTGTTCAGATTCCAAGGGAGCTATTTTATGCAGCACATGAGCATATTTTATGTTAGCCAATACCCATGCAGCAAGTGGAGCACATGCAATAGACGCCCGTTTGGCAGTCTTCTCTGTAAAAGAAGCTTGCTTTGCTGTGACCAACTTTTCGACTGCTGCCAAATTCTCTTTAGAAATATTACTAGCGTCAAATGTTCTAAAAGAAACAAAACAAATGTTTTAAATATGTATACTTTAGATCAAAATTTTACAGTTGTCTAAAAGTAGCACATTGCCTACCGGATATCTTCTTTGATACCTCTCCTAGATAAAAACTGTTTCATAGAATGCCATGATGTGTCTGCAATGTCCATTAATCTCAACACCCCCTCCAAAACATCTCTAACAGGCTCGGGAGGTGCTCGCAGAGACCTGACTTCGCTCAAAGACTCGGGTTTAATGTCACCAACAGCAGCTCTAGCTTCTAATATGACAGGTTCCACTTCAGAGAGTTCAATTTCTATTTCTTTTTTCCTAAAATAATACAACATTGTTTATACACTAAAAGATTAATAATGATAAAGTAATTAAGCGATAGTTGGAAAATATCGCACTTCTGCGATAAACTCACCCATTGCAGAAAATTTATTTGTCTAGTTCAAATTGTTTATTTTCTCCTTGTTTACTATTTTTGCGCAATAAAGATTTTTATTATTATTATTAACTAATGCAAGACCAAACAAGCGTATATATTTTGAACAAAAAATTAGCCTTTAGCTCCCCGCAATATGGTAAACCTAGGTATGTATTATACGCCGCGACAAAACAAACAATCATAAATCACATAATATTTCGACGTTTATTTGATATTTAATTATATTGTGACAAGGATTATATAATACTGAATATATTATATTTTTTTATAGTATAAACACTAACATATGTTAGTATACCTATATATAGATATAATACAATAATAAATAAGTCACGATATCACCGGTGCGACGCTGGCGGACAGGACACTGTCTTTTGTGATTTCACTGGTGATATGTTGGCGGGCGAGAGTTTAAATATGATTTTTCAGTAAATTTTCCATAAATCCACAGATGTGAAAGAATGTGTCTAGCCTTTAATGGCCGGTTTCAATAATCTATCTATCCGCTACTGTCGATTGAAATCTATTGTGTTCTATATTTTAAATCATAGATTTCAATCGACAGTCACGGATAGATAGGTTATTGAAACCGGCCATAAATGATTTTAGTATTTGGTACCATAGTTGTAGTGGTAAGTAATAAAAGATTTTTCAATATGCAAAATATCTTGACTACAAACTTTAGTACCTTTCAGACAACTTGATATTCTCAAGTTCCATGTTTTTCTTGAGTCCTTGCAATTCCTCCTTATGCATGGTAGCTGACTGCATTGTGGTGGCTATCTGGTTCAATGCCTGGTTGGCTTTACTCTGCTTCTCTCCCAGGGCTACCTCCTGCTGAGCTGCATCAGCTTTTAGTCGACTCACCTCAGCTTGAGCTTCCATTAGAGCAGTAACACCAGCCTTAAAGAGAAAAAAATCACTTAATTCATTTGAAAAAATTAAACAACATATTATATCTTATTTACTTTGAAGTACTAACATCAATTGAGAAAGGAAAAAAACAGTAGAATTCAGGGAAAATAACAGAAGTTTTGCAAACTTATAAAATTTGAATTCCAGAACTCCTAGCTATTTTTGTTCAGCATCAGAAATTTCATTGGATTTGCAACTCTAGGTTGATAAAAAAAAATTATCTGTATGGTAGAGGTTGCATAATATAATAAAATTTATTTAGGAAACATTTTTTCACAAACACGTAAATAAATAGTTTTTAGTGTTTATAGTTTGTACTGAGTATTTTATCAGTTTTTATTTTGTAAAACTCTATATCATTAATAACAAATAAATAATACCATTTAAAGTTTAACTAGTTACTTTATAATAGTGACCTATGTAGGTTTCGATATGCGATGTCATTTTCAAACTAAACCCCTTAGGTTTATTTGTTATTAATATGTAAAGAAATGTTCAGGTCAAAAAATTTGCAATGACTATTCAATAAATGTATAAAAAGTATAAAAAAAACTATTTCCAATCACATAACAGTTCTAAAAAATGCATAAAAGTACCTGTAACTGTTTGCGTTTCTCTTCCAAAGACACTTTATTACTTGTATAGAAATTCAGGTATGACTTCAGCATGAGCATAAATCTGTACGGTGTCAATAGTTCATCCTTCTTTATAGAACAATATAGATCATACATACTGCTAATAGGAAGAGTTGCTGTGTCAATATCAATGCCAGGATTCTTTGATAACATCCTTCAAGTATAATAAATAATAAATCAAGATAAAATGTACTGCAAGATTTTATTCAGAAATTATCAACAAACAAGACATTCATCTACAAATTATAAAACAATGAAATTATTTTCAGAATATAAATTATCAATATTTATACTATCTGCCACAAGTGGAGTAGCCAGTAAACCAGAACTAACAGTATGTAATGAACACACAAGTTATCCTTTTCGTGTCATAAGAACAAAGCATTCATTGTCGGCCGGTGTGGCGCGGAGGTAATGCTCTTGCCTTTGAGTCACGAGGTCCCGGGTTCGATTCCCGGCCAGGGCAAAGTGAAGAATAACCTTTTTCAAATTGTCGTGGGTCTGGGTGTTACATGTATATGTGTGTAGTGCATTGTATATGTGTGTATCGTCGCGTTAGTACCCATAATACAAGATTCATCTTAGTTTGGGACTAGCTCGATCTGTGTGAATTGTCTATGTATGTTATGTTATTGCTAAATTGAAAATATTACCTGCCTTTAACAGGACACTAGACAACTTACAAAAAACAGCTCCTGTTTCATTCCGGGTACTCCATGGATAATAACATGATTTTTTGACAAATTTAACCAAAACGTTGATCACATTGAATGGACATAAAATAGATTAATTGACTTATTCCTTTTAATTTCTATATATACCTACTATACTACTTTTTTTGCTTCTTCTACATTCATACAATTTTCATACGCACTCAATTTCTCTTACTCAACACATGTCTGTCCTCAAATTTCATCCACATGATCAAGTCAAGTGATTCTCGAACATCCGGGCTTTCTAACATATGTACATAAAATAAAATATGTGCAATTAAGTGCAATTTTCAATCACTACACAAATCCTATTTTAATTATCAGAACGCAGATATAACAATAAAATGTTTCTGACAGGAGTCCACCAAATTATCAAAATGAGGTACAAAAATGTGTGCATAAAACAGTGCGTTTTTACTATCTTATGAAAAATACCTTTTTGTGATCATTAATGGCATTTCTCTTAGTGTAGTGTCACACCATTGGTCCAACCAAATAAAGTGACATCGATCATAAAGCAAGCGATTGGATTCCAATAATGTCTTCATATTCTTATCTTTTACATCTAATAGTAATATTATTCCCAAATACTTGCGAATATCTATAAGAAGTTAATACAGTATAACAGTTGTAATAAACTATATAAAAATCAAAACAGATGAAGTAGACATATTATGATTTCATCTATCTAAACTTTCATATTAACTAGCAAAGTTGCTGTACATTTTGAACACACAAAACATCTTGTCATTGTATCGTGGGTCATATTTTAAGATTTTCCAATTATAATTGGCCAAAAACATCATTATTCTGCCTGGACATTAGCATTATTCTCTGAATGAATGCAGAGAGCTGATTTCTGTTCAATGTTTCCAAGAGGGTAAGAGCGATTGAATGATTTAGCATGGAAATGAAATACATATTATACTGTTACATACTTTGAATAAAAGATGTCAATGTTCTCGGTTCAGAAGAAGGCGTTCTTGCTCCAGAGATTATAGCTTCCAATTCTCCAGGATCCAAAGGCGGAACTCCTCCCTGCAGACCTTCCAATGCACCCAGAACTTCCCCACTCTGGCCAGCCCCCTCTTCTACCACAAGAAGGGTGGGGTTTCCATCTCCACACAATGAGATTATCTACAAGAATAGGGGAAGAGCTTTTTTTCATAGCGAAGTAATTAAAATCAAAATATTACGAAATAAACCAAAAAATAATATTACTATGTAAGACTTACATTTTTAATTTGCACATGAAACTGTTGAGGGGTAGCAACAGTGATAACTTTAGCTCCTATTATATTAGCTGCAATGCGGGCTGCTGCTCTCCTTCCAACTCCACTGACTCCAGCCATAACAATCCACTTTCCCACGGCTCTACCTGCTCGGGTGCACAAGTGCTGAAGCTCATAACAGCACTCAACACCACTCTCGCCAAATGCACTCACATTGTCACTGTCCACTTCAGAATCTAGAAAAAACACTTTACTTTTTCATACATCCTTTAATGCTTTTCTGGAGAATTCAGGATGGAAACAACATTTTTATATTCAGAAAATTTCCAAGCCAATCAAATAAAATTAATTTCCATCACTCAAAGTAGGGTTATTAAATTAATCACATGATACAAAGTAACAAGAATACTTACTGCACTGATTAATAATTTTATCAATCAGATTTGTGTAGTCATCATATTCCACTGGCTCCATTGTAACTCCATTTTGTCCCATCCTTGGCATGAAGCACACATCACGTGACGGCACGCCACCCAAATGCTTAACGCAGGCAATCTCAAATGATTTAACGTCATCCAAAGAAACCAACCTGTCTCTAAATATGTACACAGATTCTTCTGAGATAACCTGGAAAGTGAATTTAATTAAAGAATTTCTTATTTTTTTCTTCCACACAGCAATCAGTCCTCCTCTCAGAGCCACAGAATAGAAACATTCACAATAACTATGTGTTAATTGATTCACCACCTGCACCTCCCATGATATTCATGTTTATTAAAATGGTGTCCTGTGAAAGAGGGTCATTAAGGTTGCTTAAAATACATGTAAACAAAAATATATTGCTAACTAATACTTACACTAGTAATAGATTGGAAGTTGTCAATTTTATAATTCCCCAAACTCTCACACCAATATGTCAAATCTCTCGGAGTCCATTTATAGTGAATCTCTGAGGTAAATGTCTCACAACACTAAAATACAATACAATAAACAAATTATCATACATAAATAGCAGCAGGACCAGTATGACATTAAAGTCTCCAGTTAATTTTGATAAAATTATTGTCTCAGAATTGTGATACACATTCTATTTGATATAAACAGTTTGTTGCTGTGATAGAAACAAATAGCAGGCTGTGACTTGGGCCAGTTTTTTTTCGTTCTTATTGTTTGTGCAATATATACCTACTTTTATATAATAATAATAAAAATAAATAAATTTAGTATCATTCCTGAGTTCATACAGGATATCACCAAAATAATGTGTGTTGCAAGTATACTTACTTCACGGTACAAAGAAAACATTGAAGTGCTCAACTCTTGAAGTTTTTGTTTCTCATTGCTAGTTTTGATTACATCCTTCAAAGAATTGTTCAAATGCAAGCTACAGATGTCAAAGAGTTCTCTTTCATCCGGGTCCCTGTTGAAAATATTCACAGATAATTCATCATCATAATAATCTTCTACCCAATATTTCTCTTGTATACAAAATGATTTTCAACCTCCTCAATTCATGTGACAACCTCTCCAGCCTCACGTCATTCCTAAATTGGGTTAGTCATGACACAACTTTTTTAAAGTTCAAGAAATATCTTAAAATTGTGATATTTCAAGTTAGTTGGAAGAAATTGCGCATTTGTGATAAACTCATCTTCTGTATATTGATTGTATGAATGTATTTTATTTGAATATATTTTTGTGCAAATTTGCTTTTAACACTATTAAAGCATATTCCACAAGTTGAGCGGCCAGTTGACCAATTGAATGGAATAAACATACTGTAAATAGTGTAATTGCTATTTTTAAAATATTTTTACTTTAGATATGCCAGCCGCATGTGGTTAGTGAGTCTTGGACATGGTATGAAAGAACTATCTTCAGTGGTAGCCGTCACTATGAGAAGGAAAGTGCGCAAGCCGACCCAACGTAATGCACCTCCTTCCATCCTCTCCCAGAAACCATGATGCTGAATAAGCTGTAAGAAATAAATAATTACATAATTGATAAAAGTAATAATAACATAATTGACAAAAAATAGTAACGAAAGTATTGGGCTTGAGATATTATCTATAAATCTACAGAAGTTTTGATTTACAATTTGTATCTATTAAAGTACCCATCCAGAATGTCTTGGTTTTATATTGGCACGAAGAGGACAGTTTGCATGTTCCTTACATGCAGCTGATCTGCTGGCTACCCCACTTGTGGGATATGCCGTGATGGTATAGATAGATAGATATAGATCTATTAAATTAAGTAGATTCTATGTACATCAGACTACAAATGAATTTAGCTCATCTCATCAAATACTTTTTACTGGAACACATGGCAGAAACCATTTTTCTCCATTCAGAGCGCCTTTGAGCCAATTGAATCACCTCTTCCTGTAACATTCAACCAGCTCCCACGTCGTTATCAAATTTTTATACCTTATTGCTGTTGTTTCTTTTTGTATTGTTAAATATTAAAACAAACAAATAGAAAAAAAAACCTACCTGTAGTAAGAATGACTGTACAAGACTAGACTTCCAGCTGTCATAGCTGACTCTATGTAGGGATCTTATAACCAGAACCACTCTGCCTCCAGATTTACTGCCTCCCAAAGATACTACTGAATTCTGAAACAAGAACATAGCCCAATTTTCAATAGTTTTAAAAATATCGACTGTCCAGTTCCACAGCTCATTAAGTTGAATATTCGAATATTGAAGAATCATCATTGCACATTGAATGTAAGCCATGTAAAAATAATATTATGTTTTTGACTGGAAAATAATATATTACACCACAAACCTGTTTTAGAGCTCTTATGATGTGCTGATGGTTAAACACTGGTGTACACTGCAGATTTATGACTGTATAATCTCTAACTTCTTTCAGTAAATGCTCCACAATAAGACTGAAACAATTATTTTATTGCAATACATAGAACAAAGAAATAAGTAAATCTACATATAAACTTAGCACAGTGATACTAAAGATGATTTAATTTTGGTGGCATTTAACAGTCTGACCATATCAAAAGCTCTGGTGAACAGTGCAGTCCTATACAAGTAATACTAAGGTGGTAAGTATCAGGCTGGGTGTTTTTCATACTGAACTTTCTGTAAAATGATGCCGAGTTTAAGGACTATATACACTATACTTTCATGACCTTGATCAATACATAATGTACCTAACTATTTAAAACAAATAATTGAATATAAAAATATCACAACTCCCAAGTTTATTTATATCAGAATAGCATAAGTTATAGTAGAGTAACCTTTTTCCAGAAGCTGGCGGTCCCACAATCATAAAATGTTGAAACGAGTCCAGCCATGTCTGCGCTAGCTCCAACATAGCCTGTATCCTGTCACTGTAGAGGAATGTCTCACTCTGTAGGGTGGAGGACCAGCCTAGTTCTAGAAGAGATGGCTTGTTCCATAGTAACATGTGAGATGATACACCTGTCCATTCTGAAACCTAGCATCACAAAATGCTTTTGAAATACAAAGTATTTTCCTAATTGAGATAACCATATCACTGAATGACACATTTTTCATATAGAATCTCTAGACTCTACAATGATCAAAATTAAAATAATTTTATAGAGAAATGCAATCAACGTACAAAGGGTGAATTTATCACAGGTGCGATCTCTTCCAGCTAACCCAAAATAGCCCGTACTTTTTTTTGCAAGTTTTTGAGGATACTAAAAAAGCAGGTACTTATTCGTAAAACATCACAAAATAATAAGACATTCCATTGAAGAGAGAGGTAGCATAAAAGATTCTCACGGCGGCGGTTTTGGACGGCCGGCCCTTCAGGCCCTTCGGAATTGGATCCATGAAATTGAAGAGGGACCCACCTCACACTCGGATATCTCAGAAGTCGTTAACTCCTACTTATCCGCACATTAAAACCAAAATTGTCCTAAACAATTAAGCAATGAGCTATGCTAGTCATCCTAAATATCTTTTTTATAGCATATTCATTACCTACATTAAGGTAATTTATTGGTTACCCCACTTGCATAAGACGTTCATCCTTGTTACTTTTGATCATGCCTTTATCATCATGACTTTGTAATGATTATTTTTTTCAGGATGGATGATATGCAAACATTTATTATGAAATCAGTATTTACCTGTTGTATTACTTCATCTACAACTCCAGAATGCACAGTACTGGTCAATCCTGTAGCTATGGCCGAGGCTATATGCTCCTCTACCCCTGACTTACTGATCTCAGTGACACTGATGAACCCAAGTATCTGAGTAACCAATGAAATAGAATGTCGGGGAATAATGAAACTATCCACGTTGTTCCTGGACCACTCCAACATCTTTGCTATATTTGTCTCAAGGGCTTGAGTGACTTGGTACTTCCATTCTTCAGAGAGACCACTATTCTGGATCCATGAATTTATTAATTCTTTTGAGCAACATTCTTCTTCACTATAAAGAATCGGGAATTTTAGATTAAAAACCTAATCATTAGATTTCCAAAATATTCTTAAAATGACTTCTATATGAAACTTTCATGGTTTTAAACAAAAAAACATAGTTTTGAAAATTACAATTTCAAAGTGGAAGATTTGTGGAATTCTAAGTATGGTACATCATTCAACAATCCTATTATGCCAAACATATTTTGAACTACTACAGATTAATCATTCTAACTGATCACACTCATCCATAGTTAACCTATTTGAATCGGTATTAACTAGGTAGGTATGTTGTAAATGATACACATATGTGAACTTTCTTAAAGAGTGCACAGCACAGAGTTTCGACGCTTATGAATTGACTTTAGGCTTGGTTAAAAGTACTCTTTAAACCTAGGTAACATTCCCAATTCCTCTGTGTCATGCTTATCCTATTAGGTATGATTTTTTTTAATAAGATTTAATTTCACTTTCTGGTTTGCACCTTTTTATTCCAAAATACCTACCTAATATGACTAGGATGTAATTCGAAATACAATAAATTTGAAAACTTGGTCAGTGTCTTTTTAAATTCCTACCTCAAAAGAATAATTCCCATTCTCGTAATAGTAGCTGGAGATGCATGATCCAAGTTATGAGTTTCAAATATGAAATTGACATTATCACCAAACTGTATTCTCCAACCAGAAGGCAGGGTGAGTAACCTATTGTCATCCAATACCGAGTTTAGAGACTCAACCCACTCTGGGTCCACATCACCATCACATACAATCCATGACCAAACATCTTAAATGAAAAAAAACATCAAACAATTATTTCCATTATACTTAGCTAATTAAATAAAACTTGAGGACGGCTCATTGCTTGTAATTCGTCTGCTGGCTGCTTCACCAGTGGTATGAATGAATAAAAGAATGAGACTTGAGATAAAATGTATTACTAATTCATCACAAAAAACCTAGAGATGGGATACTGAGCAATCATTTAACATCCAGATTTCTCACACAAGTCCAAGATTAAGTACACTACCATCAGGCCATTGACTTCTCCAATGATCATTGAAACTTTAAATGAAATGCAGTTCATAATCTTTGACAATAAAAAAAAATGGATGGGATGAGAAAATTTTACTCAATATCTTGAATTCAGTGTGATGCCACCGAGTCCAAATATCACTTTTTCTTATACACAAAAAACTCTGTGTAGATAAATAATATATGCAGTAAGTTTGCTAGTCAATTCAGTTGTAGGATAATGCCTTAATGGTATTGGATAAGAGACATTAATAATATACCTGGAGGTTGGCTGGTAACTGTAAGAGCGCTGGAAGAGATGACTCCATCATTCCACTGTCTAGTGTCAGCATCTATGTAACCAAGGAGATCTGGGCGGCTCATGGCTTTAGGGCAAATTATGTGCTGAGATAAATTTTGTCCCAATTTGGTTAATGCCTGCAAAATATAAATTCAAAAATGAGACTCAAAATCATTGTTTGAATCTGAATTTGCATTCTATAATTGAATTAATGCAATTACATGCTTTAGAAGAAGTCGAATGGTAGTTTTTCCACTTCCTGGAGGTCCTACTATGACTACACCCATTCTTTGTTGTAACTGCTCATATAGTTCTATACACTTTTGCATCTGTAAATACAACAAATAAAAATATCTGCGAGCAAAAATAAAAAGGGGAAGAGCCGACTCATCCCCAAATCGAGATTAATGCATTAATCACTTAATATTGGTCATATGCGTCTTGGAAAAAAAGACGAGTCAATATATGCAGATTAAACACCATATTTCAATGTAAAACAATGTTTGTACTATTGTCTCTCCTGTAATGTAGTGTTTTTCGACTCATCCCCTTGTTCCTTTCCCACACAGATATATTGAATTTAATTACTCCCATGATATTAAATGCACCAGGAATACATAAAAAATGTGCACCGTGTAACATATTTAAATTGATATTATTTTTTTGTTAGGGAGATTCAAGAATTTGATATATAAAACACACATAGATACCTACCTGGTTTTCATTACAAGTCAGATTTAGAGCCTTGTAACTCTCTATCAAAGCTTTACGCAATTCCTCTGGGATTTTGTTTGTTATTTCCACTCCAGGAAATACTACCTTTATCAAACTGTCAAAACTGTAATGGAGAAGAATCAATGAAATTAATTAATGCATTATGCAATAACAACAAAAAGTAGGTATATTTTACATAAAAAAATATTATACTTGTATATTAACAGAGAAAATGTCAACATAATAATGAATTAAAACTTTTAAAATTTATCATAAGTAACATTACTGTGTACCCTACTTGGGACACGGCGTGAGGGTAAAGTATAGTATAGTATAAACAAACTTCTTGAGTTAAAAATGTTGTCTTAGTTGTAATTATTCATGTTCACAGTTTGTAGAATTAATACTGTGAATGGAGAATGCTTTTGACTATGTTCTCCAGGGAAAAGTTACAAAGCTAATCCTTTGAAAATAAATGAAAGGATAGAAAATAAAAATCCTTATAATTTCATCATCAAATTTTATAATGAAATCAATCTATGTAATTAATGTGAACAACAGTACGATTCATACAGCTAAAAATAAAATGGCCAGTGATCTCACACAAGAATACGATAATAGAAATTATCATTCCTATTATTAGTAGAATGAACGGAGCTCTGAGATGAAGTAATTGCAACACTTTTGGTGACTGGTAGTTGTCGTTACCAAATCCATAAGAATCCTTTGTCCATTTTGATATAAAACCACCTTCCAACAATCTAAATATCCACTTGTTTACGGCTGGGATTAACGGTGAATATTTAAGAAATGCCACGCTAACAACTTCAGATTTATAAATATGATCCAACGTAGTGACACGACCATTTTTAAATGGATAATTTAGCAAATATATCTGCGATTCTAAATGAAGAGCAGCTCCAAGAATTTCACCTGTGGAAATCTTTTCTCTTGTGATATCGGCAAGTTCATCAGAATCCATTATCACCAAGTGATCGTGTATGTATTCCACAACTGGATCCGAGACATTTGAAAGAAGGTCCAATGATTGGTGCGTTCCAAAAAATTTATAATCACTTTCAACCATATCAGCCATGGTAAATACTCTAACTTCTATAGAAGGCTGTGTCAGAAATCCTATCAAAGATCCTTGGTATAAATTACGAAGTACGAAAGACATCCACATCCATAAATACAAAGTGAAAACTGCAAATCTTCCATAAGGTACTCCTTGGACTGGCAACCCTAATGTCACTTCCCATACTAACATGGCAATACAAAAATTCTGTGAACTTCTATGTTTGATCAAATATGTATTGAAAAATTGTAAAAGAATAGTGAGAATTAATATCGTTGAAAATATTAGAAGCCATACATTCTTATGATAAGGTTGTAATAATTTCCCTCCATGAGAACCAAGTTCATACTCAGGTATGGCCCATAATACATGTATTGTGTCGTATCCTTGTGAGGAATCAATCAAATCATACATTTTGATATCTGATATATAAATTCCTATACCCATATCTGCCCGTTTACACAAAAGATCTCCATACGCTCCAATCCATTTGGATCCATTGTAATATCCCCAAGAATTCTCCTCTTGTGGTAGGATGAACTCAATATGAAATCTCATCATTTGAGACAGTGCTGAAACAATGTGCCACTCTATTCCGCTGACAACAACAGACCCATTTTCATGGAATTTTTCGAGTGTTATATATGGATATCTATTGACGACTGTAATTGTTACTGGACATCCGTTCAAATTCTCTGCTTTGGCAGGAAACAAATCAATATCACTTTCAAACATGTGATCAGACCATTTATTGATTAAAGTCAAATTAGCTTCTGCACATTTAGATTGAGTGTATGGAAAATATGTATACACCGCTACAGAGTTCTCATTTTTTACAATTGCCACTAAATTTACCATTTTGTAATGCCAACAGACATTAAAAATATCTTGCAGTTTAAAAAGTAACACACGTTCAGATTCTGAATCAGATGTGAATATTAAAACAATTTTCCCCGAATATTGCAATACTCTGTGTGGAATATTATGAAGAAGATTTTGCAAAACATCTGCATTATCCGTGATGATTATGAAATTATCAGAAATACTATTTGGTGTAGTATGATCCTTGATTATATTTACAGCTCCTAAATCCTCAACAGAACGAATAATGGAATCAATCATATACGATCTGCTACTTTTTAGAAGGAAACTATCACTAACAGCTAAAAGAATTGGGATATTTCTTAAATTTTCAAAATAATTTTTAACAACATTGAGAGCACAATTCTGAACGTTTCCATAATAATTAATATCACTTGCATTAAAATTAAAAATAGAAGAAGATGTGAAGTCTACAATTAAATATAAAGAGACCAGATTGTAAAACTTTACCAGCATGGTATTGATGTAAATTTAAATGATGACTGGATAGCCAACAAAAGCCTAAAGAGGGAAGTACATTTCTGCCGATTAATGGTTCAGATAATAAAAATACAAATGACTCCATCCATAATTGCTTCATGTTTTGATATAATCACTGTCATACTGCACTTTGTATTGATATGTTTAAAATAATAAAATAAAAATTCATCATTTTCCATAGGTACCTACTCAAGTTGATATCATCATAATGCATGTAAAAATGGCATATTAATCATTACTAGACATGTAACAATGTGGGTAGTTGAAGAATTAAAAATAGGAATACATTAAGTTAATAAAAAAATGTTTCAAACATAATATGCACGTAAGAATATGATAGGGAAAATGTAATAGTAACTAAATGTAGGTATCACACTATTTCATTCATAGCATTTTATTTTACGGACTTAATGTCTATAGCCAGTGCATGAGTTTGTCGGTAAATTTGACTATTTCCAGAAGCAACTTTTGATAAAGTTTTGGACCTCCCAGTCTATTTTTTTGTGAAGAATACTAATAGTTTTCAGTATATCACATTCTCCATTAAAATGATGTCTGTCTCCCTATCCACATATTATGTTATCATCTCTCACAAGTAGGAATATCTGATTCGCAAGACGCAGTTTGAAGCAAAAATTAATAGAGCAAGTCTTTGAATCAATTACTGATAGAGCTGGCTTTCACAATGGTATTAGCACATGCAGTATGGCATAGATGATAATTGAAAAGAAAGGTATGTGTGGCACTTTTTAAATATGATTATTAGTTTAAATTTGCCATTATCATATTTGATAAAATGTATCATTTTTGATTACCTGTTAGAATCCTCAAAAGACAACTTAGAATGTGTGTTTAGTCTGAGTGCTTGCACAACCAGCGTAAGTTGTTCCTGCTCATTGGGAATTCTCTTCATATTGAGTGTGAATTCTCTGAGAGCTGATCCACAGCTCCCTATGACAGTCTTCAAAGCGCGCAGTCCCCAGTCGTAATGATGTAGTGGACTCAACTGGGAACTAAAATAAGAGCAAACATAAATATGTGAGTACATTCAAATTCAAATTCAAATTCAAATATATTTATTCAGTAAAAAATATACACTTAAAACAATAATCAATCAATACAAAATAATAATAAAAACATATATTTTTCTTTTATTTTTTCCTTCAAAATTGAGCAGAGCTCGTGCTTTGAAGGATAAAGGGTAATTCTTAAATCTTAAATTCAGTAACAAAACATACACAACTAGGTATATAATATCCAACCTAAAGTTAATAACAATAGGGTTACATGTAAAAAAAAAAACAAAACAAAAAATAAAAATCAATAAAACGAGAATACACTCAGTTATTTTCACCTAAATACCTTTTTCAGATTATACCTAAAATTCGAAAGCTTATCTGCTGTTTTAAACTTATATTCTCCTTTCAAATTGTTATACAATCCAACCCCAAGATAAGTATAGTGGTGCTGTCCGGAAGTAGTTTTTTTTGCAGGAACTTTTATTCGTCTTCCTGACCTCGAACATTCACTAATACTATTTGTTGGATGAATTGCGCGTACAAAATACTCCTTACACACCTGGCATACTGCTTTTCTTTTGTATATGCTTTCTATGGATGGAACAGCAAACTCTTCAAACAGTCTAACGGTTGAATAGTCCATAGGCTTCTTGAGAATTATTTTTATTATACTACGTTGACAAACTCCCAAGGAATATAGGCTGTTTTTATACGCACCTCCCCAAGCTATTATACCGTACTGTAAAACCGACTGTACTAAGGAGAAGTATACACTCTTCAATTGGGCTTTATTCATAATATCTCGAAGTCTATAAAAAATATAAAAAAGTTTTCTTATTCTATTGACAGTCATCTGCACATGATCCTTCCATTTCAAATTAGAATCTACGACCACGCCAAGATATTTAACCTTTTTCACATTCTTCAGTAAAACACATTTAAGATTTACACAATCCCCCGTTATGTTCTGACAAGAATTATGATGGATTCCTATTCTGAGATCATCTTTGGGCTTACCTCTGACATTGACAGAAAAGCTCACGTAGTTTGTCTTCTCTGTGTTTAGTGACAGAATATTTTTGTCAAACCAGCCTTTTAGTGTATTGATATCTTCGTTGACGATGACTTCCACATTATTGTGCAACATTAAATGGTCAGAACTCTGATCTTAGTCTTGGACAACAGACTACTACAGGTCAAATCTCGGTGTAACGAATACCGAAGTAACAAAATTTCCAGTATAACGAATCTATAATTTGTCCCCGAGAAATTTCCATACAAAATGTACTGAACCAAAATTCATTATAACGAAGACCGATCTCAGTATAACGAAGTTTTTGTCTCAGTGCTTTAGAATTTACTTCTAAATTTACTCAAAAATGTTGTGGAATTTGTTTATTCTTGACTTCTGGTGACATAACACGTGTTTGTAAGTGATTGCATCACATATGGTTTACAAGTGTTCCTCTTGTTTATTTCGTTTTATTGTCTATTGCCCATCTTTATTTCGCTGATTCTAAAACTTTACATTGCACTGTGTCCTTTTGTGTTTGTTCTACATTTTGGTGATTTTAAACTTTTTTTAAAAAACATTTTACGTTACATCGTTTTTGTGTGTTTTTTGTCTTTATTAAAATGGAGCAAAAACGACGACAATTCGCTCTGAAGGAGAAAGTAAGCATTTTGGAGGAGATAGAAGATGCTTTTTAAAATATTTCAAAGTTGGAGGAATTCCTTTTTAAAGCCGCTACAGAAAATTCTAAACAAACTAAAATTTCAAATTTTTTTGTCAAAAAATAATAATCTTCTGTTGTTTTTGTACACTTTTTTTATATTTACATATTTTTTTATTTTAAATCATTTCATCATGTTGAGTATGTATGCAAAAAATATACTTTTTAAATAAATCTATGTATCACAGTTTGAAGATCGCTGTTTTATTTGTTTTCTGTCCAGTAACAAAGATATTTTTATGATAGGAATACGACACCCTCAGCAGGTACAAAGGGTGTTCTTATCTTCAGCATTAGTAGGAAAGAGACCATTATCATCTTAATGATGTGGAGTGAGACAGCATAATATTATTGTTGTTGTAATTATTAATGTTGCGCAAAAAATGTACCGCGCTAAAGTCTAGTATGTATTTGTCCTGCTATAGGTACCTAGATATTATTCAATCTGGAATATCGGACATCCTGTTACCATTATTTTGACTCAGGAGTACACTTGTGTATGTTTGGGTGTCATAATTCTATGAATTCGTTATAACGAATTTTCAGTATAACGAAATGTTTTGTTCAGTCCCATGAGCTTCGTTATATCGAGATTTGACCTGTATTAGGATATCTCAGCCGTCATATTATTATTTGTTGTGAGGGTTTTCCAGGAATATTACAAATACAAGTTCATCTTTATCACAACAGGAAAACATCCGATATTAGAGCAAATAGAATAAAATTACCAACCTTGCCATTTGAAAGCATGTGACAAGTTTATCAGCCAATACAGCTGCATTAGTCACTGACTGTGCAGCCAAAAGTGCTCGAGCTATATGTCCCGCTCGAGGATGACACATAGCCACTGGTCTCAACTGTGCAGACAGAGCAGAAGGTAGAAGACGTCGACCACCATAACCAGCACCTGCAGGGTTCAGAGTCACAAAAACTCCACAACCGGAAGCAACATTCACCTAGAAAAGTATGTAATCATCATCATTTCTGTCGGTCCCTCAATCCTGAGGATCGTGACCATCATGCCTCGTTCTGTAGACCATCTGTCTCCATGTTGAGCGATCCTCTGCCATGTGTATGGCCCCGTGAAGTGAGCTCTGTGTGGTAATGATGTTTAATGAACTCAGCAGATAAGTATCCATTTTAATGGCATCATTTTGGTACAATGAAAGTAGCTTTAGTATTTAACTGTATTTTTCACACTTATGTAAACAAAGACCTACGATAAGTCATCCTACAAATATTAAATTTTTAAAATTCAGCAAATTATACTGCTCCTTTAATAAAGCAAAAGAAATGTGTCTCAATGTTTACGAACTGGCTCAGGTTGATTTATAACACATAATCCATATAAAAGGTAGTGATAATCAAGAATTTATTTATTTTATAAGTTAATTTTCTCATGAATTATTTTTTCTATTTCTTTTATGATGCAAACTTGATTACCTCTTTCCCATTCAACGTAGCAGTAGCATTGTTATCACTACTAGCTATGGCGCCCAGAATAGACGAGAACTGTTGTGTAACACCAGCTAATGTTTGTTCCTGTAATCTGTTGAACTCGTCAAAACATCCCCAAGAGCCACTCAGAGCGAGTCCAGTGAGTAGCCTTCCAAATGTTGTCTTGTCCATACCCTAAATAATTATGAAATTTAAAAATATGTGTTTACCTATATAACTAAAATCATTATTTGTACTCACCGCCATGGCAACATATTAAATATTTTAAAAACTCGTTGGCGCTCCTGTGCTGATATAGAGAGAGAGAGAAAGAGAGAAAGGGCGGCATACTAAAATAAAATACATCTACTGATGTGTTACCAGTTTTCAAAGGCAATGAGAGATGGAGGAGATCTTTACCCAGGAGTGGAGAGTGGGTTGAAAATAAGAAGAAATAAGAAAATATGAACCTAAATAAATACATACCTCATCACAGTTAAAAACAAGCACAAGTCTTCCTAAAAGTCCTCCCAGTGCCTTTACAGACTCAGTTTTACCTGTTCCAGCTGGTCCAAATGGATTACCAGCTTGGCCTAGATGAATAGCCTAAAATGTATATTTTGAATAAAAATTATATACATACCTAATTCTTCTTTTTTTTAATCTGTTTTGGCTTCCACCGTTTCGTTGATTTCACCAAATATATTTATAATTCAAAAGAAACTTATAATATTGAATTAGTTCTAAAGTGACATGCTTACCTGCATTAGAATGAAAAAACATTCTTCAGTTAATTGGGTCCTTACGAGATTCCCAGAGTTGGCACCCAAATATTCATAAGTGTATGGTAACTTTGCCATCCCCATGTATATGACTATTTCATTTTTATTTTCTACATAAAACCTGAAAAAATCCATTATATTCTCTATTTAATACCTATATCTTTACTAAATTCAATTCTTTCCTTGCCTTGAAGCATTAATCAGTAATTCAATGGGCTCAAAATAAGTTCCATTCTCTAGAACCTAGGCTAGATGGATATTCAAATATCCATAATTAATGAAATACTGACTATGTAAATTAAACAGATCCTGATTTACAAATCCATTGCACATTTTCTATAAATTAGGTATTTCTAATTCTCATTATCTTAGAAGGAAACCAAAAGTAGGTACCTACTAAGGAAAAAAGGAAGTTCTCAGTATATACATACCTTAACTGTTTCATCCATATCCAATGATCCAAAGTAGATACACCATTGCTAATAAGTTCATCCAATACATCCAAATGATTATTACATTGAAGTATGAGAGCCTGTAGTTTGCTTCTATCTGCTTGTTCGTTTTCACTATCCACTTCAGCGGTAAAATACTCATTCAATTCTTTTCTAACATTCTCTTTCACAGAATGCAAAGATTTCCCTGTGATTCCTTTTTCAGTCATTTCTGTGAACTTTAGACTCTGTGCGAGACACAGAACTTGTGTTGGATAAGCGAATATATCACGATTATGTGTAGTACCAATCCTTATACATTGAAATATGCAAGTACGCAATGAAGTCTTCATTTCTTCTTCTAAGTGTTTTAACCAAACCTTAAATAAACGTTTTAGATAAGTATATAAAACAATTTGCTTTACAAATACACTCCATTTTGATACTTTTGATTTGAATAGCTAATTATCTATAAATTGAACTTGGTTTATGGGTGTCCATGAAGATATTGAAAATTTGTCATATTTTTATTTTAAGTATAACATTACACATATATGGACAATTCACACATATTGAATAAGTCCCAAACAAAAACATAAATATTGTGTTATGGGTACTAATGCAACGCTATACACATATACAATGCACTAAACACATATATGCAACACCCAGACCAGGACAATTTGAAAAAGGGCATTTTTTATTTTGCCCTGTCTGGGAATTGAAACCGGGACGGCAAGAGTTGTTACCTTTGCGGCACACTGACCGTCATACACAAGTCTTTATACCTACAACTTTCTAGATCAAGAAAATATTCTGATTATAAATAATTTGGTTAATCATTACATATGAACACCCCAGGATGCTTTGACTTACAAAATATGTGTGGGCTTAAAACGACCGCAGCTTTCAAAATATATTACATGCACCGCCACACGCTGAATAAACAAAGCATCCTGGGGTGTTCATGTAATGATTAACCAATTATTTATGCTCAAGCACCATCTTTTGAATAGATTTATAAGCATTTCTACAACAAGAATCTACAATTCAATTTATTTACAAATAGTATCTATAGATGGTTCTGCAGTCACTTAATAATGTTCAACAAATAATCCACCCCAGTCCACCTCACTCTACAACAAGACTATTATCAAGTTTATAAGTATCACAATATTATAATAACTATTTTAAACAGACCATTATTTGTTCTGATAAATATATGTAGGTACAAACTTATTATCACACAATGAATAAGAAACTACTTTCCATAATGATTAACAGCTTTATGAAATATCTACATTATTAATATAGAATTATATTAAGTACCTACATCAAATATTATAGTACTTCTGTAAAGAATAGTTAGAATGTTATTCATTACAGTATTAAGTAACTACGTACTAACATAAATTTAATTCTTCTATGATGGGAAAAACATAAAAAATGGGTCATATTGACGACAAACTTCCCGCATTTTACAAGATGAAAAACATTATTTTTAACACTTTATTTCTTTCAAGTAACAAAATTTAATGTTTAAAGAGTTTAAAATAATAATGTCACTAAACAGAAATAAATAGTTTCTACACTAATTTTAATATTGTAATAAACATATCCCATCAATCATCTCAATGTTTCGTGGAATTCAACAACAGTCCATCAGACTTTTTGACAGATTCCATTGTAAAATAGACTGATGGAATCAAAGAACATTTTCTTAAATGGTAGGACTGATATGAATAATATAATACCACATGTGCATACCAAGGGGGGAGGGGACAAGTGGGGCAACAACTCCTCCCCAGGATTCCAAAAGTAGTAAAAAAGTAGACAAAATTAATATCCAAATACGGGTAAAGTATGGATAGTCAGCATCCCAGAAAAAAGCTGTCACCCCCCCCCCCCCTCCCTCCCTGAAGGCAGACTTAACATAAGACGGCTCTACAAAAACGAGAAGATTGTGAAACATTTCAAATTCCCATACCAAATTGATAATTTAACGACAGGAGGGGGTAGAAATTATAATTGTAACAACAAAAATTTGCTTAGCTGCTTCCCCTCCCTATAAAAAATTCTGGGTACGGACATGTAACACTGTTTGTAATTTTACCTCTATGGGAACTTCTATATCCACAGGAGAGTCTAACACGAGTCTCTGATTGTATTTAGCTGTCAAGGCAGTAACAGATACTCCTCCTGGTCCTAGCTGAAGACCTGTACTACCCGGAAACAGTTTCTTGACATGAGCACGAAGCGCTGCCTCCCTTCCTGCCTTTGTACCTCCAGCCAGCTCCAAAAGATCATCATCACTCAAGAAATAGAGACGTGGAAATACTGAGCGTTTGTCCTAATAAATATGCATCATTCCTTTTGATGTAGTTTTTACATTAATAAAATATTCTCTAATTTTGTAATACTTTAACTTTAAAGACAATAAAAAGTGCTGTTTTTTATACAGCAATTAGATTAGACATACAAATCACATATACAAATCTACTGGGACTATGAATAAAGTTAAAAGCGCAAAAATACAATACCTATTCGAATTTAGTTCATATACTATAATGAAAACAAATATTGGGTATTTTTGCAGTTTCGACTTTAATACGGAAAAGCCCTTGATAAATTCATAAACAAATAATAAAATGTGATTTTACGCTATAAGTACAATACCTTTCAAATTTGTACTATTTGCATCCACAATTGTATTTAATTTGTCAAGACATTTTATATTGCGGATGAGACATTTTGTATGATACATAAGTCATATACTAGCTATTAAGGGTTTCTTCCAGGCTAGTCAGCAAATCAAACTTCATAAATATGAAAAATTCTTATAAACACAGAACTCTACAGCCATCTTATTAATAAATGTGGAACACTTCAAGCAAGCAATCAACTAACTAAATGTTTAAAAATTAGCGCTTTGATCAGCGAATGATCACTTATCCGTTTGTTGAACCAGATTCATTAATAAAATAATTAAAGATTGTCCCAATACAATTCAGTTATTACAGCAATACTTTCAGTCAAATATTTTAGATACAGAACTTGTCCCAAATGTGCTGATAAATACAGAATATCCAAACCGATATATATTCTTGTAGAGCAGCCTGACACTTTTGCAGTTGCTGAGTGAGACTTTCCAGTAACGGAGCAAAAGCTGGAAGTCTAGCCAATAAAGCAGATGGTCGAGGATCTGAATCCAAAGCCTTTGTCGCTTGTCTCCAATCTCTATCTAATTTGATGAACGCAGCATTAGCACTTCCACTATTGTTGAGTATTGGCTCCAAATAGATCCATCTAGAGAGGATAAAACAGTGAAAAGAGATTTAATTTCACTCCTTTAAAGAAAAAGAATATAGCTCAAATAATAATTATTTTAAGCAGTCATGTGAGCTCTTTAAAAAATCATCAATTTTTCTGAACTAATAAATTTTGTTGAATATTAATTGTAGATATAGAAGACATTTCGTCGGTGGATCTATGAAATCTCTTGTGTCAATTTTTTCGAAAATAAAATATTGGTACCAAATTGTTCTGCCGGACGAGACGAATCGTTTGATACCTATATCTCATTTTTGAAAAAAATTGACACATAAGAGGTTTCATAGATCCACCGACGACTTACATTGTTTATGTAACATAAATTGGAAAAATTAACCTTCAATTCAACATATTTTTTTCAAGTGTCAATCCAATATATTATTATGTTAATTAAATCTTTAAAAAATAATATTAACATATTGTTTGTATATTATGTACATTGAATCCGCTGATAACCTCAGTTGTAGGAGATGTTGTGATGTTATAGATAGTTAATTTGTACCAGTAATCATTTCCAGTTAATCAAGATTCAGTGTTGTAATCAATTCAGATGACTACATACCTGACACATTAGCTAAATGTATCATAAACAACACACATAATATTTTTGCGGAAAAAGGTGATAAAAATAAAAACTAGTTTTTATACATTTCTGTTTTATTTTAAAAAAAATGTTCTTCAGACTTAAAAAAATAACAAAAAACGTAAAAATGGCAGTAGGCATGTTAAAGGTTTATAATCTTTATAAAAAAGTATAAAAAATTCAAAATCGTTAAGTTAAAACACTAAAATATATAATTATAAATGTCTGTATCAAAGAAGTATCATAAATAAATACACCTTAATTAATAGTTATATTATATTTTAATATTTATTATCTCTACAATGGCACACAAACGACATTCGGAAAATAGAATTGTTCAATAGTTAAATACAAATAATTATTAAATGTTCTCAGTTAACATAAATTAATGAATATTGTAGGGGTGTGAGAATTTAGTCCCAATCAAAATGATAATATAAACAGATTTTTCAGGATTTTTTTTATAAAATACGGTGACATTTTTTTATATTTGCTGCAATGAAATAGTATTAAATTTCTAATGTCGAAAAATATGTTTGTCAGTTTTCGTTCAAAACTTAACTGTGTAAATTATTCTGCAAATAATGTAAGTGTATAACTTTTAGTGTCAGCAAAAATTTACGTTAAAATTAGATATATCCCTCAAATACATATAGACGTTTTAATATAAAAAAAAAACATAACGTCGATGATACAAAATTTAATAAAACAAATCTCTCTTCCAAATGGCTATAAAAAATATTGAAACATTGTATACATACGCACCAATATTTTACAAAACACGAAAAATAATTTAATACCTATGATAATAAATCTAAATAAATGCACTTTGGGTCAAAACAAAGACAACATATACAATGTATGTATAATAATATCGTAATTATAATATTCACTTCTAAATAAATGTATCTACTTATATATCATCTTTAGATTTTATACTTCGCTTAATATAGGTTATATTCTAAAACTATAGTTATTTTTACTTTGTACATAAGAAAATTGTCATGATTAGTTCGTGAATAATAAATATAAAAAAATCTAGCTTTCAATAATTATTAGGTACGAATATCGCCGTTGCACTAAAATTGAAAAAAAAAACTTCATATTGTCTTTTGAGAGCTGTCTCATACAAGTATATCAGATAAACAGGAATCCTTGGACTCCTGAAATATTCGAAAAAATATGTTATTTCAACAAGTATAATAATGGTGCCACCGTTATTCTTCACGAATCTATACGAATTCAAAAGCATGTTAAGGAAACACAACATCAAGAAAAAAAATATTAACTGAAAAACGCCTATAATTTTTCTCTCATACCAGTGTTTTATATTATGTGGGGGAGATTTATTATTTAATTATATAGTACCTATGAAAAAATAATGAATGAGTTGTATTTTAAAATAAATAAATACATAATATTTTATTCCTTAACGTATCAAAAAGAAATTACCTACATACATAGTTGTCGTTTACTGAAAGGGTTAGTTGGAAAATATCGCGCTTCTGCGATAAACTCTTCCGGTGCACAAAATTATTTGTTCCATTGTTATGTTCTATTATGTTTTTTGTAATGTATATTTTTCGTGCAGCAAATATTTTTTACACATACAGTATATGAACAAAGAATATAATATTATTAAAATGCTTATTCTCTTTAATTCAAAAGCACAGTTTTTACCATTATTACTTGCTCTCTTGATGCAATACATTGAAGTTTTCATTTTTCGATTTGCGCATCGACGATATTATATTGAACACAAAGAACTTGGTCGAGCTTATCTATCAAACAGAAAAAAAAATAAAATTGCGAATAAAAAAAACGGAAACATGAAACGTAAGTCATTGTGATACCTACAGTTTTATGATAAAATAAAATTGGAGATATTTTAAGTACATAATTAGGTATGTACTTCATATCTCAAATTTACATGACCCAGTTATATTATTTGGAAAAAAATACAATAAAATGAAATAAATATTACCTACACTTTGGTCAGTACCACTTCATACTGTATATTTTCATTTACGCAATAATACATAATATTGTGTAAGGGTGCTAACACAAAGAAAGCGGGTTTCCTGCTTTCAGATGCCTGCGTCTACCGGCGCCGAGAATGTTTACATGCATTTCAATGGACACGAACATAGTAAAAGCAGGAACGCCGATTGCGATTTACTTTGCCGGCACTTATCGGCGCTGGCAACCTGCTTTCTTTGTGTTTGCACACTAAATAGTGTGGTACTAATCAAACTATACAAAAATGGCAGAAACAAAATAAAACATAATACCTACATTTTGCAATAATATTTTATCATTTTTACATATCGTTGCCGTGGAGGTGAAGTGATCCAAGCCACACTTTTTTGAAAAATGAGTTAAGTATGCAGTTTTGTTCAGAAAACCACGGAGAACATAGTGGTGAAGAGAAATAAGTGATTTGATATTCCTAAAGGGCATTTTTGGAAGATTGTGAAGAGATGTTAAGTGTTTTTACATCATTTCAAGTGTGTGTTAGAGCATTTCACTAACGCATATAGGAACAAATAGTTCAATTAAATTATAGAAGTGAAATGATCCAAGCCGCATAGCGCGTAACTTTCCAACAACTTTTCTACAGGTGGATCTTTCTCAGCTACAGTGGTGAAATAACCCAAGTAATAAATTCGTGTTTACTTCTAAAATATAAAAATTCTTTAATATTTTGTTATTTATATTAGTGGAATATGTGATCAGGAATATTGTGTAAAAAATTTAGCGAAAAACATGCAGAAATAACTTCGTTATTGTCAGATTAGTATTTTCGGATGTGACGGCGTAACTTCAACACCCTAGCCCCGTAGACAAACCGTACTTAGCGATCGTCTACTGGCGAACTTTTCGACAATCTACCTACATGTAGAATATAATTATGCGTTATAATTATGTTTACCATATAATTATGCGTTGTTGTTGCAGTTATTGACGAAAATTCGTTTGTAGTCAATCGCCAAGTGCGTGTTTGTCTTTTCTCGGAATGTCTGTCTTGTGGGTTGGATCACTTCACATCCACGGCAACGATATTATATTTCATTTTGTATTAAATATTTCAAAATAATAAAAACTTATGGCACATCTTTCATAAACATTTTAATCCGCAAACATTATCTACATACAAAATATTATGCAAATCGATTCTACGTCATCTAAAGAAAATACTTACAGTTTCATAGTCTGCAAAAACATTAAAGGTTCTAAATTTTATGTAAAAGAAAAAGTAAATAATTGGAAGAAATCTCAAATAGTTTGAAAATCTAATAACTTTGCATGTAATATAGAAATTGTTAGTTAAATGGACACCTACAAAACTTATTTAGGTACCAGAGAAAACACGTATAAAAAATGACATGGCAATACTTTTAACTAAGAGTACGAAGCTAGAACAAAGAGTTTTAAAATATTTCTTTTACTTTTATATAATTATTTCGTGAATAAGTCAAATAATCCGCAAAATGTTCAAATAAAGTATAATTTTTCCTCTACATATTACAGGAATAATTTGCAATTATTTATTAAAAATACCAGATTCCAAAATAAAAATATTCTGCCACACGTAACGTCAACAAAAAATGTGGTTCAAAGTAAAACTATGGCTACGTATCTATCAAAAATATAAACACGCAACTAAAAAACTCTCGAACAAAATTGATAATAAATATACAAATTAAAAAATCTTTGGAATTGAGCGACAGAAAATGATGAAATAGCGTCCATATCAGCAAAAACCAAATGTAAGTATATTATTTTATGTGATATTTATAACAGTAAACATTCCTGTAAGCAGCAAGGCACAGTTGGATTGATTAGATCAGATATTAAAAGGCTTGTAGGTTGGTGGGGAAGATAGAAGACCTAGTATCTAATAAGTCGCACTCCACATACAAGATCACAGCATGAGTATGTCACAAATTATCAACAACTGTATTAACACTGACATCAACAAACACTCTATACTTTGGTTACGCAGCATACACATTTTGATTCATCTTATAAGCACACGTAGAATCTTCAAGTAATTATGTAGTACATGATCTAAACGCATCAGATTTCTTAGTAATTTCGTCTAAGTAGTAGCCAACTCTTTCATTTAAAAAGTCCATATCCTTCTCTAGTTCAGCTATAGTAGTTGAATGACTATTGTACAGCTCCTCCATGGTTTGCAGTTGCTTTAGCTGGTTTTGAGTTTCAGCTGCAAGTTGTGTAGCCCTCTGTAGTAACGATTGTGCTTTCTGTCTGGAATTGATGGACTGATCGGCTTTTTGAGCTAAAGAATTATTAGCAGCTTGATACTCCTGCCGGAGATTCCTAGCTTCTTGCTGAGCAGACTCAGCTATTGCAACAACATCACCTGCTTCCTGTTTGACTTGCTGTGCGTCACTTTCAATTTTCAAAATATTTTTTTGAAGATTCCCTAACCTCAGTCTAAGTTTTTCGACTGAATCCATAGTTTCGTTGGCCTCTCGGTGGGCCTCATCAGTTTCGCTTCTTATAGGCAATAGATCATTCTTTGCTGCATCAATATCTTGATTGGCTTTTGTTATAGCATTTTCTGCAGAACTCTGAGCATTTAAAGCCTCATCAAGAGCTTCGATAACATTTTTGGTTGTTTCGAGTGTTTCGAGAGCATCCGTTTTAGCAGTCAAAGCATCGTCTTTTAATTGTTTAGCGTAATCAAGATCAGCGCGTGTCTCTTCAATAATACTTTCGATGTTAGTTAATTGAGATACTGTATTATTGATTTCTCGAGCTAATTCAGATATTTGCTCAGGTTTTAACTCAATTGACATGTTTAAAATTTGATTAGCCAGAGTTCGAATCTCGGAAGGTGTGGCACTACGATTTGAAAGAAACTCTTTCAAATCCCTTGTTAAATCGCTACTTTCTTTTGTAATAGCATCGGTTTTATTTCTTGCAGCCATCGCAGAGTCAAAAGTGTTTTTAGAAGTTAATCGTGCTTCAGCTGTACCTTTTTTGGCTAAAGATATTCCTCTTAAAAGGTCATCAGCTATTAATTGGTGATCTCGAATTCTAGTCTCAGTTATATTTGCAAAGTCTAAAGCTTTATCAGCTTTTGTAAGAGCTCCGCGATCACAAGAAATACCTCCACATTTTCCACAGCCGGCACCTCCACATATATCATCACATGCGCTACCAGATACTTTACCGCAAAGCTTATGGTTTAACTCTGGAATTTGCGTCTCAAGTTCATTAAGACTCTCCAAAACTTCTTGGAGTTCTTTATCGTTCTCCTTCTGAGAGTTGTTAAATGAGCCATATTGGCGCTCTAATAGAAGTTCAGTTCCCCTTACTTGTCTTTCTGTATCCCGGATGATTGTTTGAGCATCATCAGCATTATCTGCAGCTTCAACCGCTCTTTGCTTAGCATCGCGAGTTAAATTCAGAGCTCCTTCCAAATTTGCTTCTTGTAATTTTGTAGCATTGTAATCTAACTCTTTAGATTTTTCTTTCAATTCTATATTTTTATCAGATAAAGTGTCAAGATCTACTTTGGCCAAATTAATAGCGGTAGTAAAGTTAGCAAGGTCCAAATTAACTTTAGTTACATTATCATCGGCTAACCGAAGGCTTTCTCTAAGACTTTCCACATTATCTTCAAAACTTTCTATTTCACTTTCACCCAAAAGGGTGGTATTCACAAGATTTTGTATGTCGTTTAATTTTTGTTCCATCTCGTCAAAATCTCTTGTGTAAGCGCCAGTAGCGCCAACAGTTTTAATTTTGCTAGCATTATTTATAGCAAGATTTGTTTCATCAAGTAATCCAGAGATAATTCTATCCCAATTATCGAAACATTCTCCACACGGTGAACAAGTTGGAGCATATCCTATGAATCCTCGAGCGCACTCATCGCATTTACGACCACCTATGCCCAAATGACAAACGCAATCTCCTGTGTCCCTTTTGCACTGTTGTTGAGAAGATCCTAATTGATCACACTGACAAGGGAAACATTCCACGTTTGGATCTCCCCAGTAATTAGTTTCACATTGATTACACTGACGGCCACCAAATCCAGGTTTGCACTGACACTGTCCATCAAATTCATTGCACTGTTTTGATAAAGATCCAACAGGATCGCAATCGCAAGACTCACAACCCTGTCCACTTGCAATTTTCCAATGATTTTCAATACAAGCATCACATTCTAAGCCAATAACATTTTTATGGCACGGACACTGACCAGTAATTCTGTCACATGGACCCATACTTGAATTAGTTCCAAGAATTTCACATATACATTCTGTACATGTTTTCATCAAAGCATCACCATAATAGCCAGCCTTGCACATTTCACAATGATCGCCTTCCGTATCGTAAAGACACTGCAAACATTTTCCAGTGTGTTGGTCGCAGTTTCCAGTCCTATCCATGTCTACATTATTATTACAATCACATGGTTGGCACGACCCACCGGGTATTTCAGGATGACCATAGTAATTATTATTACAAACATCGCATCTAGCTCCAGCATATTCGTCACTACATTGACAAACAACATCATTTGTAACTTGGTCTAATTCACAAGTAGAAGCAAAAGAATGAAGAGATTGAATTGTCCCTGGACAGGGGCAGGGTCTGCAAGGAATATCGACGCCAATTCTAGGATCTCCGTAATAACCTTCAAGACATCGGTTACATTTATCGCCTTCTGTGTAATCTCTACAATCTATACACATGCCAGTTTTTGACTGACATAAATCAGCATGTCCATGACATTCACACTGTTGACAATTAGGGAAGTTCCAAAATCCTGGCTGGCATTCATCACATTGACGTCCGTAAGTATTTGGTCTACATTTACACTGTCCTGTTTTTACATCACAAAAGTTATCCAATGACCCGATGTTATTACAATCGCAAGCTTTGCAGCCTTCTGGTCCAAATCCATATGTACCTGAAGCACAACGGTTACACCTTCTTCCTACAATATTCTTTTTGCAAGGGCAGACTCCACCATATTCTTCACATTTATAACTTACTGACCCAGTTGGATCACACTGACAGTCTAAAGCTCCGTTAAAGACGTAGAATCCGATACTCGTGTAATATTTTTGACAGATTTCAGGTATATTCTTGCCATGAAGATTATAATAATATACGTCATCACATCTAGATCTTTCATAATTTATTCGATTGCTTTCAGCAATTGGATTTGGTTCAGTGAAAAATGGTAATGAAAGTACTTTGGGTATAAGTACAATAGAATCAATAAGTACAGAAGCTCTTGAATTTTGAACACCTGGTTTTTGATTAATGAAGTGTATCTTAATGGTGTATTGTTTATTGGCTTCCAAACAAACAGGTGGTTCAACAATAACCTGTCTTGTATTATCAGGTAATATAACTGATTTCATGTCATCTTCAGGTTTCGCATTCGCACATGCTGAATCAATATCTATTTGATCTGGTCTAACTACATTAACTAGGACTTCTTCCCAGTCTCCTGGTATTTGAGGTTCGTATCTAATGACAATATCATAGTCCATAGTTGTAACAATATCGTCTATTGTAAATTCAAGTAAGTCGTCTTCGAATACTCTCATAAATCCAGTTCCAGTCCACGTATCTTCTCGACCATCACGGAAGGGTTCACGTGAAATTATTTTACAATTACTGTGGATGTTATTTTCATCTACATCAGAATTACACTCTGAAAGCTCGGCTTCGTAAACAAGAGTATCTAAGGCACCCGAGAAGAAATGTTGCGTTGGTTGGTCACATCGACGTCCTTGAACATTATTTCTACACTCGCACTGGCCAGTGATTACGTTGCAATGATTATTCAGTGATCCTCCGATATCGCAATCGCACGCACTGCAGCCTTCTTCATTTTCAGCAGACATTCCGTAAAATTCAGATAAGCATTGATCACAGTCACGGCCTGTTACGTATCTTTTACATGTACATTCACCAGTGTATACATCACAGCCACGGTTATCTATTGTACCTAGAATGTTACAAGTGCAAGCTTGACAACCATCAGGGTTGGTTTCGTTAAAATTCCAATAACCATTCTTACAGTTATCACATCTTCTGCCTTCGATATTAGTTTTACAATGGCATTTGCCAGATTCTTGGTTGGTGGCTAAATCTGTTAGAGAATCACAAATGGCATCATCTAATGATCCTCTGGGATCACAATCACACGGTTTGCATATGTCGGGATCTTGAATGTTCAAATCAGGATCTTGATAAAAGAAAGGTTTACATTGTTCACAGTTTCGTCCCATAGTGTTATGTTGGCAGTCATCACAAACTCCACCGCTAACTCTTCCAGTTGCCTCGTACACAGCAGAATCAAAGTGACAAGTGGTGGCATGATTATTGCAATTACACCGTTTACAAGCATTGGTTGTTTTACCAATAGCTGGTTTCCACTCCAAATCATTGAAAAAATCTTCACAGCGCTCACAGTTCAAACCTTTAGTATTGTGAGTACATTCACACCTTCCATGAACCATATCTGTTTTAGATTCAACTCCAGGAAGTGGAAGACACCTATTAGCGTGACCATAACATGAACAGGAGCCACGAACGATGATGTCTGTTATAGCGTAATAATATTTTTCTTGTATTTCAGATCTACTATCTAAGAGATCATCACCTAATGTATGAAGTTTTGTAAAATTGATTCTCAAATTAGTCATTTTCAATAAATTTTGCACTTCCTCAGAATACGGATTTTCAATTGGTAAATTTGGTGGTAAAACTTTGAATATCACTTCCCCATCAAACGAGGGAGCAACGCTTGAGTACTTAGATTCACATCCCACGTCTTTGAAGCTTCTACGTATATTATCAATACGGACTCCTTTAAAAGATTTTTCGCAATTTTGCGCAAAATATCTGTATACTCGCCACGTTTTACCAAAATCAAAAGATCGTTCGACTAACATAGCGGCTGGCCTGAATGTTTTGAAAACAATGATGAGATGGGTAAAGTGGAATTCTGCTTCCATGTTGAGTTGAATTGTTACATTTTCTATGCCGTTCCTGGACTGCCACCAGGATCTGGTTCTAGTGCCAGGATGATAGCGATGAACAACATTCGCTATGCGATGGTTTAGGGCAGGCTGATTTTCAGTTTCTTTACGGGTATCACACCAAAAGCATTTTTTTCTGTCTTCTAAATGAGATACAATGCAGTATCTCTCTTGACCATGGAGACCACAAGTAGAAGAAGCAAATAGATTATTCTCTCTACCGATGAGGAGATTACCAGTAGCCGGATAACACGAACTCTTTTCACATGGATGCAATCTCTTATGCACGTATGCTTTGGAGGAAAGGTTTCGAGGCCTCTCTCTTATCTGTTGAATAGGCCGTTGCTCCTGCGCGATGAGGAATCCCGCAAACAGTAAGAGCAACCCCACTGTGCTGCTCCACATCCACATGGCTGTCACTGTGGGACTTGAAGCATCAACACAAGTACACCCACCACACTTTCCTCGGTTCTCACTCACTACACAGTCACAACACGATACACACCGAACACACGATTAGATCAAAGATCCAACAACCGACCGCACAACAGATCACGACCGTACTTCGCAACACCGCGACTCAAACTGCCCCACCGCAGCCCGCCTCATCTCCCTCTACATACACGCCAGTCCTACTCCTCACTCCTCATCATACACGTCATATTAACGTCCCAGCATCAGAGCAGACGAGTGTACATCACAGAGCCGTATTCATAAACGAAATACTAGTGAGCGAATCCACTATCACCGGATATCAAAACTACGTACTATCAATAATGGTGACTAACAATGACAAAGAAGAACAAAGTTAAAGTTTTTAATTTAATGTCCACACAACGGGATAGCTAGGTATATTAAATCTTCAGAATAAATTATTCTATAGCTATAAAGAGAATTGGTAATTGATGAAAATAGTTTATACTGTATACAATGCATAGTAAATATTTTCCCGATTTGGAAATTTAGATAAATAAAAGTATAGTTAATAAATTTGTAAGATCATTCTATTCTTTGCGGTAGAATATCCGGCAAAGAATAGATCTCCTACTCTTTTCTGCAAATTTTTGAGTGTCCTGTAAAAGATCGTCCTGCAAGTGATCGAAAAAAATATTCATTTTACATATTGAACTTCAAATGCCGTAATGGTGTGGTAAAGTATAGTGAGATCATACTTAAAAACGTCACATCCGTTCTCTCACACGCGAGATTTCGAACTCTCCATTATTCGAGACACGAAACCCGCAAATCTACTAACATTTTTAGTTTCGGCTTAAGCAACATTCACAAGACCATCCGATATTAATTTAATAAAAAAATACAGTTTTATAAATTGTTTTTAGTTTTACTGTATTACTAAAAACAATTTGTTTTTTTTACATAAAATAATATGGAGTACAGTAAAATACTTAGGAATATTTTTAATTATTAAAAATTAGTATTATGTACAACACCACATAAATTTAATTTATAATTAATTTAAGTGGTGTAGTACATAATAAACTAATTCTTAATAATTAAAAATGATTCGTGATTACCACATGGTTAGTGCCAATAAAATCAAACAAATTGTTAACGCTTATACTTAGGAATACTTAGTAAAATACAGAGAAATACGGTAAAACTAAAAACAATTTGTTTATTACAGAAAATAATATGGAGTTTTAGAAAATAAGTGTCAACTCAGTAAAAATATGTACTTTTATTTTTGAATACATAATTGAAATATAATATATATGGAAAAAAACACGATTAGTTTTGGTTTTACTTTAAAGATTTTAATGAGCAGTGACCTGGTGATCAGTTTGACAATGACTTTATAAGTCGAAACCAGGTCACTGCTCATTAAAACCTTTTAAGTAAAACCAAAACCAATTGTGTTTTTTCCATATATAAACATGGAGTTTTACAAAATTAACGTCGACTCAATAAATAAATGAAATAAAATATTTAGAGTTTCTATGTGACGGATTGGTTCAAGTTGTTGCTATATTTTTCATTATTACGGGAGTGTGACCAAAAATAATCAGTGATCACCTATTTTTAAAATTAACTGAATCGATTAATTTCGAGACAGGCGGCTTACATTTTGGATATCATTACGTTAAACATTGTGTAGATATTTTACAAAAATAAATTGTCAGAAAAAATTACAAAAATCAAACCCGTAAATTCATTCCTAATTGCGGTACTGCATTTTTAAGTCAAAACAGAAGAGTGGCGAGCCACTCCCGCTATACAAAGCTCGGAAACTTCTTACTGTAAAACTGTACTCTGTCCTCGTCTACCCCACATAAATTTGCGATGTACCTGGCCTCTTCCTTCACACAAATACTTACATAATAATATGAGAGTAGTAAAGTTGTGTTTATGTTGTCGCCGCTGTGCTGCATGTCCCTTCTCCTACAAGTTCCGTAAAATGCCTTGATTCACTAAACACTATCGCTGTTATGTACCTATAGTATCTGTTTCTCATTATTTACTTCGTGGTATGAGAATAGGTAGACCCTATAGTATAGTTATCAGTAAGTAGGTACGGACCTTTGGTGGTAGTAGGGAAAAGAAAAAATCAAAACTTCCGAGAAAAGAAAATAAACATGAGTCTGGTGACTGATCATCCGCCTGCAAACCAATTAAATATAATATCTACGTACAAAAATTCGATTATACATATAATAATTACCTACATACATGTCATTATTATTTACTTTCAGTGGAGCGAGAAGTGATTTTAGAACATAAGGTAGTCAAATTACACAAATCGAAATGATACATTGGGTACTTTTTTGTACAACTACTTTCTCATCATGATATAATATTCCACAAGTGGGTTGGTTAGCCAGTAAACCAGCTGCATGTAATAAACATGCAAACCTTCCTCTCCGTGCCAACAAAAAATGAAGACATTCAGGATGGGTGAATAATCTCATCGCTGAATTTAACATAAATATTACGAATTACGACAGACGCACAATATGTCGCCTTTAAGGTCATGTTATGTGCAAACGGCGCTTTACAACATGTCCATTTATTATATTACGTAAGCCAACAACTAGAAAATTACCAAAATCTAGATTTGTTGTTTATTATTCGTAAAAATACTAGAGGTAGGTAATATTACTATACTATATACCCTATATACTATACATAGGTAGGTACCTACTTAAAATGAAAACGATAAAAACATAGCGCAAATCTCATAGACTTCTACTATTATTGTTAATAAGTTTATGTCAAATCCCGATACCTATTACCTACAACAGACTGGGTAAGTACTGTATAGCTATGTATTGTAAAAGGGAGGAAAGTATCTGTAAAATAAACCTATAAACATTTGAGTGCATAATATTATACATATAATAGATTTCTACCTATTACTTACTTTTAGTCTATTACAGAATTGAAACCGTCTTCCACACTGCATTTTACTATTTTGACAAGTAGGTAAATGAACGCGTTGGTGCTATTTTTATCTGAAAGGTAGTTAGGTACTACATTAACACGAGATATTCAGGCACACAGCATGTTTATAGTTTATACCTACATAACCCACCAACATACACATAATGATAAAATATTAGGTATGTTTATATAGATACAAACTAAACTTACTTTCTTTGAATATTATGCTCTTTACGAATGAATGAATAAATTTATGTCATTTGTTTTCGATAAAAATACATGACTCGATTGGAAGAGAACTGTCTAAAATGGAAGGGGCTCGTTTTTGACCTCCTGATTTCTCGAGAAAAGAAACGTAGGTAGGTATAGCTCATTTAAATTTTCATAAATGTTAAACTGTCTGTGCTGAAAAATCAAAACATTGGGAATATTTTAGAGAAGTAATTATATTAACACTACATACCCCGCAGATAAATAATCATGCTAGTTGTCTTCTATGTGTCAAAAAATGAAGATATTAAGACCTCATCGATTAATTGTTATATATAGGTATATCTTATTCGTGGAGTTTAAAGAATAAAAATAAATAAATAAATAAAAACTTTATTGAAAAAAAAATATTTCAAATGGCGGGTTTATTGCCGTGGGCAATTTCTGCCAACCAACCACTTTTGACATCAATTTGATATATACAATACATACAAGTGTATGAAAAAGAAGAAAATATAAATAATAATAATAAATATATATATATACAATACTTATACCTACATAAAAATACATATATAAATGAATAGGTGGATGGGATGAAGGACAAGGAAGGAAACACGGGATTGTCAGTTAGATGGATTATTTAAGGAAAGGTAATGATGCCTCAGTTTACTTTTGAAAGAGAGAATAGTTGGAGCTAGTCTGATAGGAAGTGGGAGGTTATTCCATAATCTAGCCGCGTGTGTAGTGAAAGAAGAAGTGAAGAAAGATGTGTGATGTGAAGGTATGGTTAACAAACGGCGTCCACTTGAACGTAGAGATAAGCCATGAGATGCCAAGGGTGTGAAGTTGGACTTGAGGTAATCAGGTGAAGCAGGATTATTCAGAACATTGAAAAGAAGAGAGAGAATATGGAGATGACGACGCTGAGTCATCGTTAGCCATTTAAGTTCATTTCTAAAGTCAGTGATATGATCATATTTTCTCAAACCGAAAATGAATCTAATGCAGACGTTTTGCAGACGTTCTAGTTTCATGGTTTGTTCAGATGTAATATCCATATATGCAACGTCCGCATAATCTAGAAGAGGTAAGAGAAGGGTTTGAGAAAGGAGGATCTTTGTCGGTTTTGGGAGAAAGTTCTGGTGTCTCTTTAGTGAATGTAAGGAGTAGAAGAGTTTTCGGTTTAATTCAGATATTTGAGGTCGCCAAGAGAGAAATTGATCAAACGTAATACCGAGATTTTTTACCTTCTCAGATAATTTAATGATAACATTATCAAGAAGAAGAGGGGGTAAGGAGTTGATATTTAATTTACAGAGTAGACGTGAGCTACCTATAAGAATGGCCTGGGACTTGGAAGGATTGAGTAATAATCCATTTTGCTGTGCCCATTGAGAGATGCGACTTCATTTAAAGAACATCATTTAAGTTCGTAGATAGCCTGGAGGTAGTCTCGGCCTCGTGAACAGGGGGTCCATGGTTCAATCCCAGGTACCGGCAAACTCCCCTTTCACGACAAAAGCTTTTAGCTTACTGTGAAAGGTGTATAAGGTTGTATTTGGGTTTATAACAAAACCCAGATATATCTTATAAAAAAAAAATAAAGAAAGAAAGATCTGTCGCGACATCTAAAGGTCACTCGAAAACTTGGAAATAAGTGAGACATATATTAGTCGTCGAAGACTCCTCGGAACAAGACAATTCTAATGGAACAATCAATATAACCCTTTGTAAATCATAATCATCATCATCAACATCTCGTCTTTTAAGTCTCTTCTCGGGAGCACCAGGATAGAAATAGAAACCAGCTATCTTCCACTCATGAGCCTTGGTTAGGTGCCAAGACTTGGACTAGAGCCATATAGGATTAGGGTAGTACAAGCATTGGATAGGCGGCATTTCGTCCTGACACTTGAGTCCAGATAGCCTTGCTGGCAGCTCCTATGCGGATTATTAATTCCGATCGAAGACAATATTAGTAATACTTACGTATTATTGTTTTAACACATATATCTACATTTATATTAAACTTATTGCTAGCTCCCAAATAGAGAAAAAATAGACAAAATTAACGAACCATATTAACATTACACGACGAATGTAATAGATAACCTATACTTTTATTAACATTTTCAGATAGGAAACAATTACTTACAAAATAATAAATTCGCTATTACAAGCAGGATACATTATTTCGTACAACAAAACACCAGTAAATTGACTAGGATCAAGAAAAAGCTTCCTTGAGATCACAAATGACCTTAGAAGCTCGTCAGAAAAGCGTAGAGGGATTGTGGAGGTAGGAACTTGGCGACAATCCATGGATGATGCCATCCGAAAGCACAAACACCGTGCGTAGTCTGAGCTACCCCACGTGGATGACACTAAACAGACTAAGGGTTGAGGTGACTAGGTGCAAAAGTAACCAGCAGAGGTGGGGCTTTTTGGATGGGGAGGACACTAGCTGCGATTGGGGGGAGGTGCAAAGTGATTCTCACTTATTGCAAAGCCCGCTGATACGGAATGCATGTAATGAGAATGACCTAAAGATGCCAAATGACAAAGCAATATTTTTGAGATGGATGCTCCATTAAACGGAGCCGAATAAATCATCTAACATACATACATACAATCGCATACGTCGCTACATACTGGAGTGGCAAGATCTAAAATCTGGACCCGAAAAGTAAAGTAAGTAAATTTACGAAATTTAGTCCAGTTAAAAATATTATTTATCTGGACTATTTATATAAACAATTAAAACTGTGCGTATGAACATAGGTATATATGGTAAATGTCCGATAAGAACGTCACGTCAACTTTGATCCTAGTCAACCTACATGCCGATCATGGATGAATAAAAGTATAATACATTATGTACGTAATATATGTAGGTAGGCATTTAATATTTTTGGAACACCACAATATTAAAATATACGTTACACATGATATATTGTAAATATTCTATCTGTATTATAGTATGTGTATTGTGTATGCTGTAATCTATTTGAGATAACTGCCTCTTACACGATACTCTAAATTGTAAGTAGGTATGTACATAATTTATGTATTTCATAAAGTACGAGAGCCCAATACCCCGACAAATTTATTCTTAAAGGAAAGATGCGTAGTCAATACTATTGTAGAAGATAAAGTACACAATTATTTTGGGATCCCTCAAACTGTTGTGTAAGAAAGAGTAGGTACCATTCTCACTCAGTTTGCAGTTTGTATTCCAATCAACGTGTACCTCACATTTAGTCTTCTTGCGTCAGGTCCTCAAAAACAATGACTCTGACTCGTGAGAAAATGTTCCTACTTTAGTCCGAAATAGTTTCTGAACACTCCTAATAACTATCCCCATATTCATACGGTTCCAGGAGGTCTGTCAAATATAGTAGTCGTAATAAGTAATTCCTCAATATAACTGTATATTAATCTAAATAAGAGAGAGCAGAAGGTCGGTGAGCCCCCTCTGAAGAAGCTCGTAAAGGCTATTAAGACTTGGTTTGTGACCTGAGGAAGTATTAACAGATGAGGATGGTGGCCTACTGTGCCTAGGAGGATATACCTAGGCACAATAGGCCACCAGCCCAATGAAAATAAGGGAAAGAAGCTGTATGTGTTCAATTAAAAGATATCGAATAGTTGCTGCAACCTAGGCTTTTTGACTAAAGACGGGGTATCTAACATGGCTACAACAACGAATTAAATATCTGTGACCTTATGCGGCATAATATTCCTAAATTATACAACATAATTTAATGTTATCATTTTTATGAATTATAATATTATTTTTGTATTATTAGGTAAACAGAATAATGGATATGTATAAAGACATATCGACAAACCGTTCGCTTGTGTAACAAATTTCATTCACAATCAATTGGTAGGCAGTATGTACAAACGTATTTATAAATTAATTTAGCGGTCAGTATAACTTCTATTTATCTGAGGGTATAAGAAGCTCTTCAAAGCATAAAAATTCATGCTTTAGATCTAAATGTAATTGGTTGTCCAAGAATCGCACGGCTTGAGCACGTACATAATACTACTGATAAAATTGGAAGAATATCATTATTTTGTGTGTATTTCATATGTATGTATGGAATTTCATATGAATGCAAGAGAAACATGCCAGGATTAGGATAGGGCTCGTCAAAAATCGTATTATTTCTGCCTAATCCAATAGGGATACGATTATGAGATAAATCACATAGACAACACGATATTCTGTTTTACCAGTGAATAGACATTAATTCACTAATTGTGCATTGCATCATTATATTGTGCAATTTATTTTTCCATTCCATGCTTACGAATCTGTTTAAGCTCGTATTTTGGAATACATTCTACAATCAATATATTGTAATACTAAAATAAACAATTGACATATATTTTAAGTAATAAACCTGCCACAATGTCTACATAGAGAAGTCGGTATGTATGTAGTTCTTATGCAGATAGGTAGGCACTAAAATCAGAACTGATGTCAGTGCACCAAGCCAAAGCTAACCCTACAGCTTTTAGTAGAAATAACGTATTTATAGAAACGCTCTTAGGAAACCATGTATAGCGACTAGCTCTTTGATGTTACGATCAATGTATTGCACTATCTGAAATAAGCACGAAATACTTATGAATAACTATAGACACGCTTACAAGAAAATAGATATATACTATTTTGTGTGCGTTTATATACCTAGTTTATATATTTTTATCGTACCCTTTTCGTCATATTCCTATTACTCTCTCCAGTTTTACGAAGTGAATATTATAATATTTTTAATCGCAAACTCATTATTGTAGAAAAGCATGTGCTGATTTCATTGTATTTTCTATTTCTATGGACCTTCTAAACCTGAAATCGCAATAGCCTGCAGCTGTAAAAGATACTTGCAAGAATTACTTATGTCTTATTGTTCACAAACAATTAATGTGTTCGCTATAATGGCACACAATAGTAAAGCCACCTCTACACCCCTCCCCTACCTGTCGATCCCCTCCCTTCTGATCATTTATGCCGTGTTGCGTTATTTTTTTGTTGATTTATAAATGTAAGTACTTTATTACATGTTGGTATTTCTTTAAATATGCATGTATGTAATCAATGGGAAGTGTTTGAAACACCTCCGCTTCGCAGATGACATAGTCGTCATTAATGAGGACTTAAGATGAACAGAACTAAAAAAGGCAACAACTCAGGCAGGCAATGGGTCTCGAGATGAACATAGGCAAAACTAAAATAATGACACCGAAGAACAGCAGTATAAGAGTAAATGATAAAATGATAGAAGATGTCGAGGGATACATTTACTTATGCCATAAAACAAAACTAGGAAAAGCAGCGGAAACGCCTAGAAGAATAGAGCAAGGCTGGACTACTACCTATCTCGAAGCTCAAAGATATATTTGTAAATAAAGTAATATCTATAAGTCTGAAAATATAGCTGTAAGACTCATGTACCCTGCTAGTGATTACAGTATATACACAATATACAGCTTAGAAACTATGACGCTAATGCTTACGCTAAGCAACAAAAAGACGAGATGTGTACAGCGAGCTATAGAAAGACAAATGCTGGGAATAAGCCTGGAAAAAAGTGAAGAATGGAATAATCCGAAAGAAAACGAAAGCTATGGATATTATTGATAAAATCTCCAAGGCAAGGATCTCTGAGTGGAAACCATGCGAAGATAAAAGAAATATAGGAAGACTTCAAAAGAGATGGGTAGATCACACTATCCAAACTGTGGGCAAAAAGTGGGTTCGTGTTGCTCAAGACTGTGAAAAATGGAAGACGCCTATAGCCAGCAGCGGAAAGACAAAGGTTAGCAGTACGTATATGTATGTAAGTAAGTATATATGTAAAATTATTATCTTTGATTTTACTTCATGAGTGAGTTGGAAGCTTTTGTGATAAACTCGCCCATTCCACAAATTTATTTTTTTCCATACTACCTACCTACCTGTTTTTTTAACGTGTGTACTTTGTGCAAAAATTTGTTTGTTTTTTTTCTTTATTTATTATTATTACAACGGCTTCTAAATTTTTCAAACCGCAGTAGGAATAAATTGCTCCCACACATACTGAGATAAAAAGAAGAGCTATGTAATAGTACAGTGCGGATATTATCACTGTTCTCTAATTCAGGAGTCGGCAAAGATTCTAGAGCTTAATATTATTAGGAATACGGTACATGTTACACATTCATGAATTTATTTAAATTCTTAAAGGATACAAGCAGTTTACAAAACATATTTCAGTAATAAAAATTTCATTCGACAAATAAACCAAATTCAGGTCCCACGAATTTCATACTAGAGCGCATGCATAAACTATATTGGCAACTATCTATAGGTAGGTACTGACATACTTCAGGAGAGCAAAATTATTAAAAATAAAATTCATTCACATTTAAGCGATATTATTTCATTTTAACGCAAACACGTAGGTAAGTATATAAATTATTATCATTAACAATATACTATAGATACCATATACCTACTGTATAAGTATTTAGGATAAAATTATTATCATGAGATGGATGGATTTGGCGCGGGGGCCACAGTTTGCCGACTCTTGCTCTAGTACATATCGCTTCAAGTACCGTACTTCCTCTCTGCTAGAAACACATCATTCTGATATGGCGAATTATAATGATTTGAATATTATTATTATCAATATTTATATAAATGGAATAACGACCATTCTCCCACTTCATGTATAATCATGTGAGCCATTTATACCTACGACATACTTTGTTTCAGGATTGGAAACTACAAAAAATTAAGTATCTATGCAATAAACACGTAGAATAATTTTAGAACAGATTTTAACAATCCAATTCTTGGATACTGTATAGATTTAGTTCAGATTACAAATACGAAAGCACTTTTTCAAACGCTTAAATACGTAATATAAATTTTCAACACTGGAAACGGCGACATAATATGATTACATATAAATGATGTATGATGATGACTAGAGACAACAGGACACAATATATTATTTGTGCCTCCATAGACTCTTCGAAAAGATATTAATACAATAATCATATTATTATTCAATTCAGTAGAGATCAAACTCAAGGTACGATGAAACTGTCCCTACTTATTCGTCTAGTATCATGACACTAATTTCATTTACGAAGTTCATTGTGGACATTTTCATTATGTCAACCCATTCAATAATTTTTAAAGATTGTATTGAAACTGTGACCAGTAGAAATTTACGTGTATATTTATAATCTATTCTATATAATATATATTATCGTGGTTAGATGGAAGAAATCACTATATAGTGATAATCTCGCCACTGCACATCATCACATTTTTTCATGTGTATATTTAATTTGTTATATGAATGATGATGTGCAAGAAGAATAAAATAAAATAAATAAATATATCATGACGGCATCTTATGCAGGATTGATAAAGATAATACAGTATAAGGTTTTCCATCTAATATCAATTAAATATAATACGTTTTCTAATATTGTATACTGGGTCAAGTATAACAATATTAGGTTCTTTTTGAATAACGACACGTATTTTTATATTTACACAATATATTCAATAAATAATTCCTATTATAATTTGTCGAACACAATTTGTCAAAACACGCAGCCTAACAGTGCAAGTCAAGGTTCTATCAATTAATGAGCGCCGTTCCCTGTAGTGAGCTAACCTATATAGACTACATAGTATTGCTACTCACTCATCATAACTACTGTTTACTTGAAAACAAGGTTCAAGGTTCACTTAACCTGTACTGTGTATCAAAGTCCAAACACTACACTCTCCCCTCACAACCTTGAAAATCTTTCTATACTACATATTTAAATATTTATACAATTCTATGTGATTGACAGTGTTCTCTACTTATTTCAAGACTCTATACATATAAAACAAAACATTACAAATACACGCAGACATGTTCTTCCTTCCGTCCAGGGCCACCAGATGAAGTCTTCCACCAGCCTAAGTCCTGGGTCTCAGCTGTCCCCGCCAATGGCTTCCAATCTGACCTGAAAAATTCAGAACCGGTGAGAGCTTTGCCTTCAAACAGGGGGAGGGGACCTAAACTCCTACTATTAATCAGAGGGACTGTCATCCCAATGCACAGATCTCACATCTATCCGATCCATATGTCTCTTCCAGAGCTGACCAGTACCTTTGATTCTAATAAGAAAAGTTGTATTGCCTAATACCTTTTCAATTTTACCTAAAACCATCTTTTCACTCTTGAGATCTTTGACATGTACTGATGTACCCAAATTAAATTCCTTTTTCCTCCCCGAGACAAATCTCGAACCCCTGGAACTATCTTTACAAGTTTCCTTATTTACATACCTTTCCTCATATCTATACCTATTTAAACATTTACATCCATTGTTATTCCGCTTTTTCACTAAATTCTTAACTATATTCTCAATGTCTATATTAAAATTAACCCAATAAAAATAACTTCTAACAAATGATTTCATTTTCCCAATAACTGAATAATTTTTACACAAATAATTTATCACAATACCTTTAACTGATTCCGGAATAACAATTCTATCTCTGTAGAATAAATAATCCTTGTACACAGTCAAATGTTCCTTCACATTAAACAACTTCGCAATAGATTCATTTAACTGTCTTTTGCACGGCCAATTATTTTTTTCCACATATTTAACAACTTTTTCCAATGTATAATCACTTTTACTTCTCTCTAAAATTAATTTCGAATTAAAACTATTATTTTTATTTACAAAATCTAATTTTTGTTGTTTCACATTACACGCAAGCGATGCGTTCGCACTGAAATTCGAAATATTTTCAATGGGCTTACATGCAACAATTTTGTTTAATTCACTGCCTTCCGTGCTATGTACTTTGTACCCTATATTATACCTACGCATAAAATCTGTACCCAATATTATTTTATTCCCGCTCTCTGTTACAACAAATTTAATATTTTTTTCCATTCCATTATGATTTATTTTACAATGTTTAATACCTAACACATTCAAACTGTGCCCGCTATACGTAGATAAATTAATTTCATCACACTTCTCTATTATATTATTTTCGTTGAATATTTCTTGCAATTTTTGAATAGATATACAGCTAATATTCGCTCCCGAATCTAAAATACATTCAACATTTTTATTCTCAATTCTTACATTTAATTTTATAAAATCGTTTTCGGTGTCTTGCGAATTATAAATACCTTGTATCTTATAACAATTTTCACTCAAATGCCCTTTAGATCTACATTTTCTACAAAAAAATTCTCTATTAAATTTACATTCACTTTTATAGTGATTTCCCTTACAAATAAAACATGAAACATTTTTATTATGCTTATACCTACTCGTATTTACATTTGAATTTAACCTTGAAAATTTTGACGGTCGTTTATTTTTTTTATAATCTGTATCTGTACTACTTGAAATACTGAAACTATTATAGTTTCGCCTGGAAATCTGGCTAATTTCCTCAAAATTTTCTTCCTCTTTTTCTATTTTTCTCTCTAGTATGTGCTCATAACTAGACGCCAAAGCAACTGCTTCATTCAAAGACACTTTATCTTTATCACATTTTAAAAATAACTGTTGTTTAATCTCTTTATTTTTGATTCCGATTATAAACAAATCTTTTATATTACTTTCTAATCTTGTACCAAACTCACAATCGATACTTAATTCTCTCAATCTTAAGGCAAAATCTTTAACATTTTCCGAATGACCTTGAGTAGCCTTGAAAAAAATTTCACGCGACTCAAATACACTTTTTTCCTCTTTAAAATAACCATTCAATATCTGAATCAACTCTTTATAAGACTGTTTTTCCACAGAAGCTGGAAAACACAGATCAGACAGTAGCTTGAAACTGCCTTGGGACAAGGATGTTATGAAGAAAGCACGCTTCTTCACATCAGTCCAACTTTCATCATTCAATAATAAGGCGTTCTCCCACCTTGTTCTGTAAGAAGGCCAACTCATTGTCTTGTGACAAAACGGCTCTAAACTTCTCGAAGTCATTTCGGAAAATACCACAAGCAACAACAACCAAGAATAAAAAATAGACTTAGCTGATGAGAGTCTCCTCCAATCGCCCCGGTCTTCTGGATTTCCTTGCAACCGCAATGGACTCCGCCTGGCTGACTAGCAAGACTCTCCTCTCCTGGCTTCCTGGATCCACCAACTGGCTCCGCCTGGATGCTGGGTGACTCCTGTCTCCCTATGCTGCCTGCACCTTGCCTCAAACTGGCTCCTGAGACTTCCTGTCTCCCTGCTGCTACCTGCAACTTTGCCCAACTGGCTTCTGAGACTCCTGTCTCTCTGCTGCTACCTGCAACTGCTGGCTTATCTGGCTTTGGAGACTCCTGCCTCCTTTCTACTCCTGTAGACTGCCTTTCACTCTTTATTTCCGCGTACTGCCGACAATAACTTTCGGCGCGGAAAAAAACTATTGTTGCGTGTTGACAATATTATTCACGAACTACCGAACTGCGCCACGTATTGTATACTGGGTCAAGTATAACAATATTAGGTTCTTTTTGAATAACGACACGTATTTTTATATTTACACAATATATTCAATAAATAATTCCTATTATAATTTGTCGAACACAATTTGTCAAAACACGCAGCCTAACAGTGCAAGTCAAGGTTCTATCAATTAATGAGCGCCGTTCCCTGTAGTGAGCTAACCTATATAGACTACATAGTATTGCTACTCACTCATCATAACTACTGTTTCTTGAAAACAAGGTTCAAGGTTCACTTAACCTGTACTGTGTATCAAAGTCCAAACACTACATCTAATATTATAGATCTGCAAAAAAAAAATCATCGACAATGATAAAAAATGCAAAACGATGAAAGATCTTGGACCAAAACTACAGATAATAAAACAGGCAAGTGGTAGATAATGTACAATTAATATACCTAGGTATATTATGAATATAATATCTCTACCACGCAATGAGCTTAATACTGTATTATATTATACGTAGGTACCTGGTAATTGAATCATGGATGTATGTAGGTAGGGGATGGAACGTTTATAGTAATTTGTATGAATGACAGCGAAGCCAAAAAGTGAGGAAGGGAAATCGACGGTGGCCATTTTGTAGGAAATACTTTATTTAACATTTGTATGGGCAATGTATGGAAATTATTCACACAGTATCAGAAAACATTATATTTACTTCTTAAAATAATTACAATGCCACATAACTTAATGTTTTCATATACTTGATGAAATAGGGAATAGGATGAGTAAATAAAATGGAGTCATTTCTAAATCATTCAGTATTTATTTTTAAACTTTGTTTTCATATACACACAATATGGAGAGAATGAATGACAATTGAAGGATATATCTAAATGAATAATATAAAACACACGAACTTGCAAATGAGCGGGAAACTCAGGATATTTCGTAAGAATGACGTTTTTCTCCAACCTCGCAGAAAAACGAGATGTTTTTGAACACAAAACACTACGTTTACTTGGTGTCAAATATTGGATAATGTCCAGTTTCTCCTTTCTGGATCCTTTGGAAAACTACAAAAAATGATTTTGTTTATAAACATGCGATAATATCATTAACCTGATCAGATTTGTATGCATGAAACATTTCATTCTAACGGGTAAACAAACCAAACATCAGATTGTAGGTTCTTTGTATTGTCAGATGACAGAATGGAAAACAAGTTACATGTGTAGATATAGGAGAATAAGGACAGATAATTATATAGAACGTTTATAACATTATTATGATCATTTATAAGTATACGAATTATAATATAAACGACTTTAAAATCGCAATATATTAAGATAAAAACTACAATACAAAACAACTTACCGAAAATATGACAATCCTGTTTCCTGCGAAAGTTGGATTGGATTTATAACCACAACCATTTATAGCGCACATCACCATGTTAATCATAAGATGATTCCTATTCTTCTAGATATAAAAACAAAAACCGATATGAAAAATTCAACTGATGTGCAAAAACTTGAAACATTTTTAAAACAACTAAACATACAAATACAAGGGTTGGTTCATGGAAGCATAAATGTCACTCGGCGTCGTTTGACCTGAACGACCATGAAGTTGCAGTGAGTGGTGAATGTAATCCGGATAATCGTGAATAACTTAGAGCGTTTTATGACCCAATGTTATCGTAATGGCGCCATTATTTTTTACGTCTTTTTATTATTGCTTTTATAACTTTTTAAATTTTTTTTTTGGATTTACTTTTTGTTATAATTTCTTAAATTCGCCGACGTGTAAAAGACGTAAATTATGAATATATTTAAATAATTAATATTTTTATTATTATTTGACTGGCGCCTTTTTATAGTAGCATTCAATTACTTTTGTGTTTCTTTTAAATGATAAAAATATTTTTGTCTCTAACGAAGGAATAAATTATTTTAATAGGTATCATTAAAATTAACAGTTAAAGTAATAACTACTTGATTAGTTTATAACTAATTGCTTTATACTTTTTTTTTTAAATTATTCCATTATCTAACTTTCTGAGCTTGTATACTTCCCAAATACTTGTTACAAGTTTATATCCTAAATTTATCCAAACGAATTCACTGAATCAACGTCAGAAATTATAAATGACAATTACGCAGAAATCGAGTATATTTTCTGAGACTATAATTCTTATTTTGTTACACATTTTGAAAACATAGTTACATACAGTACATGAACACTATGAATGCGTACTGGCATTGTATAGCGCCTAAAACCAAAATCTTTGCTTATAAACCATAGACACGTCGTTATGCACAAGATTTATAAGGCGCAGTTCACATGCTCAGTATGTTGTTTCTTAATATCAATAATTATTATTATTATTGCTGAGACAATGGGCTATTTTCTGCGGAACTTCCCACAATGCACACCAGATGGCAGCACAGACAATAAGGGTCTAACACAACTGTCAAACATTAGACAACAACTGCGTTCGTTTTATAGATATTCCAGATTTTTGTTATCTTCTACCGTGTTTCATACTTATTTATATATATAAAAAATGAATAAGGATTATGGCACATTTTCTCTAGCCGAACTAAAAGCTGAGGTTAAAAAGCGGAATGCCGAAATAAGTAGTAAAAAAGCTACCCTCGTGGCTAGGTTAGTAGATTTTCATCCATAACATTTTGGTTAATTGTTTCTAAATAAATAAGTATATGTGTTATTAAATGTACCAAATATTATATTTTTTGCAGGCTTCACGATGATGATAAACATTAAAATTTTAATAACTCGCCGTCGTAGAAGAAGTTTTCGAAATGTCTATTCCAGGGCATAATCTATTTGCAGATATCAATTCCAACTCGTACATCCCATTATTGACACAAGAATGTTTTGATAATTTTGGTGTGGGACATATAAAAAACAAAGCCAAATCCCAGAACATGTATGAGGAACAGAACAGATATAACAGTTGATACTGTACCATATTTGTATTAGTGTGAAGTCACTGGCTACTCAAAGCTAAAAAGAGACCATGACTATTATTATCAAATCCAGGGCCAATTATTATGTACAGAAAGGATAAAAGCATATTTTGTTATTTTTACATTTAAGGATCTATTAAGAATTACAATTGAAAGTGATAATGATTTTATTGAAAAAAATGTTAAATATATTAATTAGTTTTCACAATGAGTACTTTAAAATGTGCGTTAATAAGTAAACGTGTACAAATTATAACAAGTATTTTAAAATTGAAATGAAATTATGTATAAGTAATGTACAACGATTATTCTTTATCTATTGTAAATTAAATCTGCGTTAGTAAGTAAACGTGTACACAATAATTATAACAAGTATTTTTAAATTGAAATGAAATTATGTATAAGTAATGTACAACGATTATTCTTTATCTATTGTAAATTAAATCTGCGTTAATAAGTAAACGTGTACACAATAATTATAACAAGTATTTTTAAATTGAAATGAAATTATGTATAAATAATGTACAAAGATTATGCTTTATCATTGTATATTTATTACAAGTTTTAATGTACAACAAAGACTTATAACAACATTGTTTGTACAGAAAGGATACAAGCTTATTATTTTTTAAGGATTGTCTTAATAATTACTATGGATATTTATAACAAAGTTGTTTATTTAAAAATAAAGGAAAATGTCAGAAATTGGTACAGATTTTTATTGTAACAATCATAACTGCTAACATCTTTAATCGATATCATCCACATTTTTGATACCTCAAAAAAAGTTTTATGCCTTCGCAATATTATTAGTGTAAGAAACAACTGTTCAAATGGATTGACAGTTGCAGGTGGATTACCATAAAAATATTTCAGAGAATGAGATGTATCACCCAATGACTCAAATACAAAAAACAACTTTTTCGAAACATTCTAGTCCTGTAAAGAAATGAATCGACTGAGGGCCATTTTTGTAAGTTATTATACTAAATGGACAATGTTTCATAGTTTGACTGTAGGAATGGGCTATCTCCATGTTATCGTTTACATTATTCATGACAGTTTGCACGCTGACATCAACATATGATGAAGTTGTAGGAAGGTGAATTTCAGCTGCAATGTCAGGATAAGGTGGTGGTGACTCGGGACAAATATTCTCCTTCCCATGTTTTGGAGTTTTATATTTTCTGTTTTCAAATCTTTCCCTTCTGTTGTTGACTCCTTTGTTGTCCAGTGAAATATCGTCGGAACAACATCCTTACGAAACTTTTGAATTAAAGGTTGAGTTCCATCTGAAAAACGTTTACGAATTTTAATACATGAAGATGGTAAACAGATGTATAATTTAATTTAACAAATATTTATTTCCACTTACAACGTACACTTTCTCCTAAATAGTCGGTATTTTTAAAGTGATTCTTGCAAACTACGGAACTAGTCGATGGCTTCCATTTATCACGTTTGATGGCATTAATCCACTTTAATTTTAATGCTTTTTCAGACGGAAATCGATGTCCACCTTTATTGGTGCACAACGGAACGCAACAATAAGTAGACGGCATATTTTTTTATTAATTTATTCATAAAAACAAACTGATACTCCAAAATCTTTAACACGAAATAGCGACTTCTCTATGGAATAATCTAATTTTGACATTTCGCTTTAGACCCTGTTTGTCAGTGCTGCCCCCGGTGTCAAAAAAAGGAAAACAAACAACCCATTTCATTGTTATTTTTTTACTTTTTTGGTGACTTTTAATATAACTTGCTGTGTCTTAATCCATTATGCATATGCTTACCTTATATAAATTATGTATGTAAATGACTCGAGCCGTGAACAAATAATAATAAATAAAACCCTTCTAAGACTTCCGCAGGCATAAAAATTCTCATAAAACAAAATAGGTGGGTATACCTATATGGAAAATAATGACTAAATTATCGACATCACGGCAATGCGATAATTTCACATCTCGTCCAAATTTTGATCCAAGTTTTCAATGTACCCGCACAGGTAGTTAGAAATTAATGATGAAGTAAATGATTCTATGAGAATATTTATATTAACACAGAAATAAATTTGCTGTTTTTACGGCAGGTGAATAGAACAACCGTCCGGGCCCCGTACATATGGGAACCTTGCGCAAATTACTGAAGATATTTAACTTTTATAGCTCGGATTTAAAATTTAGGGAATAAAATAAGACAAGTGTCAGTGTAACCTTATTTTATATTAATATTTTTTATATATCAGTCTCCTGTAGATCTCTCAAACTAGACTTTAGTTCAGAGCACAATGGTATATCACATAGTATACTTATTATATAGATAGGTTTACATAATAATGTATTGCAGCTATAACAAAAAAATATTATACTATATACGAATATGAATAAAATATAATATATTATGAATAAAATAACTTATTTTCAAATAAAAAGTGTTTAAATTTTTTCCGCATGCATATTTATATCTATCACCGTTGTAATACCGCGGTCCACAATGTGAACTGTCCTTTACATTCAAAATCCTTATGTGCCTAACAAAAAACACGGGATTTATAATGTGAATTTGTTTTTTACTTGAACCTTCGCGCAATTTCTTTGTGTTTGTTATAATTAAATACAAGTTGGGAGTATTATCTTAGTGTTAAATATATTATTTTAGCGATATTATTCATTTACCTTGCCAGAAATGTATCTTTTTTTATACAAAAAGAAATGTCTTAATTATACTACCTCTAATATAATAAGCTTTTGAAGTCTTTTTTCCACTTGAATGATATTTCTATGTACTTAAATGAAGAAATAAAAGTTGGAAGCATACTTAAAACAAAAAAAATTGTCGTTTTATGCAAAATAGAAAAAGAATTTCATATAAAATATCGTTAGGCACAACTGTGCATAACGCAGGAACACGCAGATATTTTAGCTTTTTTTTATTTTGGTGGTAATAAAAAGCGTAATAAATGGAAAAATAACGAAATCAACTATAGTTTTATTAAACTTAATACTTTTTTTCGTTGAAATATAATGACATTTTTACATTTTGCTTTAAAAAGCTATCAAAGTGTTAAGGAACAATGTCAAATTTGTATGGGGCGCAGAATGAAGGGTACTTTAAAAATTCAAATTTAATAGTTAGAAAGTGATGAAAAATTAATATCTTCCGATAATTTAATCAAAAATATATGCAACTTGAGATTAAATCATAAGTTTTTTCGCAATGATATTCGAATATTTTTTTATGTAATATGAAAGTGAGGAACCATAGGTTATTTTAACAATAAGCAACGATTTTGGTTTTAGGCGATAGGTACTTTCAAAATATGCGTCGTCGACTGATCACTCGGTGACTGTCTGAACGCAGCCCAAATGCGACGCACCGAACAAAATTTATTTCTTACAAAATGGTCGTCATTCCCCTCCCCGCGCAGCTACAAAATGTTTACCAAAGTGTCTGTCCATTACTCTATTTAGGTCCATGAATTGAATAAGTAAAGCAATTATCAATCTATTAAATTCAAACTTCCGTGGGTAGATAATCAGAGGTAATCAATGGCCAGTAGATACGTAGGTACCTATACTACAACCATAGACATGTTATCAAAAGGTTCAACATTATAGCTATGCACAATGCCATTAAGCTACCAAATAATTGCTCAAACTATGATAAGTACAAAGCGATATTAGATGCTGTGTATGCGTATACATCAATGTTATAATACATAATTATAATATGTAATATTCTCTTCATAATCGCACTGGAATATAAACATAAATGATTTACATTAGATACATAGATTTAGGTACAATGGCGATTCATTACAGGAAGTAGGTATGTATAACAATGAACAAATAAAGTGAATAACTGACAGTGGTGTAACCAATGAAGGAACAACATTGCAGCAAATTTAGGTAATTTCAATACACAGTATGCTTTCCAAGAAGGTACTATTATAGAACTTAGTCTAAGGACTCCTTCACGATACTCAAATATTATTGCTCTGTGAAGGTGTCGCGAGCGTATATGGGTTATTTTAAATCCAGATTCATTATTTAATCATCTGCCATCCAGAAAGTGAAGATTTTTTAGTCGTATTTCCAATACCAGTTTGTAAGTTATAAAAGTACCTCCAAACTGTCTAAACAAATCGATATAGTGATAATTTATAATCATAATGAAATTCTTTTTCGATAGTTACGTCATTGGTAATGAGTTCGTGACATTATTAAGTTGGTACATACTGCATATGACTGAAGTTTATCTGTTTAGTTTAGAGAGATACAATGTACAATATTGTATACAAGTGTATATATAACATAAAATAAAATAAAATAATAATAGGTATGTACCTAATATGTAGCTCACCATAATTTATCAACAAAATATTTCAGTGTACGTATATATTATTTAGTTACTAGTTAGAAATACTTATTTAGTTTTAATTTCCTAAAATAATAATGTTTGTATACTCATGTAAACCGCGTTGATATCATAGTCAAACAGTCTGATTGCGTCGGGTCTATAAAGGTTAAAATGCTGTAATTGTTTTTCTTGAGAGATTAAATATATTAAACAAAAAAATATTAACAATTTCCGCTGTGAATAATAATCAAATTTAATATTCCATAAAATTATTCATTACAAATCAATAAATTGGACCTTCTATCACACAAAACTTTTACCGTTGACCAATGGTAAGGTTAAGAACATCGCAGAAATAAGCAGCTGAATTAATCACTCTCAATATGACTTTTTTCCAGTAGGTATTCTTATTTAAAACGAAAAACTGATTAATTTACAGAATATTTTCCTCTGTATTCTAATTCAAATCGATAGACTGTTTAATTGAAAGTGTATTTATTCCGTAAATGTAATCATGATAAATCACGTGACTTCAAGCTAAGTAAAAACAATGGATCAACTATATTAAATTTATATACCTTGTTTTACATAAAACCACATCGTTGATATTTTTTTTCATTTTTGTTAACAAAAAAACATATAGGTATCTTTTTCCATGTCTTTCATTTGAACATCAATGCTGTATAATCGAGAAAAGATAACATAACTGATCCACAGAATCTCATATTACAGATAGGTCGTTGACGTATGAGAAAAGATAGTGGTCCCAATAAGAAATACCGTAAAACATCATGATTCCCTTTGAGCACTCAGTCTCATAGAGTATGCTCGATTGCGTTCTACCAGATAGTCCTCAAATTCCAACGAACTCCATCTTCCTTGGAGACAAAGCATGAGAACAGTGTCGAACGCCTAGCTTGGTCAGATCAATAAAATCGCCATATATAAAGCATACAGATATTTTTATTACTGAAATTTACGTGGTAGGGTCGGAGATGCCAACACTGGCATAGTAGTACTGGCAGACTAGAGAGAGTTGAAAGATAAATAAATATTGTCACCTAAACGGATAAATAGAAGTCTTTGGAATCCTGAAATATCCGACAAATAAAGTTATTTCAACATTACTGAAATTTATACGTCATATATTATATTAAATTGTGTCTCTCGTAATAATACTAAATTAATTCTATGTGTACCAATCTACGTGGTACATGCGATACCTTCTACATTAGGTTCGTACTAAGTGCTACCAAGGCGTATGTATTTTATAAACGAGTTATCCAAATCGCATTAAACCGTTATGTACCTACCTACCTAGGCATTATTATTATTATTATTATGTGTCTGTATGGAGTTATGGACCATTTAAGTACATTACTGTTCATTGTTTCTACCATATAAAGCTGAATTGAGTTTGGATTACGAAAAGATAAAATTTCTCAATAGGTAAACAGCATCTGTAATGGGTCGAAAATGTATTCAATGTAACAATACAAAATGATACCTTTCTTATAAACTAAGATTTTTTAAATAAATTAAGTATGTAGATACTGCACCGAAAAACACTCTCATAATAAATAATAAATTATTTACGATTGATAGGATATAATTATTAGTCCCAAAAATTATTAGCAATCTTTTTACACCTTTTATCTATGTATAATAGGTGATCAGGTAACCGCCTCTGTTCTATTCTATCATTACGAATTACTATACTATACCATCACGGCATATCCCACAAGTGGGGTAGCCAGCAGACCAGCTGCATGTAAGCTTGCATGTTTCTTACATGCAGCTGGTCTGCTGGCTACCCCACTTGTGGGATATGCCGTGATGGTATAGTATAGTAATTCGTAATGATAGAATAGAACAGAGGCGGTTACCTGATCACCTATTATACATAGATAAAAGGTGTAAAAAGATTGCTAATAATTTTTGGTACTAATAATTATATCCTTACATACCACGAAGGTTTTAATGATGCCGCATTTAAGATTACTTCAAACCAAGATTAATATTTTTCATATATATTATAAAATTTCTAAATTATGTAATGCATATTAAGTATTTTGTAAACATCGATGATGACGCGCAAAAAGAATAAATAAATAAACAAGTCAATCTACGTTATATCTATATCAGTCAATATATTTTATAGTGGCGTTAAAACTTCAGTCGACTTAAAATTACTTAAATAGGTAAAATACCTACATTTCTAGTACGTATGGCTTCGTTTATAAAGTAATTTGATACTAAATTACTACCTTGTGTACTAGACTTCATAGTTTCATACTTGCCATAGTTATAAGTACTTACCTATAGGTTACTACATATATAATGGAATATTATAGTATATTATAATAGACAGATAGTTAATAACTTATATCATAATAATATCATTCTAAGAGCTCCATAATAAATAATTCTATTACATTAAGAGTTGCCTATGTAAAATACATACATTATTCACCCGATGCTCTTTATATAAATTCAATTACTACATAGGTACATACTAGGCAAATCTACCTAATAGAACATTGTGGAATACATCAATCTTAACCGAATAGGAATTTAATATTGTGGAGTAATTCAATAATCAAAACTCTTAGTTGATTAATTTAATAATCTATATCAACAAATGGTTTCATGGTAGGTAGGTATACACACTACACATTACACAATATACCTACCTAGGTAGGGGAGACCGGGGTTGGAAGTCACATTTTTTTTCATTTGCATTTTTGATGCATATTTACTTAGTTTACCAATGACATTTAAATACCAATGGATAGTGTATTTATTCTAGTTTCAAATTAAATAAATAGTTTTCTTTCAACGTCACCAATTGACAAAATATCACAATTTTCGTGAAAAATGAGAAGTGTGACTTTTAACCCCGTGTCCGGGATGGTTGTCACAGTGTATGGGGTAGGTTGTCACGAAGTAAATTAAAGAGGAGATATAAAAAGAAATACTAAATTTAATCAAATGTGTACTTTTATTGATGATAAAATATTGGACGTATCTAATTGTACCAAAAGAAATAATAAAAAAATATTATTCACAGTTAAAAAACATTAAACAGTAGATAATAATAATAAAAAAATCTTATACATAATAAGAAACATCAAACAGTAATAAAATTATTTTATTCATAAAAATAACATTCAAAAACAGTAATAAATAAAATCTTATTCATCATACAAAAACATTAAACAATAACAATTTTTTTATAAATATTTAGAATATTTACTAATTTTTTTATTGTTTAACCGGATTTGGGTGCAGATGACAAAACCAATCAGAAACCTCGATTGGAGAACCATGTCTACACAATGCAACATTGTGTAAAATCCAATCGGAAGAAGTGAGAAAGGTGTCCCAACGCTTACGAATTGGCTCTAGGCTGGCTTAAGTGATCACTTTCGGTGTCCGAGATACCAAAAAGATGGTTGCTTCTAAGGTTTGCATAAAGCGTCTCTCGATTGGTGGACCTTAAATCGTGACAGTGAGAATGGTGGAATTGGTGAACGTTGTCCATGGACACCGAAAGTGATCACTTAAGACAGCCTAGAGCCAATTCGTAAGCGTTGGGACACCTTTCTCACTTCTTCCTATTGGATTTTACACAATGTTGCATTGTGTAGACATGGTTCTCCAATCGAGGTTTCTGATTATTTTTTTTATACATAATAAAAAAAAACATCAAGCAATAACAAATAATCTTAGTCATAATTAAACATTAACCAATAATAATAAAATCTTATTTATAATAAAAAAAACATTAAACATTAATAAAAAATAATCTTATTCATAATAACAAACATTCCACAACAATTTTTTTTATTCAAAATAAAAAAAAACATTAAGCAATAACAAAAACATCTTATTCATTCTGGTAACGAAAAAAAAGGTTCATCGTAAAGCTCTTAAGATGCAATATTTTTAAATAAAACTAACAAAATTATATAAGGTCAGTCTAAAAAATCAGTCTGAATAATCAGAATCACAATTTTGACATTGGTAATTCGGTAGTCCAGGTGTGCAAGCTTCATGAGCCCAAAACTTACAATCTTGGCACTGAATCCAGACTTCCCTAGACTTGCTAGCAGGGTATGGAGACAAGCAGACCAGGCAAAACTCTTCATCGTCTTTCTCGTTTTCGTCGTCGTCAACTGCTTTTCTTTCCTTTAGAAGCCTTTTTAGTTTCCTTATTTTTATTGAATATACGTTTTGATATAATCTTGTTTTTCGCTTCTTGTTCCTTTTTTTCTCTTCTAAATAGGTCTTCTCCGGTGTATCTGTTAAGATTGCTGATTTACAATGAAAAAAGACAACACACATCCATGGGGCTGGTTGTCACATGTGACAACCAGCCCCAAAAAAACTGAGACAACCTGCCCCATAACACGTTTTAGAAAATAACCTTCAAAAATAAACTAAAATTAATATTTATTTAAAAAAGTGATGAAATATTGTCATAAAACACAAATTAAGCATTATAAATATGTGAAAATATATATTATTATACAAAATTCAAGTATACTTACGAGAGTCGAAACAGATCTTCAAAAAATTACTTTCAATGTACAAAGAAAACAAACGCACGTATGTGCAGCGTGGCACTCCAGAGCGGACTGAAGTGAAGTGGGGAGAGAGATATTGATCATGCGATCTTTCTACGCCAATCAATGAACGCATTTGTTTGTTCGTTTTTCTACAATGGCCGCTGTGACAACCTACCCGTGAGACAACCATACCCGGTCTCCCCTACTGTATATCTTTCAAATGCGACTAGGTATAGTTGGTATTGATATCGACTATTTATCTCGAACCGATAAAAAAAAGAAGTTATCAAGTAGATAGGACATTCAAAAATATCAATCTGGATTTGCAATAAATCTAAATGCGGCACCACTAAAACCCTCGCGGTAAGCGATTATTATCGTGAATGTGGAGCAGATCGACTGCGAGGGAATTGGAATCTGAAATCAGTCGATAGAAAGTCAAAGTCCAAGACTTTAGTATCAAGGCTATCGACTACAAAATTATGCACGATCAAGATGTTTCCACAACCAAGGTAGGTAGATATGCACTGAAAGCATAATATGATCAGATTTGTGGATATATCGAACGTATTACAAAAACAGAATATACAATAAAAATAAAAAAAACAATAAGAAAGAATGACCGTTTCGTTGAGTCCCTGGAAAAGAACGAGTCTTCCATTATTGTCTGTAAATTTTTCAATACCCTGGCGTTCTACAAATCTACAATTCAACGATGAAGTATGCTACCCCTTCGAGAATGTTTTATATTTTTATTGGCACATAGTGGAAAACTCGCATTTTTATCATAGATTTATATGTAGGTACTAAGTAATATAATTCTATGATTTTTATCAGGTACACGTAATCAGTCTATTGACTACTATACTTGAGGGAGATGCCGTGATAGTAGGTACCTTTAGATAGAGAGAGAGAGAGATGATTAATCGTAATAATGCCTCATTATTGAGATAGTACCTAGTATGAAGTTCATATCGTTTATACAAAATGATAAAGGTAGGTACCTAACTATATAATGAAGTGAAAGACTTCTCACTTTTGAATTTTTGATTTAACACCAGGTGACTGAGAACTGAAGATTCCTGCAGAGAAATGTAGCATTCCATAGGTGGATGAAATCAGCGAGCGCCAACAACAAAACATCGACCGGCGAGACCTGCGGCTGTTTTCCATATAGGGAAAACTGGTTGTATTCGCTTCACGTGGATCAAAATACAATATACTGTACAACGATGAGAATATACGAACAGGCTATTTATACAAAGAAACCATTCAAAATACTTTAACCACGTATTGAGTTCAAGAGTCAAATGTGGAAATACGTAATGATAATACAATAGATTAGTGCATTATAATACATTACACCAAATGGAACATAAAGTAGATTCAAACAAAGATAATATGCGTCGTTAGATTCAACATACTCCGTGTAATACTACTCCATAGAGTCCCCGGCAGATAATAAATTTCCCAATCTTTCTGTAAGTACTCAAATATTCTGTAAAAACAGATATTCGTAAAACTACAAGATATTGATTCATCAATTCAGCGACGAGTTATGTCAACCATTCTGAATACCTATTATATTTTTATCAGTAGGTATAGAGAGAACGACTAGCATATTATTTACACGCAGTTTGTGCACTGGCTACCCCATTTACCTATAGGAGATGATGTGATGGTAAAGATTAAATATGATACAAATACTTGGTTACTACGATTTTCTGTCGTTTTCAGTCATCGTTTCACATTCATAAACATATTAGGTATGTAGGTAGATAAGTACCTACTTACCATAGATTTATATGTACTAATACGAAGTAATATAATTCTATGCTACTTACCTACCTACATACCTAATATCCAAATCCTGCTAAATTCTACGAACATATTATATCATATGCATGTATAATACCTAGGTTTATTATTTTCCTTAAAGGTACCTATCTATCTACTTTATAGACCAACACAAAGATGCTCGATGATCTCCTGTCAAATAATAACCGTTTTACATTTTTGTAGGGTTCGTTTGGTATTATATTTTTACTCTACCTACATCATCAATGCCTATCTGCTTAAAAGTGTGAATTAAGCCTATCTGCTTAAAAGAATGATTTGTTCATAAAAATGCTTACAATGACAGAAGGGTGAATATGTACCCAACTACAGTATTATGTATGCGCATAGGTTTCATCAAAATTCATATACAATATTCACTACATTCTTTCGACCACACAACGAATACAAAAAAATCCTTAGATCATTATTGTTATTATGCATCAAAAACAAAACAAAACACTTATACAGTATAACTAACAAATACCTATAAGTTTAGATCTATAATGTATGTATTTCCTTAAGGCCACACAATGAAGCTTCTGTGTATTTAAATACGCATCTAAAAAATACGTTGTTGCCAATTGAGATAATCAGTCATTTGGATATAAATTTTTCACACAATCATTACAATAATAAAGACAATTTATATATGGCGCCGTTTAATGATCTGTGACCATCTCAAGGGCGCCGTGGCTTTTCTTGAAAAGCAGTGTTTTCAGTTTACTCCTTAGTGGGTTGGTTCTGTCTTAAATCGTGAAATCCATAATCGAAAAACATCTCTTCCCTGATTTGAAATAAACTTATTTTCACAATTTATCGTTGAAAACGAACAGACACTCCATACTGATCATAATACGAAGTACGAACATACTGCGTAATTATACCTAGTAAGAAACATTAATCGCAACTTTTCAATGAGTCTTCATGGATAGGTACCTAAGTATGGGTAGAAAATTTTAACTAGTATTTCTAAAACTATGAATGTAGTTTTATACTTCACTGATTCTAGGATTTTACCGCAACGACTGATTATCTCAACCAGTCTACAACTTTTACATTTATCCCTATACAGCGGTCTAAAAGAAGAGAATTAAATACCGAGAATATACCTAATGCGGTTCAGCTGAACACAGATTTGAAACATGTGTTCCACATTCGGGCCGCCGATATTCATTCATATGGTGTTTGGTGGGATAATACAGAATATTAGGTATACGACATTTTACAAAACTCAAAGACAATAACGGGGAGTGGCTTCAGGGATTCAACAGATAATGCGAAGTTTTAGAGGGACACGACACCGAAATCTTTCCACTTATTCAAAATCAATAGTAAGTGTCAAGTTAATTAAACATAGGTATCTACGTATTTGTTTTGGCGGGTTTTTATTTAACGACATTATAATAAATTAAGGTAAGCGATCCACTCTGAAAAACCAATAACACGAATTGTTCAAAAAGGGATTTGCGCTGCTTCACATACGTATTCAGAGCGTCCAATTGCTCCACAAATATAAAAAATGTCCTTATGAGCTATAGTGGTAGTATTTATGGTCGATTGTTATCACAATTTTATTAAAGCACATTTTGTGGGCGTTTTTATTCCCGAAGTCACTACAGACTTGGAAGTCGGATACAAGCCGAGAGATAAGAGTTTTATCATAGTCTATTTTATACATCATAATATGGAATTATGAACCCATAAACGGGCGTATCAAAATAAACTTCTGAAACAATCATCAACCTATAAACAATATCACGTAAGAAACATGAAGATATATCGGAATAAGTACATGGAATAATAAAATTTAAATGTCATAGTTCAAATTTGAATAAAGTAGCACTGTAGCATTAATAAACAGTAAAATCTTAATTTCACAAATTTTATAAAAAGAGCCGCGTAATTGAACCACGTGGTTCTAGGACGCCTGCGCTTTCTCACACTCCTACTTTCAAAATCACAGAACTTTGTTCCGAAAATTAAAAAAAAAACAGATCAAAACTTAGTAAAATATAAAGTAGTACTTAGGTACTTACTTTCGCTGTATGTGTGACAAAGATGTTAGGGCTGACCTCAGTTGAGACAATCGCACTTCCCATATTGCCAGCTGGTCTGTGCCACCACTCTCATTACTGCCACTGCTCACAGCACGAGCAGACCCAGCAAGACTCTCGTACTCTTCCACCTATTGACAAACAGTTTCAGCACAGTAAAGCATAATGCCCTATACATGTGTAACTACCTACCTAAGTCCATGAGAGTGATTTAGAAATGTGGCAATTAAATTTTTGATGGTTTTTACTTTTCAGAGCAGATACCAAAGGCATGCTCTTGTCGGGATAGGAGTGAAGCTACTCCCTATCCCTATCCCTCCAATAAACTGTATTAGTAATAAATTCACCGAATGTTATGAACAAACAAGTTTTCTTCTATGTATCACAGAAAAATATGACATTCAGGATGGATGGAATTCCACATTGTTAAGTTTTTTTTTTAAATTGAAGATGTTAAAAGTCTTACATAATATGGTGTCTTGCAAGTAAAAATGGAAAATATTACATAAGTAGGTATATATTTTACTGCACTTTACATTAGCAGGGTAGACACGTGTCACAGATTGTGAATAAATATAATTTTGTGGGGATTAAATATTAATAATTAATATTACCTTGTTCAGTATGTCCTTATAATCTTTTATGATAGGTACTTCCTGTCCTTTACTGTCTGTGTGTTTCACTATTATGAACCTGGCTCCCGCCATCCACAGTTCTAACTCTGCCACAGCACCTCTGACAATGGCTTCCTGAGATGCTGACGACCAGATTTTCTACAGAAATAAAGGAAAACATCATTTTTACACGGCTGTGAGTCATATAACTTAACCAAGGCTCAGAAGCGAAATATCTTAGCTCCTAAAATATGTGTCTTAGGTGGGTATCGGATGCCAGGCGATGTAAACATGTTATTAAAAATTATACAGTGCACCATTACACTCAACAAAGGCCTGAAGTCTCTGTAATATGAGAGAGACAATAGTCAAGGCTAGGCCAAGTTTTGAGATTACTTAGTAATAGTAACCCAAATGGAGCACCGTTTTTTCATCCATAAAGTTTCTGATAGCCTAGATAATCCTCTTTGAGAATAGACTGTTCCAATAATAACAATATGAAAATATCATATCACCTATGTATTTACGTTGCAGGATTTCAAAGTTTTCAAAAGAAAACAGTCATTATATTTCACTTACCTGAAGATCTTTTGCATGCAACTTGATATTTCCAGAAACTTCTAGAATGTCACCCAGAACAATTTCATCAGCTGGCTTGCTGCGCATATCTAATAAGGAATATATCTCTCGCCAATGCCTTTCAGTATAATCCATACTCCTCAAATGTTTGAGAGATGGGATGATTTCCTAAAAAATAAAATTAAATATCAAACAAAAAATAAGTCAAAAAGATCAAAAAATCTATATTCGATTCCAAAGATAATTACCTTATACTGATTGATTTCTCTCTGGATAAAGAGTGTGATAGCTGTGAATGGTTCCAATTTTTTATTCCACTCTCCAACAAACTCATCTAGTAAATGCAGCTTTTTTTGAAACACTATCCATTCTTGGGTACTCAAAGCCATATAAGCTGAAGAAAATCAAGACCCACTCAATTAGGTATCAACACATCCAGTTCAACACATTTTACTTAAAAATATGTATTATAATAATAATATATTTCTCAGATTTTCCTAGTCAAGGATTTTTTACCTTCATTGAATTGGTTGAATATTTCCCAAAAGTCTGCATCTTCTTTCAATTTTGTTTCACATTCGTCCCATAATGGTTTTATTTCAAGGTCCATATCAAACTTTCGGCATTCGGCACTTGAAAAATAAATTAAGTCGATCAAAGCACAAAAATAAACAAAATTTTGTAAGTAATTTTTTTTTTAAAAGATATATCTGGATTTTGTTTTAAACCCAAATACAACCTTATACACCTTTCACAGTAAGCTACTAAAAGCTTGTGTCGTGAAAGGGGTGTTTGCCGGCACCTGGTATCGAACCATGGACCCCTTGTTCACGAGCCCGAGACTCTACCTCCAGGCTACCGACAAACTCTATAGTAGAATATTGAAACACAGTTCTTGAAACCATTCATCTTACATCATATCTTCTTTCTTTTCTTTGAAATTAGACCAACTAAGCAAAGCCTCTGCAACCATCTGATGTTTCGTTTTGAGCTCACCAAATGAGATACTAGTTAGTTGATCTGGTTTTGGTCTGCTCTGGGACCATCTAGAATACCACACTTCTAAGGACGAATACAAATTTGACCATTCACCAGAAAGACTTGCTTTTACAGATTCAGCCTGAAATATAAAAAAAAGTCAAGTAGAAGATTACAAGAGTCTTGGTAATAAGATACTTATCATGTTTAAAATGTTTTGCAAAATATATCCATATTTTCCAAACAAAAGAGAAATATAACATTTATTTTTTAGGAAAAATGAAAGTATTGAGCTTTCTAATCACGTCAGTTTCCAAATTTTCTAAATAAAGCTATTTTTCACTAAAATATTTCTGTTAAAAAAAGAGTTTTTCAAATATCCACCAAAACGCAATACCATCATATTTTCTGTTTGTTATTACACAGGACATATCCTTAGGATTCTTTGTCTGTAAACAGTCTATTGAATACAGAATGAGAAAATAATGTGGGCCTAGAAATAATGTCAAAGATCATTTTCGCAGGCACCAAGCGAAAAAGATGGAATTATTTGAGTTTTGGTTTCAAAAATTTATAAATAAAATAAAAATGATTCAACCGTTTAATGCTCTATTTAGAATTAAGATAACTTTCCCTATCTATTTTATTTTTTTTAAGTCAAAAGTTCACACTTGCAAGTGCCCTATAATAATCAATGAGCTAATTTGAAAATAATATACAGGTCATAAGGCAATGTTGGATAAACTTACTTGATGTACAATGAGTTGTTCGTGGTTTTGCATCTGAGTTGCTAAAGCTTCCCATTGCTTTGCTATGTGGTCCAGTGGACGAATCCTTTCTCCTCCCCAGGCACGCACCATACTTTGTTTCTTACGCAAACCTTCCAATAACGTTGTCATCTGGTTGTACCAATAAAATAAATAAAATATTTAAATTGTTTGAACAAAAAAGTCTATGCTATCACAGCATTTCCCACAAGTGGGATAGCCAGTTGAATAGCTGTATGTATTATAAAACAGGTTGTCTTCTGTGTTATACAAAAGTATGATATTAAATCACCGGTTCAAGCTTTCCATTCCAATTGGTTGTAACAGACATTGCTTGTGGCTTCCTAGAATCAAGTCTTCAGGACTAGAGCCGTCTATCCCCCGTTAGTGGGCATTAGTAGGTGGACACAGGACATTGTCCTGAATTGCGTCACATTGAAATGTCCATTGTGTAATTTTTTGTGAATATATGCCATTTTCAGAACACCCAAAACCTTACAATACAGAATAACAGAAGGAGATCTATTCTTTTCCATAGATTACACTCATAAAAAATATTTTGTATAATTTGCTAATACTCACATGACTTTCTTTTTCCTTTAAAGCCTTTATTTCTTCACTGGCTGTGGCCAGCTCCTTAGCATTTTTTGGCACCACTTGATTAAGAGCATTCTGTGCAGCAGAAATATATTCTTCCAATGTATTGGAATCCTGTTGAAGACTGCTTTGAAGCGATGTAGTGAGCGCTGCCCAGTACCTACGATTCTGTGCCTCTAGTTCACTACGAAGAGATGTGCTACTTATCCAAATCCAGTCAACTTTCTCATCTTCCCTGTAAAATTGGTAATATGGTAAACAATATTTACAAATGGAATGAATAAGTTTTTAATGCTATTCCCAGCAATCCACCCGAAATTAGTGATTTAGGAAATACAATGTGCTAGTTATTTTTTGAGCTTTCAAAATTAATCCAGGAGGCTGTATTTTCTTTGTCATTATTCAAATTATCCCAGTTTGACTGTATTTTATGAGTATGGTTACTATTCTCACATTGGTAATTTAGCAATAGATTGTCCCATAGCCTTGCATTCTCTGAAGTTGCGGTCCCAGTCTTGAGGTTGCTGAAGATGTAATTGGCAAAGACTTTCGAGGTCACCCACAGCACCCAAGGCAGCCCAACGACTCCACTTTTTCATCACTTCCCTGACTTTCTCAAGGGTGTTTTCCACTTCACGCAGGGCACCAACAATTAGCCAACTATTCCTATATTGAAGAAAAAAATACTAATGTATCGAGTTCACAAACGTTATCATAGGATAAGAAAATTAAATTAATTAATCTAATAAAAAAAAATAATCAATCAATCTTAACATCACAGTTATCACCAATCTTAACAGACGACCGGTGTGGCGTGGAGGCTAACGCACTTGCCTTTGAGTCACTAGGTCCCGGGTTCGATTTCCGGCCAGGGCAAAATGAAGAATGACCTTTTTCAGATTGTCCTGGGTCTGGGTGTTACATGTATATGTGTGTAGTGCATTGTATATATGTGTACCGTCGCGTTAGTACCCATAATACAAGATTCACATCTTAGTTTGGGACTAGCTCGGTCTGTGTGAATTGTCTATACATGTTATATGTTATATTATCAAACCTAGGAATGATAGAAGTAAATAATGATTCTGCATCAGACGTTAATGTCTGCAATCCAACAAAATGCTTGGGTAATGCTATAACTTTCCTTAATTGTGCATGAACGGAACCTCTTAATTCTTCCATGGGAGGTTGTAGTCGGACTTCTTGTTGCCTAAAAAAATAACATCTTTCAAAAAAATTCTATATATGGATGTCGGTATGGCTGGTAGATATACAATAATTTCATCCAGACAAAAATACGACCAAGAATTTATGAGAAATTAAAATATTATCTTTTTTTACGATAAAATAAAATTTATTAATTGAAATTTACCTGAAAATGAGTTCAACTCTTGTTATATTGAGGTGAGACAATGGATTAATCAACATGCTCCTATATTGATGCTCCAGCGCTTTATAAAGTTGTATATCCCAGTGGTGTTTCCACACTTTATTATTTGTAAAACCTTTCTCTTCCACCTATAAAAAAATAAGTTTGAAACAGAGTGTGATCAGGTATATAGAGTGTTAAGTATATTTTTCTTTGAATGTTTTATTTTTTATAGAACAAAGGAGATACTTCACAAATGTACTTGAGATCTTTACATAGTATGCACTATCTTTCCCAATTATGGAATATTATGACACACAACAAAAATTATACCATATAACCGATAGGACAAAATGTTTTGTAACCAAATGTGAATGTGACCAATTTCAAACCTTTTCAATGATCTCTCTCATTTGTCGGACACCTTTCTTCCAGTCATTCTGTTTTTGTAACAATGGTGTTTCCATCAATTCTAGAACAATGTTTCTCATTGCAATGTGTTCATTTGTGAGGAATGTATTCTGAAAATTATAAAACATGTACATTTTTATTATTTATAGACAAGAAATAGTAAAATGATTGGGCATTGTATATACAACTGATAACTTGATAACTTTATGATACTTTGTAATGATAAATGTTATAACCAATATACAGTAAAAAAATAAATATATGAATAAATATCCACTCATTTTTAACCAGTCTGTCTTATTCTAGATCTTCAAAATTTTTAGATAGTTTCACAATATTACAGTTGAAAATATTTGTTGTGAATTTTAACTATTAAAAAAAGTTTAAAAATAGATATTATTTCGGATTTTGACAAACACTGAATGGATTATATTTATTCTCTCAAAATAACTACCTGTGAAACAAGGTTTGATACAGCTTCCTTGAGTTTTTGAACATACTGGGCAACAGCTTGAGTATCTTTCCATGGAACAGCTGATTCCTCTTTGACGAGAGAAGCCAACTTCATAGCAGCGTGTAACATCATTGGACGCTGAGATAGAATCATACGATCTGCTTGGGTGTTGTGAAATGTAGCAACCTAAGAATTGAATCCATGTTTACACAATGAAACATTGAGCTAATAGGAAGAAGTGTAAAAGACATCCTAGCGCTTACAAATTGACTCTAGGGTGGCTTAAGTGATCACTCTCGGTGTCTGCTATTTTGTATACATTGTGTCCAAGCCCAGAAATATTGAATGTATAACAACATATAAATCCCAATTCTACTAAAATTTGTACTGAATAAAAAAAGTGAATTTAAAAATCTCACCAAAGTTTTATAATCTTTTTGTAATAAGAATGTGTAGAAAATAAAAAACAAAAAAATATACAAAAAGTGTTAATACGCACCACAGTGGTGTAACATTACATTTTTACTGAGGGTTTTCAAAACATAAAACTTAAGTTATTTTACTGCTAAAAGTCTTGAACATTATTCTAAAGTACTAACTTGTTGCAAAGCTCGAGCATGATCCATAAATTGTGCAGCTCTCGCAACTGTCTCTTTGACCGCTTGCGGTATTATGTAACCTAAACTGGACAAGTGTCGTACATTCCTCTCCAATGAAACCAATCGTGGATTAAATGTCACGTGCATTAGATTATTTTCCGAAGAAAATTCCACTACTGGTGAATCAGGCGACAAATAGAGAGTCTTATTGTCTAGTTCCACCTGAAAAAATTCAAATGATAATTTCGATATAAAACTTTCTAACACAAAACAAACCATGAATAGTTATAGTATAAATACCTCACAATATGGTTCAAATAAATATGTGTAATGGGAAAGTTTATCACAGAAATGCAATATCTTCAAATCAACTCAAATATTTTAAGTAATTATTTTATAGGCAACTTTATTCATGTCTCAACTATTAAGCTTTTAAATTATAAAGTCTCACCATGGAGCCCCGAAAAGTAATGTATGCAGCTGATCCATTGGATACCCCGTTTGTGTGAAATTTTATGATGGTAAAGGGAGATAGAAATAGATCAAATAATATATTATTTCACCTGTAATTCTTGTGTCCAGTCTTCGTATAACTGAGTCTCCAAGTTAGACAAGTCTCGGTGAATTGTTTGAGATAAAGTTTTAAGTTGGGCACTGCCATCTAATTTGATTAATAATCTGTCAATTATGTGTTCAATTTCAGACGCCTGAAATTCCAATAAAAAGAAAATGAAGTAAGAGTATTATATAATTCCTTATTATAAAATATAATTCCTTATTATAAATATAATTCCTTATTATAAATACAACCCGGAACCGGTTTTAGAAAATCAAATCAAAATTACAGGTTCTATTATGATAAAACAATAATAACAGAGAGACAAATACATCATAATAGACCCGATTTAGTATTACATGATAAATGTAATAAAATAACGTACCTAATAGACATCGCTGTCCCAAATACACATAATATACAAACAACCGTCGCAGAAAAAATACGTAAATATACAGAACTAGCAGGAGAAATAAAAAATATTTGGCATTCTAGGTCCGTTAATATAATACCTTTAGTCATGTCAGCTACAGGGGTAACTCCGAAATCTTTAATAAATAATTTACAAAAATTAGATTTACCGGTTAATTTGTACATTAAAATTCAAAAATCTATTATAATAAACACTTGTAATATTGTAAAAAAGTTTTTTAACACAGATATTTCAGGCACAATGCTGGTATTTTGAACCCGCATTCTGAGCCTAATTCTTTGATATCCTGTATATCTGGATAGGTGAATTTTTCCCGGCATTAGACTGTTAAGTTTTTGTGTGACCATGACTGATCATATAGAGACTTATCTGGTTGTATAATGCTGAGAAGTGTGGATGGCAATTCAAAAAAAAAGAGGAATAATACTATTTTACATCTTCATCACAGTCTCTATTTCAAAACATTGAGTTACATTATCATTATGTGTGATTGTTAAATAAAAATTTATTACGCTATCGCGATTTCAGTGCACTTGCACCATTGACGAGCTTTTCAAGACTCTTTTCAAGTCTTGAAAAGCTCGTCAATGGTGCAAGTGCACTGAAATCGCGATAGCGTAATTTAAATTAATGTAACAAATAAACATAGTGATTCAAGTTTAAACATTTTATTTAAAAATTTTTTAACTGACTTCCTGCGCTCCCGAAAACTTAAATGTGCTGTTAAAAAACTGTACAACTTACGCTTTTCATGTAATATTGTGACTTTTAATCTTATATTTTGGTAATTAATACATAAGCATAAATTAATAACGCCTTACTTTTGTTTTCATCTTCTTAGTCCATTGCAATTGTTGTATAAATGGAGATAATTCTGGTATAACAAAGTCACCTTCTTTTGGAGTTTTGTCCTCAACAATCTGGCTCTCAATTTCTTTCAATAAATCTCCTAATGCGTTATAAAAAACTATACATTCTTTTTCAAGAGCCGCATAAACTGCAGGACGCTCAATCAATGATGAATACCTACCAAATTCGTGTAGCATCTAAAAATAATATGCAAATAAATTTGACTTTATATAAAAAAAAATTCAGGCACAATGATTGCATTTTATGTCCATGTTTTAAATTTGTTTCTTTTTATTACTATGTTGTGTACGGCTATCAAGCTTCTTTGTAGACGCTTATACTGGTAAAATGAGAAATGTGGGTAGCAATTCAACTCTCATGTAAAAAGAATGAGATAATAAAAAATCAACTCACTTGTTTAGCAGAAGATCCAACTAAACGTGGTCGTAATTTTTCAGCAATCCGATCTTCAGCTGGTCTTAACAATCTCTCAAATTGTGTTTTTGCCTTGGCCCAATTAGAGTTATTGTTCGGAGTGCATTGCCAAATGTTAAAACCTAAAAATATCAATATTTTAGTAAAACTACTTGGCTAATGTACATTTTTTTAAATTATAAAGATGAAATATGTTCAATTTCAAACCTTTAAACGGATCAAACATTCTGTGAGTTTGTAAAGCGTCTTGTTCATCTGGGGTGAGTAGTTTTGTTAGTTGTAAATGAATTGATCTGATATCAGCTACCTGGAAAATTAAATTTGAACATGTAAAACAATTGAGTCATCAAGATGCAAAACTTGCTCTGGAAAAAAATATTATTTTTGAGTAATACACCTACCTCCGATAATCTCTTTTGGAAATTATTAAGATAATTGGGCACATGTGGCTCCCCTTCCCACAAGTGCATGGAGTGATTGGGCCAGAATTTGTGTGTGAGAGTGTAACAAGCAGAGAGCCATGAAGTGGCAGCTGAGGCACATTCCTTCAGTAGTGTTATTGTATTCTGTTCATGAGCCCACACATCCACTGTTGAGATGATGTCTTGTAGTTTCACCACACATGCATTACCTGAAATTGCAATACAGAAAGTATATTGACAAACGTAGAAGTAAGTATCTAAGTTGGATAGTAGCTTTCTATGTCCGAGAGTAAGATTTTACAATATACTTCCAGATACAATAAAATATGACAAGTTGGTCTTCCAGAGAATAGAGAAATCTTACACAATTGACGAAATGATAAATAAGAAATGTTTAATTGATTTTTGTGGTATTATTGTTCTATTTGTGTAAATAATTTAATACTTGATGTTGTAGATTGGGCCTCTTTACATTCGTGACTGCAAAAATATTAATATTTAACTATGATAATTGAAATTTGTGATGAACATTATATGTATGACAAGTCCATCATTCGCATAGTAAGGGCCTAAGGAATAAGGATAATCAAAATAAATAAACAAAGTAGTATCCTCAAGTCCCGGGCATTTAATCAACCAATAAACAATCATTTTGGTTTGATTCAAATTGTATTTTGCATTTGTTAATATTTCACCAATTAGCATTTTCAAATTCTGAATAACAATGAATGACTTGTTTTTGAGAGGCTTTTAAATAATATGACCAATAAATACTTCGAAAATTAGTAGAGTAAGTAGATTTCAGATTTATTATTGGAGGACATTCGCTATGGTAATCTTTGTGACAATTTTTACAACTGCATAATATCAGAATTAAATATTGAATATAAAGTTACCAATAACATCCATAAGATGACTCATTCTCTTCTGTGGATAAAGTTGAGTGGAGTGTCTCCAGAGATCGTCAATCAGTCCACCACTACTCTCCATTATATCTTGCAACTCTGTAGCGTTACTCACATCAACTGATCTGTTTTGAGACAAATTAAAAATATATTAGAAACACATAGATTCAAAACATTTTAACTAAAGCCAAAGGAATAATTTTTAATCTAGCTTTTCTGATCCTAACATTGAATGTTACTGGTGCAGCACATTCCTTTTGTTGGATCTGTTTGAGTTTACAAAAAAGGCGTAAAGATAGGGTTACAAAAATTCACATTCCTAAGAATCTTGGATAATATAACACCCTTGAAGTCATGTTATGAGTAAAAGACACTAAAAAATCAACCACATATAATATTTACAATTGGATTTTATCATTTTTTAATAAATAACAGTTTTATTATTTAAACAATTATACTCACCTAATTTCTTCAGCAAGTGGCTCCAGTACTGATATGAATGATTCAGCCATTTCCTTTTGTTTTCTTGTTTTACTCTCTTTGAATATGGTCTTCCAATATTCCAATTCGTCATCAACAGTTAAAACAACTGCAAAAACATATGAAATATTTTATAATATAACATTTGGTGCTCTAAAAAACAGCAAGTCTGATAATGTACAGTAGATGTCCAGTGATAATGACATGATACATTTTGCTCACAGAGAGAGATGTGGAGGTATATAAGAGGAAGAGCAATATACTTCAATGGATGCAAAAAGGCTGACAGTTAAAATAAATACATATAATTGTGAAAGAGATCATAAAAACATAGATTAAGAAGATATTTTTTTACCTAACAGTGACGGTCCTCCATCTTTTCCAAATGCACTAGTTCTCAAGGCGGCTTCTAAATGAGAGAGCATCTCCTGGATCTTGGGATCCAGGGGCAGTGATGCATCCTGAAAAGGTTTAGAAGATTTACAAAATATAAAGGTACACAAAATAATTATGTTGCATCATGTGTCTTCTCTAGCAAACAAATTATCATTCCTAATGTTCCAGATAAGAATATATAAATAAGATTAGTTTCTTCAACTTAGATTAAACTTAAGATATAAGATTCGTGCTCAGTATTCGGAGCAAAGTGTGAATGTACATAAAGATGAATGTGAACTTTAACCATCATAAAACATTCTTTGAACATGATCCAAACAGTACCATCATTTTTCACACATTACGAGATATTAGTCTGCTAGATATCAATTTCATTAGGGGTAGGTATTTCAAAATCAAAAAAATATACGAAAAATAAATACAAACCATCTGCAACATTGGCCCATAAACATGATGAAGTGTTGCGTATAGTGATTCTAAGGGATTTGAGATGAAAGTAGTCATATTGACATGTCGTAATGAATCAGGAGATTCGAGAATATATGGTGTACTCTTGTAAAACACCAGCGATCTGTTTTTATTTGCTATTATCTGAAAGATTACAATATAATCAAGTATTGTAAATTAGTTGAACTTTCAAAGATACAGAAAATAGTCAAAAATTATAGGATAGTAGGATAGATTTTCTTTTGTTTATTGTGAAGGGGATTGGATTTCCATGCCTCTTGAACTGATATGTCTATTCTTTTACATTCACATTCTTATATAATTCAAATTAAAAGATAAGAATAAGAACCCCAGCTATATCACGCACATAAATGCAATCGAACGCGTACAGAACAAATATATCAAACAATTCGTCGGTAGCCTGGAGGTAGAGTCTCGGCCTCGTGAACAAGGGGTCCGTGGTTCGATCCCAGGTGCCGGCAAACTCCCCTTTCACGACACAAGCTTTTAGCTTACTGTGAAAGGAGTATAAGGTTGTATTTGGGTTTATAACAAAACCCAGATATATCTTTTTAAAAAAAAAAAAAAAAATTAAATTTCCGAAACAGACTCCACTTTGAGAATTATGCCCAGGTTTGAAGTCATTATAAAATTAACTCACTGGAAAATCGTAGAATAATTTTGGACCTTTGTTATTTGCACAAAGTTTTGAACAATAATGTTGACAGCCCATACTTACTGGGCGCATTACCATTTCATTGCCCTTCCAGGAGTAATCGCAATCACACAATTTTTTACACAGAGCAATCGAGAACGAATTATCATTTGAATTCATTCATCAATAGGGTTTGCACCAGTTTTGACAGGACTTGTAAAAACATTCATGCCTGGATCCATTCGCCACAAGCTTTAGTAAATTTAAAAACAATCTGGTGCAACTATCGGCTTTTGGATCCAGTGCTACTTGTTGATTGGGTACATGGTAAATTAAAATGTTTTACTAAAATAATATTATTATCACCATTTAACGCCTATACATATATATTATTATTATTAATTTTTTGTACAGTATACATACAATGTGTACAGCAATGCAGTAGGTACACATTGTATGTATACCTATCTATATAGTAAGTTTACACCATTGTAAGTTAAATTAGGTTGTATTCCCTTCTCTCTTCCTTCATTCCTTCCTCTTCTTCTTTCTATAATTATTTTTTACATATTGTGCTTTTTATTAAATTGTTCATAGTTTAGATACATTAATTGGCGATGTAAATTATTAAATGTATATTATCGTATTATTCATTGTTAAAGCTGTTGTATCTATTAAAATAAATAAATAAAAAATAAAACCATACCTCAGTGTGAAAATTTAATAGCCCATCTTCATTCAACACAAATAAGACGAGGCATTGTTCATCAGAAATGAATTTCTCCAAAGCTCTATTACCTTGAACTTCGGAATTTTCACGATTTCCAAGGATATTGAAGTATTTACCTGAAAAAAAGTTAGTTAATATAGCAAGCATAAGTTAAATCATAGATTGAATAATTTTTTTCAAGTTGTTCGAAGCTAATTAATCACAAAAATGGAAATAAATGTAGAAGCAACATTTAATTTACCAGACGTCACAAAAATGAAATCCCGTATTTCCTCGGCCATAGCGGATTCAAGCACAGTGTATTTGCTTAATCTATTAAATTCAAAAAAGGCATTCGCAGATTCTTCTTTTAAATAAACTGATAGTTTTCAGCATATTTATTATTCCGTGGACAGTTTACAATGTTAAAACCTGCGAAACTTCAACCATACTTCAACCACGATTCAACCAACTTCCTCTTATTTTTGAATTTGGTTGCCAGGACGACCTGTGGTCTATGGTTATCAAGAAGTAAAGTTGTTTATGGTCTGTCAATTTAAAGTGTTGCAAGTATTTAATATTTTCCCTTATTTTAGGGATTCTACTATTCGCAATCGTGTCCGAGGGTCATTAAGTAGCATTCACATTGCTTCACTTTGGATGATCATCCAGAGTGTCAGGATCAAACCTGTTCATCGAAAGTGAACACGCCTGTTCACACATGTTCATCCTATACTTTCACTGCCATATCAACACTCACAGTCATGTTGTATGCAGTTTGACGTATTTTCGTAAAAAAGTATATATATTTAGTTACAATCCATTGGATTGGTCTGCAACGAGTTTGGTTTTTCTTCTCCATTCCTCCCTATTCTCAGCCAGTCTTTTAAGCTCTACGTATGAGCCACAGTTCATGTCCCTCTTCAGTTGGTCCATATATGCGTCTCTTGGTCGGCCTCTGCCATTTGTTCCCTCGGTCTTACCCTCCGCGATGGCGATGAGTAGTCCTGGGTGCCTGATGTTGTGGCCAATCCAGTTAGCTCGTTGTTGGCTGATTCTCTTAAGGAGTTGCCTTTTTTCGCCTACCCTGGTTAAGACTTCTTCGTTTTCGACGTGCTCCGACCAATGGATCTTAAGCATGCGTCTGTAGCACCACATCTCGAAGGCCGCCAACCGTCCGCTTTCACTCTTGCTGATGGTCCATGTCTCACAACCATAAAGCAGAATGCTCCATACAAAGGCTTTAGTAAGGTTCTTCCTTACGCTTAAGTCGATATTTGGGGATTCCAATATCTTCGATTTTTTGTTGAAGGCAATCCTTGCCTGGTTTATTCTGCTTACAATTTCTGCTTTGGAGCGTCCATCCTGGTTTATTCTGCTGCCCAGGTACACGAATTCACTTACTTGTTTGATGCTCACTCCATTTAATGCAATGTTCGCAGTCGCTTCCTCTCTTCCAACGACCATACATTTTGTTTTTTCTTTATTTATTTTCATGTTGTACTTTGACAACAGTATACTTTCCAATTTTCCTAAAGCTTCGTTCAGCTCCATCTCGGAGTCTGCGAGCAGTGCTATGTCGTCAGCATATCTTATCATGTCGACCTTTTTCCCATTTATTTTTACTCCTGTCCAGTTCTTCATTTCTTCTCTCAGTTCATCAATGGCTCGCTGTATATAGCAGTTAAAGAGAGCTGGCGACATTGAGCATCCTTGTCTTACGCCTTGTTCGACCCTTGCTTCTGCACAGCTCTCTCCGCTTTTAATCACAGCCATTTCGTTCTTGTATAAGCTCCAGATTGCTCTTCTATCCTTATAACTCATTCCTATCTGTTTGAGGGTGTTAAAAAGTTGTTCCCATTCTACTTTATCGAATGCTTTTTCAAGGTCGATGAATGCTATATATGTGTTTTTATTAATTGTTATTCTCTTTTCTAGAGTAAGTCTGAGACTCAGGATTGCATCTCTTGTGCCTGTCTCTTTTCGTAAAAAAGTAATTAAGTAAATTTAAAAAACATATAAATATCAATTATTAAAAATTAAAACAAATTAATCTAGTTCTCGACCGCATGATAATTTTGTACAAGATTCTGAATTTCAACACAAATTCATAGAGAATAAGACAAATAATAGGATAAAACTTGTTTATGATCGTTTCAGTAATTCGTCGATTCATCAAAATTATGACGAGTGGTAGTATAATCTCTTTCCTCCGTCATCGCTAGTGATCACTATTGATGAAACGTCTGTTCACACCTTTTCATTTTGGAGGATCATCTACAGTGAAAGTTAATAAGTGTGAATGCCCCTTAAAAAGCAAGAACGGAATATTCGTATTCAGTAATCACTGTGGATGATGGATGAAATTGATAAGCACTCGATACTATTTTTGATGAAAGCTCCTTTCAATGAAACGATCATAAACCTATTATCTGTTCCATTTTTTTTATGAATTAGAATCAATAATCAAATATTTAATGGATTCCTTTGACATAATAATATGATAAATGTTATCGATGTCGTCGTTTTCATATTTTGAAGTGAAGAAGGGGGCCTATTCTCCAATCTCGATTGATGGATGTCGCAAGCGACAATGTCGCACGATATCATGAAACACCACTCGAGATGAATGTCACACCAATCGACATATCAAAAATTGATAAAAATGGCCGCCGTGAGTCACTCAATGGTCGTTTACATTTTGAAGACGGTATAAAAATAAAATTAAGTGATGCCGCAATTATAAAATATATTAGTTTAAATAAAAATATAACGAAAAGTTTGATATTGATTGTAACTCCTCATATAAAAAGCGCCATCTTGTGCGTCACGTGCGTCCCTTACACGAAAGCGCCATCAGCACCATCTCGTGAAAAAAAGTATAAATAAATGTCATTTTTTCGATGAGCAGTCATACAAAAAATGCGACGTTGCCTATAGCCGTAAGCCGACGTTGCTTCTCGAATGTCGACTTTGTAAATCTCGAATGGCGTCAAGAATAGGGTCGTAGTCGTAGACTGCCATTCGACTTTTCGTGCGAGTTTTTCAATCGACATATCTCGCAGGTGACATTTATCAATCGAGATTGGAGAATAGGGCCCCAACCAGAAATGAAACCAATTATTCGTGTCAAAATCAAACGCATGTGGGTACCTATTAGTGATGTAACGAATATTCGTATTCGCATTCGCGAATATTCGCATATTTCAAAGTCTTCGCATTCGTATTCGCAAAAAAATATGCGAATGTTTTGCGAATATTATTTCGGTAATAAATGTATATCTATGGTAATAAAGCATCGGATATTCAGTAAAAGTACCGGATACTTACCCGGTACAATTTAGAAAAAGGTACTGCAAGAAAATATTCTTTAAGAAAACCAAGGAGTTTTGAAATATTTTAAATTCCTATACCATTTTGAAAATTCGGCGACGGGGGGTAGAAATTTTAATGATTGAGCAATATTGTAGAAATCTAAGCAAGTCAATATTCGCTATTTGCATTCGCGAATGTCGGCAACAAATATTCGCATTCGCATTCGCGAATATCCAAAATCACACTTCGTTATCACCACTATATTTAGTACCTATTCTTTTGTTCATTGTTATAAGAAAACAAAATTAATATTTTTGGCGACTCTTAACTTACGGCTATAGCAACATTCAAGTTTGACAATTGTCTGTGGTCTAAAAGCTCGTGTTCGTCGCCGGCTAGTTTTTGTTTCTTTTGAGTGGTTAAATCCCGTTTATATAAAAGAAAAATGGTAAATTTTTCATCTCATATATTTTTCCCTGTGTCTTATTTGTGTAATATTAGCCTTGCATTATTAAAACGTATATGTTTTACTCAGTAAGGTTACAATATAAGTTTTAGTTGACACCCGTTTTCTGGGTTTGTCTACCCACGTGAGTTCTAGATGTTTCTTGTGTATGAAATTATTATATGTGATTAATATTGTCAATATTTTAAGGTTTCCCTCAATCCTGTGCGAGTTTTGAGAGATGAGGCCGAAGAAGAAAAAGGAGAGATTGCTCGGATGTCAAGTTTCATTGGCGCAATTGCAATTGGAGACTTGGTTAAGAGCACACTTGGCCCCAAAGGAATGGACAAAATTTTAGTTTCATGTGGAAGAAATTATGGATCGGTTAGTGGAAAATTCATAAAACCATTACTGCTTTGTGTTTATGAAGTGTGTGCATTATTGGTAATTCTTCAAAATCCTTCCTGATGTTTCTGACACACTATATATAGGGGAAATTAGTATATTCAAATTATCAACCTGTAATAGAGGTAATGCTTTGCGCAATATTACCTTGTTTGTTATAGTACATAATATAGTGTATTAGCGCTCAAGTAGCAAAATTCACATTAGATTTAAATGAAAACACATTTTAATTCATATATAAAATTATTTGGTTGAGGAATACATCTTTCATCTTCTCAAGGCACTGTCAATCTATTAAAAAACATTTCCGACACTATGTATATCTAGTAGAATAATAAAGTGTGTTTCGATTTCAATCCAATGGTATCTAAAATGTTTTAGAGTAATGTGTATAGTAGAGTAATGTATACTCATATTATCATCATTAGTGATATTAAGATGATTCTTACAAGGATCATTACAGCTGAAGGTCAATGCCATCCCAGAAGATAACCTTAAATGATATCCAGATGACAATGCAACTGCGATATATCTTAAAAGTGGTTAGATGGAAGAAATCACTGTATAGTGATTTTAGTGTCTTATAGTGTCACATTAAAAGTGGTTAGATGGAAGAAATCACTTTATAGTGATAATCTCGCCACTGCACATCATCCTAGTTTTTAAAATTTTATATTATTTTGTTAACACTGTTATGTAATGATGATGTGCAAGATGAATAAATAAATTAAAAAAAAAAAACAATTTCTCCAGCCAGACCATTTAACATGTGAATAGCCTTTCCTACTGGGGACTTGCCAATATGTTTATTTTATTTATCAATATGATAATTTCATTTCTTAGATGTTAACTCTTAAAATGTCAAACTGTAATAGACCATTAAAGGTCACGTGGTCTTGTCTATGGATTTGCTTTTGCTTGGGGGGCAAACAGTCAGATTGCGCAAATCATCCTTGTAGGATGTTATGCCATAAGAGAAAAAAAAGAAAGTCAGACGACAAAATAATAACAAAATCGACACTGACAGTTTTTTTGATTATTAGGTATTCTTTAGGCGTTCCACCTAATATTACACCGTAATCGTCTGTTGTGTTGGGATGCCTGATGCCCCTCAATGATTTTTCTGTGACGTCATCCTTAAATGGTCTATAGAAAACTTATGAAAAATAGAGTACGTTTTGATTATTTTAGGTTGAGGTTACAAATGATGGAGCAACTATTCTCAAATCAGTTGGAGTAGATAATCCTGCAGCTAAGATCCTTGTGGACATGTCTAAAGTACAAGATGATGAAGTTGGGGACGGTACCACATCTGTTACTGTTTTCGGTAAGGATTTTGATTAAGTTTTAGTTGATTATAGGAGCTTAATGTCGTTAATAAATAAGTTGCTTTGAAATATCAAACTTTAAAAGTTGTGCTTGATTGGAGATACTTTTTTGCCTATTTCTATCACACCATCTCCCACAAATTGACTAGTCAGTCAGTTTAATACATTTAATGAATGAACAGATACTGGTTCAACTGAAACAAACATTTGTTTTACTATAGATTAGGATGAGAGACGTCTTTTAACTTTTTAGGTCATTGGATTGATAATAACTTATGAAGTCGAAATATGTCTCTTTAGGGTTCCTTAATCTATTATAGTGGAACAAAACGCTTATCTCAATTTATCCAATTATGGAATTCTACTACTTGTATACCAATACTATAAATAAATTAAGCAGAAAGTCCTCTTTCTGACATGATAAAAAAAAGACATGTTGAGTGGATGATGCACTGGGTACCCAATTTGTGGGAGGGTGCCATATAAGCATAGTAGTAGTTTCATATAGTTTATTCAATCCTTAACAATGTTTTGGATCGTTTGTGACACAAAATCGTTTGGTGCATAATTGAATATTTGTAATTTCTAGCTGCGGAGTTGTTACGTGAAGCTGAAAAACTGATTGAACAGAAGATCCATCCTCAGACTATCATTGCTGGCTGGAGACTAGCCACAGCTACTGCACGTGCTGCTTTAGAAGGAGCTGCACAGGACCATTCTGCAGATGCTGCAGCATTCAAAAATGATCTTATGAATATCGCTAGAACAACACTTAGCTCTAAGATTGTGTCACAACACAAAGAATATTTTTCAAAACTTGCTGTGGACGCCGTACTTAGGTTGAAAGGATCTGATAATCTCCAAGCTATTCAGGTTATCAAGATCAAGGGAGGACTTTTAGAGGATTCATTTTTAGATGAAGGATTCTTATTAGAAAAGAAGGTATGATTGTAAATACCGCTAATGACATATCAAATTCTTTGTTTTCCTTGTAACACATGGAGAAAGGATAGAGTGGCATTTATTATGTCCTTGTACTACACGTTTTTCAATACTATAACATGCATGCTATCCTTTTAAATGTGCTTAGCATCACTAGAACCACTTTATCAAAATCTAATATACGAAATTAGTTGACCCTCGGGTGGATGCTTTCCCGAACACTATTTATTTCAAACATTACATCTTTGTTACACTTAACTCATTCATTTCTTTCATACATCAAGATTATCATAGTTTATTTGTTATTCTGGTGATTCTGTAGTTTCCTCCTAATTTTTTCATCAGAACTAAGAACTTTCCTATTGTAATCTTATTTTTATATTAAATTCTATTAGTATTCTCATATATTTATTTGAGTGTTGATTATTTTTTAGATTGGTGTGCATCAACCTAAGAGAATTGAGAACGCTAACCTTCTCATAGCAAACACACCTATGGACACAGATAAGATTAAAGTGTTCGGTTCAACAATCAAAGTAGACTCCATGGCCAAAATCGCAGAACTGGAATCAGCCGAGAAAGAGAAGATGAAAGAAAAAGTCAACAAAATCCTTTCACATAAATGCAATGTCTTCATCAATAGGTGAGTTATCTGTAAAATTATTTTCCTCTAAAAGAACGGGGTTTTTTGTGCAAACAAGAGCATACTTATATTAATTTATGTTTTTTATAAAATTAATGAATACCTACATACAACAGAAAACCAGGATTCAAAAGTATTTACTTCCATTGTACATGAAAGAGAATTTTATATTAAAAATAAACATGATGTCCTTATTTTCAGTCGTTTATGGTAGGTACATGCTCTTTCAATGAAGATATTTTGCTGACCATCATCTCCCTTAAAATATTAAATGTTGCTATGAAATTTTCAAACTGACAGCCTCTTTATTAACATATTTTATTCATATCATTCAGAAATTTATGGAAAAATTTATTCCACCTATTTAGCAAATTTAATGTGTTAGTTGACGCTTCCCAATGAAATCTTTACTAATGTTACTAAATTGTAAATATAATAATAATAATCTTTATTGCACAAAATTAGTATACAAAGAATTAAAAAAAAAAACATGACAACATTACCACTGAATACACAATTTTGTGCAATGGGCGAGTTTATCGCTGAAGCGCAATATCTTCCAACTAACCCATTAACCCATTACGACATAAGATCCCGTTTTTAGGATCTCAGTATTTTGTATAATTTTTGAGTATACATAAAGATATCTTTGTTTTTTTTTGGACCAATATGAAGCTAAATAAATTGGCAACTTCGTAGCGTCAATATATTTGGCAACAATGCATTGATTTCTTTGGAATAGCTAGTTGAATCCAAGATGGCCGCCAAGCGAGTTTACAGTGTGCGCGCTGGGTAAGAAATTTGATAAAAACTTATATTTTTTTGTTTATTATGAAAATAATATTAAAACAGTGTCGAAATAAAAACATTCAGCTTTCATTTGATATATAACAATCAATGATTAACATTTTATATTTGTGCGTAATCTTCAGTTAGTTTTTGAGATCCTTTTTATAGGACGTTATGCATTCATGACACTTTGAGAATATACACTTAGTACCAACTAACGTTTCGCGCACGTCATTATTTTCAAAACTTCATTACTTTTTTTATATCTTTTTGCAAAACGATGAAATAATTGAATTGTGTATTATTTTAGTGCGAAAAATGTTAACATTTTATGTCAAGTTGGGATAGAAAATTTACAAAAAGTACATAACTATTGGAAATTCATTCAAATAAATTTACTTATTTATTTTACTAATTCATTCGTTTCTAATTTCGTTTTAATTTTCGAATTAACATTTCACTTCGTAATGTTCTTCTTTCCCTTGAAATCATTTCAGCTGCTTGATAATGATTTATTCATAGATATTTTATTTTTTTACCAGATTGAGTGTCGAAGAAATAATCAGTGAATTAGAAAGACAAGACACTGACAATAATTTTGAGTCAATTATTTATGCGATTCCGCCCGAAGAGACAGGTAATGATACAGACGAAGATTCGGATAAGAGTGATGATGAAAACGAAGGAGAAATGAATCATTTGGGATGGAGATTGCTGAATTCCGCTTGTGAAGTGCAAGTAGCTACATCCGCAGATCTTGAAGAAGAAGATTCCTTGATTCCACCGCCTACAAAACGTACGAGGACAGAGAGAAGATGGTTTAAAAAAGATCTTGAGTCTGATTTGCAAACTGTCTGCACTCCCGTTGGATCATCGGTTGAGGCAACCAAGTGCGAAACTCCGATCGATTTCTTTTCATTATTTTTCAACGAAGAGTTATTAGATCATATTTTACATGAAACTAATTTATATGCTAAAACGCAAAAAAATATTAATTTAGAAATGACTAAAGATGAATTGTTTGTCATAATTGGTGGACTTTTATTATCTGGATACGGAAAATATCCTAACAAGCGTATGTATTGGTCAAAAGAAGAAGATGTGCCACATATTTTAGCGAAATCTATGAGGTGTAATCGATTTGAAACAATACTTAGACATATTCATCTGAACGATAATTCTAAAATTGATAAGAACGATCGCCTATTCAAACTTCGACCATTTCTTCAGAAACTAAATGAATCATTTAGATATCACGGAGGGGTTGATGAAAATATCTGTGTAGATGAAAGTATGATTCCCTATTACGGCAATCACTACGCAAAGCAATTCATTCGAGGGAAACCCATCCGATTTGGTTTTAAAAATTGGGCTTTATGTTCAAGCGATGGGTATATGATGAATTTTCAAATATATACGGGAAAGGGGAATAACGAAAAGGTATTTGGTGTTGGAGGAGATGTTGTTGTATCACTATTGAATGACGGAAATATCCCAACAAAAGCTGGCCATAAAGTGTTTTTTGACAACTACTTCACTTCTTTGGATTTGATGAGTTACCTACGATCTATCGGAATTTGCGCTACTGGAACAATACGAGCTGATCGCACACAAAAATGTCCATTGGTCCATGTCACAGAGATGCGAAAAAGAAAAAAACGTGGTGATTATGATTACCGTGTAAGCGATGATGGGGTTATGTTGATTCGATGGAATGATAACAACGTGGTTACTATGGCTACGAACTTCCAAGAGCTTTCCATCCAGCCTGTAGTGTTGGTCTCGAGAAAAAAAAGGCCTTATAAATATTTCTCAGCCATCGGTTGTGATGGCGTATAATCTAAACATGGGAGGTGTCGACAAAATGGATCAGCTCGTGGCAGCTTATAGGTCGAGAATGAGAATAAAAAAATGGTGGTGGCCAATTTTCGCTTATTTTCTGGATGTAACAATTGTAAATAGTTGGTTATTGGCAAAACGGTTAAAAAACTGCAGTCATTCAGACTGTTTGCTAAATTTTAGAAGGTATGTTGCGATCACGTTATTGAAAAAACATGGAATTGATTCCAATAAGGGACGGGTTTTTCCTAAGCCATTGACGAGCATACGCAATGATTGCACAAACCACTGGATTGTGGAAAATGAAAAAAATACGCAACGCCGCTGTGCTCATTGCAAAGGAAAAACTGTGTACGTTTGTGAAAAATGTTCAGTCGGACTTCATCCAAAATGTTTCAAAATTTACCATACATAAATAACATGAGTTAATTTTTATTTCACTGATTTACATATATTTTTTTTTCTATATAAATGTAAGTAAAATTCTAAGTTTATGTTTAGCTAAAGGTAATTCAAGTATTAAAATGTTATAAAATATATTCACACTTATATTATTTGAAAATTTAAAAATAAATAGATATATAAAAAACACAATGAGTAATATTTAATTTCTCTATATAAGACTGAAATGTAACATCTATGCATAACGTCCCGAAAACGGGACGCTCCAGATCTAAAAAAGTAAAATTAGTAAAAAAAAAAAAACTCATTTTAGGTATATTGAGGTAATGTTTTGTAAGTGTTGAAGAAATCGTAAAGAAATATGCAGGAATAAACCTTATGCAGTAATGGGTTAAACAAAAAAAAAACAATTCATAAAAAAAATATAATATATAAATAAATAAAATAATTTAAGATATATAGATAACTAAATACATAGGACATTTGGATTCCGCAAGGAGACTGGTACGAGAGATGCAATCCTGAGTCTCAGACTTATTCTAGAAAAGAGAATAACAGTTAATAAAAACACATATATAGCATTCATCGACCTTGAAAAAGCATTCGATAAAGTAGAATGGGAACAACTTTTTAACACTCTAAACCAGATAGGAATGAGTTATAAAGACAGAAGAGCAATCTGGAGCTTATACAAGAACGAAATGGCTGTGATCAAAAGCGGAGAGAGCTGCGCAGAAGCAAGGGTCGAACAAGGCGTAAGACAAGGATGCTCAATGTCGCCAGCTCTCTTTAACTGCTATATACAGCGAGCCATTGATGAACTGAGAGAAGAAATGAAGAACTGGACAGGAGTAAAAATAAATGGGAAAAAGGTCGACATGATCAGATATGCTGACGACATAGCACTGCTCGCAGACTCCGAGATGGAGCTGAACGAAGCCTTAGGAAAAATGGAAAGTATTCTGTTGTCAAAGTACAACATGAAAATAAATAAAGAAAAAACAAAATGTATGGTCGTTGGAAGAGAGGAAGCGACTGCGAACATTGCCATAAATGGAGTGAGCATCAAACAAGTAAGTGAATTCGTGTACCTGGGCAGCAGAATAAACCAGGATGGACGCTCCAAATCGGAAATTGTAAGCAGAATAAACCAGGCAAGGATTGCCTTTAACAAAAAATCAAAGATATTGGAATCCCCAAATATTGACTTAAGCGTAAGGAAGAACCTTACCAAAGCCTTTGTATGGAGCATTCTGCTTTATGGTTGTGAGACATGGACCATCAGCAAGAGTGAAAGCGGACGGTTGGCGGCCTTTGAGATGTGGTGCTACAGACGCATGCTCAAGATCCATTGGTCGGAGCACGTCGAAAATGAAGAAGTATTAACCAGGGTAGGCGAAAAAAGGCAACTCCTTAAGAGAATCAGCCAACAACGAGCTAACTGGATTGGCCACAACATCAGGCATCCAGGACTACTCATCGCCATCGCAGAAGGTAAGACCGAGGGGACAAATGGCAGAGGCCGACCAAGAGAAGCATATATGGACCAACTGAAGAGAGACATGAACTGTGGCTCATACGTGGGGCTAAAAAGACTGGCTGAGAATAGAGACGAATGGAGAAGAAAAACTAAACTCGTTGCAGACCAATCCAGTGGATTGTAACTCATTATATATATAAATACATAGGTATACCAAAATAAATTTACAAATAGAATAAGTATATATATTTGGGATTTCAGACAGTTGATCTACAACTACCCTGAACAGCTCTTTGCGGATGCTGGTGTCATGGCTATTGAGCATGCTGACTTCCAAGGTATTGAGAGGTTGGCACTGGTCACCGGTGGAGAGATTGTCTCCACATTCGACAGCCCAGGAAAGGTTAAGCTTGGAAAGTGTGATGTTGTAGAACAAGTGAGTTATATTTTCTAACAAAAATACAAGAGTGTAAAATAAAATAAAATTTGAAATTTCTGGAGATTTTTATAAAAATATTTCATACTATTGCAATGAGTGAAGAAACTTTACTAATACTTTTCGCAATATTGTGCTTGAGGTTGACAAGATTCCTGTTGAAACCTCGATTGCATGCAGGATAAAAGAATTATGGTGTTAGTTAGAAATACCACAAGGCTACTGCCAAATTAGTAAATAATATGTACTTACTATTGCTGTCTATCTACACCATCACTGCATCTCCCATAAGTGTAGTAGGCAATTGGCAATCCAGGTTATCCATGTTGTACAATTTAGTTAATAAGACATAGGTAGCATATGTCTCATTAATGAATTGAAAATATCTTATATGCATGATAGATTTGAAATATCTGCGTTTTATAGGAATTCCTAAGTCAATAAAAAAGAATGGGTGACCTATTCTTTTCCTGTTACCATTTTTAACATGTTTACATTTGTTCTAGATTATGATAGGAGAGGAGACCCTTCTCAGGTTCGGAGGAGTGGCCTTGGGTCAGGCCTGTACAGTCGTGGTACGTGGAGCCACACAGCAAATTATCGATGAGGCAGAGAGGTCATTGCATGATGCCCTCTGTGTATTGGCTGCGACTGTAAGGAGCTCACAAGTCGTGTATGGAGGAGGTAAGTGAAATAATGAATGGGCTATTGGTGTTTCACTGTTTTGTGATAAAGTTTTGCTGAGTTGCATTCATTTTTGGTAACATATCAAAATCATATTCACAATATTTTAATATAAGAAGATATTTTGAAGCTTATCACTTCCAAAGTAATGTGTTCCAGTTAACATTTGATCACACAGGTTTAACATATTATAATATATTTAATTATATTTAAAATGTGCTTATTTGTATGACAAAGTATCTTACTTATTTACACCATCACAACCAGTAAAAGTGTTCAATCTAAATGCGAGAGTTTTTGTTAACTTTATTATATTTCTTTCAAGAAGTTTTGTACTGTATTTGGTTCATTCATGTGATGTTGGAGAGGGTGTAAATGTAGCACGAGAGGAGAGATAAATATTCGCCAAGTACATGTTATATTTTGTTTTCAGGTTGCAGTGAGATGTTAATGTCATGTGCTGTTGACTCTATGGCAGCACGCACTCCAGGAAAAGAGGCTGTTGCAGCAGAAGGTTTTGCACGTGCCTTGAGGCAGCTACCTACGGCCATTGCTGATAATGCCGGCTATGATTCATCTCTCCTTATTTCACAGCTGAGGGCTGAGCATGCTACTGGCAAGATCACTGCTGGATTGAGTAAGTATTTTTCGTATTTTTTTTCTCAGCCTTTTCATTGTTATTAAATTTTGTAAAGAACTTAAAAGCATGTAACAATTAAACTGTTTACATAATGAGATGTGTATGGCAAAAATAATATTGAAATGTCTGCTAATAATTGAAAGACCCTAAACACTTGAAACATTGAGTATTTACAAGTATGTGTTCTGGAACGACCTATATATTATGGCTATGAACAAATAATTCTAGTTATTTTGGGGGATGCATATTCTTTTGAAAAAAATTGAAATTTTCTAAATATATGTTAGCTTGTATTATGTATGATATTATGACATAATATAATTAGAGCCAAAAAGCAAAGGAAATACATAGTTATAAATATTATTTTTATTTCTAAATTTGTGTTTTTTTTGTAACATTATTTACAAGTAACTGTTTTTTTATTGCAGACATGGATGAAGGTAAAATCGGTTGCATGAAGGAATTAGGCATCACAGAGTCATTCGTCGTCAAACGCCAAGTTCTTTTATCCGCCGTGGAAGCTGCTGAAATGATCCTTCGTGTAGACAACATCATAAAGGCTGCACCAAGAAAAAGGGAACAAGACAGACGTCCCTGCTAGATATTTCATTATCATTACCATTTCACTTTATTTCATAATAATATTATTACTCAAAAACTTGATATGAAAAGGTTTTCTCATTCCAATTGTGGAACAAAGAATTTTGCTTTCAGCATATTGGAAATGTGCTATATCCCATTGATTATGGTAAAGTTACATTTACGTGTTTTGCATTTTATCGCTTATATTTTTATACAATTAACAACGCATCTTTCCATTGGTTGGAAACAACACACAAAGTATTTATATTTACTATTTATATTTTTGTATTACATAACCAGTGTTTGCCTTGTTCCTACAACATAAGGCAATATATTTTTATGTAATGTAAAGATATGTTTAATAAGGTATTATTATAATAACCATATTATAATTTATGTTAGCATATATTATTACACAATAAATTTTTAACCCAATCTTTTTGTTTTATTTTCATTTAGTCATTCTTAACATGCCTCTCAGTAAAACATGGAGAAGAACACAGAACTTTTTATTAATCATCATACTTGGCTTTGGAGTTTGGGATTTTTAAAGTCAATGACATTTGCACTGTTGATACTTCACTTTTTTTTTAAAGATTTGTAGCTATCAACATATACATATATATAAACAGTCAATCAGCAATATCTTTGTGAAGAGCGAGTAACATGATCAAAAGTAGAAGGCTACCAATCACTTTTTGGAGTTTTCGCAAGTAAAATAACATATTATTGAAAACATTTTTATTTATTCTTCTAACTTAAGTTTATAAATATATTTTATGTACAATAATATATATTTAGTTGATTAACATAATTATAAATAATTTATTTACTTTATAAAGTAATTAGTTGTAGTTATGCTTATTAATATAATATATGTATATCCAGAAATTGCATTAAAATGAGATCTATCTATCAGTTGTGATCTATAAAGGAAATAGAGAATAATAAATATTGATAAATATGTAGTAACTATGAATTTGATAATCGTAAAGATTTACTTTATTACAAAAGACAGTTAATTTTTCACTTGGATTTATTTAAAATCTCAAGTACTTTCGTCAATCTTTATACATTGACGAAAGTACTGGAGATTTTAAATAAATCAAAGTGAAAAATTAACTGTTTTGTAACAAAAATAAAATATGTATCATCAGTATGAATTTTCATTCTGTTAACGTACAGACTTTAGAATTATTAGTAAAAATTTACCATCGATGCCTATAAATCTACTGAACATAGAAAATCATCCGAGTATACTAATGATTACCTATCTATCCCCTTGGTATTCCTTGTGGGGTAGGCAGAGAGGATAGAATGCCGATTTGACCAGTTATACTACGTTCATGTATTCACACAGTTTCTCACAGACATATGTTGATTACTCTTATTTAACACTTGGCCATCCTTGAGATTTTGTACCAAACAATTCTTATGATTTCTTACACCACTTCACTCATACACATTTATTTGTCATCCATTTGCTCCATTCTATTCACTATATACTCATTCGTTTTTTCAGTTCTCACTCTAATTTCCACTAATTTTTTCAACCGTTACTCTTTTTTGAAGGCTAAACCACCCAGCGTTCCAACTAGTTCTGACATCTCCAGTAATATCTCAATTTTCATTATTTACTCGGACAATGAAGTATAATCAATAATTAGTATGGTATTAGGTATACATGAGATGAATATTTGTAAAAATAATAAAACAATCACAACATTTGTGATCACAAATAAATAATGTTGAAGACAAGCTCACCAGTGATTTTTACAATAATACAATGAACTGTAATATTATTTATTTTTGATAATAATTATAGTATATTAAATATTTTCTATGTATTTATTTTAGTATACATATTATTATTTCATTAATATTATTTTGTGATTGTTGAATATAAAGCTAAGCGTTTAAGTCTTGATCTGTTTTTACAACATTACTATTTTAATATTATATAATATATAATTTAATTTAATAATCTCTTATTTATATAAAGTATTGCTTTGTATTTTTATACTCTAATAATAATATCCTAATAAAAACTGTGCTTTATAACTTGTTTCTTCGTAGCAAATGAAATGTTTGCAGTTTCTAATTGAATATAATATGAAAATTTAATCTTGAAATAAAATTAAGTCTGTAACTTTACTTGTATACTTATAAAATTTGTGCTATTGAAGTTTTGATATTTAGTGTTCATAGGAATATTTATGGTAAAATAGTAAAATTAAAATTTGGTGCAACGATAATTCAATTTCATCATTAATAAAACATATTTTTAGCCTATTTTTTTAATATAAAGTACTATGGTTAATTTCTTGTGAAAAGCTAATACATATATTAATTAAACCAGTGGTACTGTTTTTGATTATTAATTTATAGCAAACAAATTAATTCAAAATTTAAAACTACTTAAAATGTCGATAGTGACTGTTTGAAAGATAGTTTTAGGATATAAAAACAATGTGTTTATAAACTTATATAAAAAAAACCATTTAATTAAAAAAGATAACATAAAATGAAACAATGCTTCAAATAAATTGTAACACTAAAGAAAACTAATGATAAAAAATGTTAAAATATCTTTAAATCCTATATCTACTTATATCTTCAAAAAAATAACTGAATGTTTAAAATTTAATAAATAAATGTTGACATATAATATGGATGAAGACTTATTATTATTAATGAGATAGTTTTGCATGTTTAAGTATATAATGTATAGTTAGTAAACTTTATATAATTTTTATAATCCATTTTATACCTTACTGTAATGGACTGTGCACATGAAGAACAGAGTTTCAAAATTTATAATTATAATAAATGTTTATAATATGTATTACTTTAGTTTCATTATTATATAAAATTATACATAACTTTTTATATCAGTAAATACTATTAAGGAGTCTTTTTTATTTAGAATTATTTTATTTACAGTTTTGTTATTACAAGAAATGTTTTCCTAATATAAATATGTACAATAAATGTATGAGATAATTGTTTTTTATTTTATCGAGAACAAAGCAACAAATATATTACATAAATATAAACACAATATTTTATATTTCAGGTGTTTGACACCATAAAATTCAAAATTAAATAATTATATTGAAAAGCAACTATGAAAAATCAAAACCATTGTGTTAAATTTTGTATTATAGGTGCTCTGTTGGGTATCATAAAAAAATGAACTTGAACTAGCTCCATGAAATAAAACTAATATGTATTAATGTTATCAATACTATCGGCCAACGGTACTTTATTTATTTTTATTTTTTACTTGGTGGAAGTTCGTGTCAAATTAATAAAAATCAAACACTTACATTCAGTATTTTCATAGTGACTTTAATTAATCACGAGCCGGCTTTCAAGAGCTTCCGCTCTCATCATCAGGCTAAGAAAATTATATTAGGTATTATTTTCTTTTCTCATTCACAACTCGTATTTGAATGTAAATTATTCACATTACGTTAGCCTGCTCATGAGAAAGGAAGCTCTTAAAAGCTGGTTCACAATTAATAAAGTCAATGTGGAAGTTTTAGAAATGTTTTACTTTTATTAATGTATTAATTTAATGCTTTGGATATATTTGTCAACACATGGGAATGATCGTGGACTCCACCTTAAGAATTTCTATGTGACTGATTCACAATTTATTTATTGTCTATGGTTGTATCTAAAATAGCCATTCAAATCTATGAAATCTTTCTGTTCAACTTTTCATATTCATGGTGAATTAAAGTACATTCTCTCTTCAATTTTAACGTGTGTTTTTATATTGAATCCCCTATCACATTTCCCAAAATGTGATCGGGAAATGTGATAAGGGATTTGATATAAAAACACATGTTAACCTGTCCGTGAGTGAATAAAGAAAAAATAAAAGTGTATGGCAGAGTGAATTAATTCAACTTTCACTTTTTGAATATTTTTTATTGCATGTTATAGAAAATGATCCCTAAAATAAATGTTTATAAAGAACCAACTCTCAAAAATTAATAATAACGGAGTTATATAACAAAAACAATTTTGATACGTCATGTCTGCTCCGGTATTGTCAACAATGGGTTCAACATAGGAATATTTATTAGTATTAAAAATATTTATTTTTATTTGTTTTTAACAAAAACTTATGTAGGTACTAAAAACTAATTAAATTGTCCAGAATCAGCACAAAAAGTAAAAAAAAATCACCAAACACTCCATAAAATAACACCTATAGCGCACGAACGCACGCAGCAAAATGGTTTGCAACCGCGAGTGACGGCTAGGTATTTCAAGCGGCGGTCACGTGACACTTTGTATAGGCGATAAATAAGGTCTAAACACGCCTATTTTTGATTTTTTTCCTTGTGATTGGTAAAGTACATCCGACAGATTGGACCAATAATGAAATATGACGAATTTGGCGGGAATACCTAAATATTACTGGATCAAACGCACCGGTGCGTGCGTACTCCAGATCCCATAATATTTCTTGCACGCACCGGTGCGTTGGTACTCCTTTACAGGTTAAAGTTGAAGAGAGAATATACTTTAATTCACCATGAATATGACAAGTTGAACAGAGAGATTTCATAGATTTGAATGGCTATTATAAATACATACATACATACATACATACCATCACGCCGCTTCCCTCGCGGGGTAGGCAGAAAGGATCGAGCGCCACTTCCTTCTATCCTTGCATACATCTTTCGCTTCCGTCACTGTCATACAATTCCTCATGCATGCTCTCCTGTTCAATGTGCTCAACGCGTGACCGTCCTGTAGAATTTGATTTAAATGTTCTTGCCATTTAATCCTCGGACGTCCGCGTCTCCGAGCACCATTCCTCTCAGCCAAATATATCTTCTTAGTCATTCTGTCCTCATTCATTCTTTCCACGTGCCCAAACCATCTTAACTTATTTACATTCATCTTTGTTATAAATACAACCATAGACAATAAATAAATTGTGAATCATTCACATAGAAATTCTTAAGGTGGAGTCCACGATCATTTTATTGGGTTAGTTGGAAGATATCGCGTCCCTGCGATAAACTCGCCCATTGTGCAAAATTATTCGTTTATACCATGTAACCTTATCATTTGTATCCATATATTTTGTACAATAAAGTTTATTATTATTATTATTATTATTTCCATGTGTTAATAATATTAAAGAATTAATGTTTGATACATTTCTCAGCATGTGTTATTAAACAAAGTTATTGAATTACAATATTGTAACTAAATTCAAATATGCAGCTGATTATAAAAGGATTTAAGACAAATGTGTTGACGACTAATACATAGTTTATAAATACAATATTATTGTTTGTTTGTATTATCAATACAATAATTTAAATGAGTCCTACTTACATTACTGTTATAACTATCATTGTTTATTGAACAATTTTATCAATACTGAAGGCTAAATAACAATTAAATTAAATTAAGTACATATTAAGATTTAGGACATATAATAATTAACACAAGCATAAAGTTAAACATTGTAACAGTAATACAGAATAATAAAATGTAATAAATACATGGTACTAACATTTTTCATTATCACAGAATGTTGTAACTTTTGTGATGTTATCAATTTATTACTTGTAAAGTTTTCCCTCATTTAAATTATTTAAAATTGAGAAAACAAATTACGATAAACAATTTTTTATTTATATTAAGTATAGATCGAGGAATAATTTCAACTAACATAAAATAGAGAGGCCTACGCCAAACTTACGTGGTACTGGAAGAAAAATAAAAAAAATCAAAGGAATAAAAACTGCCTACGCCCAAAATTGTCCACATTCTTTTTGGATAAATTAAAAAAGTTATTTTTGTTGTTTAAAAGTTTTACATTGAATAATGAAATTAAAACTTAAATTATTAAAAAAAAATATAAGAATAAGCATATTACTCACCTTTACAAGTGCAAATAATAAAGTTCTATTATCTTCTGCAGAATGATAGTAATTACTTTCATCTTTTTGCGACTCGAGGGAAAACTTACCATATTTTTCAAGCTTATCATCTGCTGTGCAGCTAACTTCATTGTTATTTTTATTTATTTTAAACTCAAATTATTATTGTATACATACTCTAGCACTAGATTACTTTTTATGTACATTGTGGTTATTTTGAAATGTCAACTTATAGTTTTCCTAGCTACTTTATCACCTTATTGTCGAAGTTATTTCATTTGAAAGCAGATTTTGCTGACTGTTGTTTTGCTTCATACATTGCTGAAAATATAAAATATTGAATTATTAACTATATCTCCAAATCAAATTAAAGAGAAAAACTAGTGATAACAGAAAATAACAAGGACTAAAAATCTAATTTCAAATTTTTTTGAATTGTATCCATGAATGAAGTTAGCCATATTTAGTATTCCGCCATATTAAAATTCGCAGGTAGCAAAACTGTTACTAACTTCATAGGGGAATAATATTTCAAAAAATTACCTCAGATTGTCTCAAGACAACAGAAATAGTATCTCTACCATCTTACTTACTCTTCCAATAAAATAATTGATAATGTTTTAAAAGCCAAATTTACTGAACATTATAATCATATTTATTTATTCATTCAATAGAACAATCAACATACAGAGGGCGAGTTTATTGCAAATGCTTAATTTATTCCTTCTAATCCAAAGGTAGGGACTCAAAAATCAAATTATAATTAAAATAAAGAAAAAAAACTGATAAAATAAACAGGTAAAGATAAATAATAGAAATAAAAAATAAGTTTTTGAACAGAATACAAAAAAGGAAAGAGGGGGGGGGGGGGGGGACAGGAGTGTTGGGTTTAAGGGTCAGAGGCATGTTTGAGGAAATAATTTTCTCTTTAACAGCTTGCTTGAAAGATATGGAGTAATTTTCAAATTATTCTCTTACCGATTGTTTCTTTTCCCATGCCTTCATGGCATTTTTATATTTCTCAAATTCATGACACCAGTCAGCATATATTTTCTTATATTCTTGTGTTTTATTTGGATGTGCACATCTGAAAAAAAGTTTCATAACATAAAATACAAGTACTCAGATAGAGCTAGTCCCAAATTCAGATATGAATCTTGCATTATGGGTACTAATATGACGATGTACAAATACATGTTGTCCCAGACTCAGGACAATTAGAAAAACACCATTAATTTGTCATTTTATCCGGGAATCTGTAACTCAAAAGCAAGAGTGTTACCTCTGCGCAACACTGCCCACTTATAAATTTGAACATGATAAAAAAAAAATCAAATGAAAGTTTAAACATTACACTTCACAACACTAGTATATTGCTTATTGTAAGGGTGTTTGGGGTGCACTTGGGTCAATAAAAAATAGTTATATTTCTGTGTAATGAAATAAGATTTATCGTGAACAAACCTGTGTGAGTCCACATCTACATTATAAGATGCTATGAGTGTTGGTCCCATATAACATTCATATCTGCCACCATCTGCTTCTGTGACAGATAATATCACTAAACCATTCTCTATGGTCTGAATTATCCTCTCAGATCTGAAATTCGAATGATAAAAATGAATTTTTACATAGTAAAAGCCTGAGAATTTACAATGTTGCCAAATTTGTTGTATTCCTATTAAGGTGCATCACCACCATGTTACAAAATTTTGATATACTTTGTCAAGGCTATCCACATCGCCTGTGTTTGAAAAATTAAAAAAAAGAAGTAAATATTAAGTGTGAAAGAAAAAATAATAGTAATTATTAGGAAAATATTGTAGGGCAACACAAATATAGGGACATGAAACTGGTATACCTACCGACAAGTTTCACAAGAGTGAAAGTATTCGTAGATACATGAAAATTGGACATGTCTACAGAAAATTGTTTTATTGATTATGCTACTTTAGAGTGGTTTTCTGAATGACATAATAATGTGGAGATCCAGCTTTAGAAGGTTGATTTCATAATGACTTACTGTAAGATATAGACATCTGTGGGAAATTATATTAAACTAAATTATGATTTAATGGTAGTCACATTGGTGGTATTAATTACTCACTACCTTATGTTATATAGGACAGATGTCTCTTATATATATATATATGTAGGTTGTAGGATTTTTCTAGAAGTGGTGTTGTTGTATATTTTGGTTTTTGTGATAAGAGAGAGGAGGTTAAAAGTTTATATATAGACGAGGTGTTGCTTTGAGGAGGAATTCAAGTTCCCTCTCTCGGTTCGTTAATACCTATTGTAAAGTGTATCTTTTAAGTTGTGCTAGAACTTACCTGTAAACAGTTTTTTTACCTTCGTGAATATAGTGTTTAAACGAAGTTCGAGTTTTACTACTAAACCCACATCCCCTTGGTAGCAGAACCAAAACTTTCAAGGGATCTGAAGATTGGAGTAGTGTGTGGCCCCAAATCCACACACCATCTAACAAAACATATTACATGGCGCAGTCGGTATCTACTAAGGAGGACGGTAATATCTAGAAGAATATTACATAGAGGAGCAGGGTAATATCTAGCAGAATATTACATAGCTCAGGGTGTAACCAGGAAGAAGAGGGAACAGGATCAGAGTTGTTCCTAGTAGAGAACAACTCGAGAAAGGTGCATCTTCAAGGAGGTGAAGAAGAGGCCAGGAGGAGCAGTCCCATGTTGAGGACAGCTCAAGAAAGGAGCATCACAGGTGGAGGATCATCCCAGGAGCAGTCCCAGGTTGAGGACAGCTCAAGAAAGGAGCATCACAGGTGGAGGAACATCCCAGGAGCAATCCCAGGTGGAGGACGGCTCAAGAGAGGTGGAGAGTTCAGCCAAGGGCAGAGCAGACAAAGGAGGCCGCAGAGAGTCACAGAAGTTAAGTAGTTTGTTCATAAATTGTATATTGTATTGTTGTTTTTTTAATTTTTTTTTGCTAGTAGTTAAATTTTTTTTTTCTTGTGGAAAAATGACAGAGAAAGTTGTAGTAAGAAGTCAGGTTTATAGGGACGTTTCGTTGAGGTTTAATCACGGAACAGATTCTTGGGAGAATTTTATAATTAGATTTAGACAAGGTCTGGTGCTAAATGATGATACTGTTCTTAATGAACCAAAGAGGCGAGCCCTGTTCTTATCATATCTCCATGAGGACACATTTGATTTGTTGGTAAATCTAGCGAAACCAGAAAGTGTAGAGAATTTAAAGACGGAAAACTTGATAGATTTATTGTCGAATTATTGTTCAAATGTTGAGAATGTTCTAGAAAATAGATATAATTTTTTTACTAGTAGACAATTAGCTCATGAAAGTTTCAAAGAATTCGGAGCGAGATTGCAAAAATTGGCGGGTAATTGTAAATTTGAAGGTCGCTTATTGGAAAATTTAAAAGATATGTTTGTGGTAGGCATACAAGATTCTAGGATACGGCAGAAATTGTTTCTAGAATGTGAAAAAAGTGATTTTCAAACGACAATAAAAACTGCAATAATTTTTGAAAATAGTTTGAAATCAAGAAGTAGTATTGTTGCTGAGTGTCATAGGGAAAATTCAACGGAAAAATGTTACAAGTTTTCAAGAAGATCAAGTGATAAGGAAGCACAAGATTTCCAGAGGAAAAATTTTTCACAAAATTACAAGAAATCGCATTATACCAATACGAGAAGAAATTCACATTCCTCAAATCACAGTAGAAGCTCAAGCAGAGATAGAAACTCAAGCCGAGATAGAAATTTTAAACAGGATAACGATAGGAACAAGTTAGTGTGTTTTAGATGTTCAAAACCAGGACATTGGGCGAGAAACTGTAAAACAAATTTCAAGAAGAAACTGAACAGTATCACAAGAAGAAAAATTAATGAAATATCCGAGGATAATCCATGCAAGATATCAGTGAAATTAGGAGATAAGTTTCACACAGGAATGATAGATTCGGGAGCTTTTATATCTGTTATTCCAGAACAATGTTATGTGAAATATTTTAACAAGCATAAACTTAGTGAATTTAATAGTGATGTCCGTGGCTATAGTGATCAAATATTAAATGTGTTAGGTACTTTGGAATTACCAGTGTGCTTTAATTCGTTAAAAAGAAGTGTTCAATTTATTATTGTGCAATTCGGAAAAGAAATACTTTTTGGAAGGAATTTCATGAAGGAATTTGATATACAATTAACAGGTTTGGAAAATTCGCATGTAAACATAAGTGACCCATACAACCATTTTGGTATCAGTTAGAGAACATTCACTACACTCGTTTTCCTACACCGGGATCAAATTGGTATCAGGGCGCACACTTTTTGTTAAACGGTTCTTAAAAATGGGGAAGGTTAGTCACAGCTACATTCCATATTCCATAGCGCGCGCGCGCATCTCAACAGATATCGTGAACACGGAGAAATCCGAACGACAAACGAAAATAAAAGACGACATGTTTCGTTGTAGCTGCGTTCTATCTGTGGTGCATCGTTGTTTTGTCGTAAAATTATTAATGGCGTTGATTGCGAAAACGTTGTAATAAGTGATAAAGTATTTCGGAGATCATCGTCATTATGAGTGCGAGATGTTGATTGACTGTGCAGTTTATAAAAATATTCACGAGAAACAAGAACGCCATTTGAATTCTGAAGGTAGGAGATATTGTTTTATAATTATAATATTTATGTAACTACAAAAAATAAAGAAATTGATACCACCAGCTAGCTGGCAAATGATATTGGTAAAATTAGGTTAAAATATTGACGAATCTATGCCAAATTTGTTGTAATAATCAGATAAATTGCATTTTTGAAATGGCTTGGCATTTAGTATCATTGTTCCAATATGGCCCCACTCGTTTAATGGACCTTAAATGGTTGTCAAACTGTGCGGCAGTATCTGATATAATTATGTACGTAAATTAATTTTCTTTGAGTAAAAATATTTTTTAATATTTGGTATTTTGATGTTTTTAGATATATGCAATCTTGCAGACAAGACATGCACTGTGAAGGAAGTAGACACTTTTATCCAAAATAGTGTTATTAACCATACCCAACAAAGGTTGAAAATAAAGGCGTAAGTATTATTCATTACACATATATCTACCTATAAGAAATGGAAGTTCTTGTGTTTTTTCTTGTGTGTACTGCTTTATTTAATTTGTTATACCTATGAATGATGATGTGCAAGAAGAATAAAACAGATAAATAAATAAAATTATTTGCAAAGAAAAAAGAGTTATTTAATGAATAATATTTTCTATTTATTTTCAGATTAAAACAAATAAGAAAATTGGGACAGTAAGAAGATTATGCAAATTGAAATGGAAATGACCAATTGATTTAATTAAAACCATTTTTTGAAGACACCATTAGATCATGAAGTGAAATTTGACCAATTTTTACAATATCTTGCATCTAATTAGACCAGTCTACCTGCAGGAATTTGCAACAGAAATTACATAATTTATTTCAAAATCATTCTTGTTTATGTACATTAAATTGTTTTACATATGTATGTGTATGTTTTTTTTTTAATATACTTTCCATTCCATACCGATGTTGGAGTAAGAGTAAAAAAGATGGTAAATATTTAAAAAAAAATATATACATAATTCACATTGTTGATAAAACAGGTATGAATATTATATAATTTTTATCACTCATAGAAATGAGTTAACACTTAACTCTATCAAGATCGAACATTTTAATTTCATCTTGTTCATACCCCTTCTGTGCAATGTTGAGCAACACTGGTATTGTTTTGACAACTGTCAACTTATTATACGACCAAGACCTTGAGATAACTTTTTCTATAACCGCTACTTCTTTGGGTACACTAAGTGTACTAAACATCATTCAGTGGCAATTTGGGTCCGACGCGTAGACATTATTCCTTTACATTGTGTTCTTAACATCACGCATTCTCAAATTAGTTGCAGTGCGTGGATATTGAGTGTACATTTTGTCATATAACCTTACACTATAGCGTTTAGAACACGGCGGGTGAACATCGTATGTACAATATGTGTATGGATTATTTTGTGGCTGATATTTTAGTCACGGCGACCGTATTTGGTTGTATGGGGAAGTATCCGGCAAGGTCGGTAAAACAGAGAACATAAATTTACGGAGCGGCAATATGGACGATACGTCAAAGTTAGTTGACAAACTAAAAAGAGAATATAAAAACGTTTTTAGTGAGAAATTAGGAAAGTTCACCGGTTATGAAGTGGAATTTTCATTAAAGGAGGATCATGTACCAAAATTCTTCAATCCACGACCCGTGCCATATGCATTACAAGCGAAAGTCGAGCAAGAATTAGATAAAATGTTGGAAAATGAGATAATCGAACGAGTCGAGGTTTCAAAATATGCAAGTCCATTAGTGATTATACCTAAATCTGATGGTTCAGTGAGATTGTGTGCTGATTACAAATGTTCAATAAATAAATATGTGCGTGATGAAAAATATCCCTTACCACGAATAGAGAGTGTAATACAAAAAGTCGCAAAAGGAAAATACTTTGCAAAAATAGACCTTAAGTCGGCATATAGCCAAATTGTGATTAAAGAAAAATGTCGTGAAGTGACAACAATATCAACGCACAAAGGGTTATTCAGATATAAAAGACTAATTTTCGGTTTAAAAGTTAGCCCGTCTTTGTTTATGCAGGTAATAGACTCCATAGTACAAGGGTTACCAAAAACAAGTGCGTACATCGATGACATTATAGTAGCAGGAGAAACCAAACAGGAACTATATGAAAATTTATGTGAATTATTTAAAAGGCTACAAGAGTGCGGGTTGACCGTGAATACTGATAAGTGCTATTTCTTTAGGGAAGAAATTGAATATTTGGGTTATATTATATCGAAAAGAGGCATATCACCGGTAAGAAACAAAGTGAAAGCAATCCATGAAGTGAGAAACCCTCAAAATGTTACAGAACTAAGAAGTTTTTTAGGGATGGTGAACTATTATAGGAATTTCATACCAGGTATAAGCGAATTATTAAACCCTTTATATAGGTTATTGAAGAAAAAAGAGAAATGGGTATGGTCAGATGAGTGTACAAACGCAGTGAATGCAGTTAAATCTTATTTGTGTTCGGACATGGTCTTAACACATTATAACGAAAACATCCCATTAAAAGTGGTTACTGATGCCTCAACAAAAGGGATAGGAGCGACTCTAATGCATGTGTATCAGAACGGTGCATCAAGACCAATAGAATACATTTCAAGGAAATTAACGACTTGTGAGCAAAAATATTCAATCATGGATATTGAAGCATTGGCAGTAATATTCGCATTAAAGAAATGGTTTCATTTTTTGTACGGAAGGAAGTTCACATTATGTGTAGACAATCAGGCATTGGTGAGAATATTAAATCCAAATAAAAATATTCCACAATTAGCAGCTAATAGGTTAATTAGATACGGAGTCATATTGTCAGCTTTTGATTACGATATTGAATATGTGAAATCTGAGAATAACTGCTCAGACTATTTGTCAAGGTCGCCAGCGTCAGGTGAGTTGGTGGAAGACCAAGAATTCAACAGTTTATTTTACATAGAGGTAATTAACAATGTAGAATTGGAATATCATTCGCAAAATCCAATCGATATAGAAGAGGTTCGCAAGGCGACAAGAGAAGATTCAACATTATGTAAAATAATTGAATATGTGCAAAAATCATGGCCCAGGAAAGATAAATTGAATAATGAAGAAAGAAAATATTATCAAGTGCGAACAGATTTATTTGTCTATGACGAGTGTCTGTGTTATGATTTTAAAATTGTGATACCCTCTACTTTACGAAGTGAGATATTGAAACTTTTCCACAGATCACATCAAGGCATTGTAAAGACAAAAAGTTTAGCTAGGAATTATATATACTGGCCAGGTTTGTCTAGAGACATAGAAAGTATGATAAGTGAATGCATGGCATGCAGAACTTTACAAAATAACCCACAAAGAGCAGAATTGACACCTTGGAGAGAAACAGGTAAGATTTGGAGTAGAATACATATCGATTATTTCGGTCCTATAGCAAATACAAATTTTTTAGTTGTGGTTGATTCAACCTCCAAATGGATTGATTGTAGGAAAGTAGATGTACCAAACTCATTTAATACAATACAGGTACTAAAGGAAATTTTCAGTTACTTGGGCTATTGCGAAACAATAGTAAGCGATAATGCAACAAATTTTTGTTCAAAAGAATTTGAAGAATTTTGTAGAAGGAATGGAATCGAACACATAACATCTCCGATAGGTCATCAAGCATCAAACGGGCAGGCAGAGAATGCCGTAAAAGTTTGCAAAGGTTTTTTGAAAAAAATGTTACACAATAATAGTTTACCTACAAATTGGAAGGATAGGTTGATGGATTTCTTAATAGACTTTAGAAATACGCCACATAGTTCAACGGGTGTTGAACCCGCTGTACTTTTGTTAGGTAGGAAAATTAGAACTTTGTTTGATTTGATGCTTCCAGATAATTTTGAAACGGATAGAGATGTCCCAGATCATGTTAGAAGAAACATCGATAAAAGTAAAGATACTCAAAAGAAATATTTTAGAAGTAGGAAATACAAGTCTAAATTTTTTAAAGTGGGTGACCCAGTTTTAACAATAGATTTAAGATCAGATAAAAACTCTTGGATTAAGGGTAGAATAGCAAAGGTACTTAGTAAAAATGTGTATCTTGTAAAAATTTCAAATTCTGGTTTGTGTTGGAAAAGACATAGAGATCAAATCACAAATTTAAATGTTAAGTGGAAGAGAGATTTGATACAGAAATTGCCTGAAAAGCTTTCGTCTGAACAAGACTTAGACGAAGGCTGGTCAGGGTTGTTGTTTGACAATTTTCCTGATACGCCTTTGTCTTCGTTTCAGAATCCATGCTCGGAGCAGACACCAGAACCACAGCCATCTACAGGTAGAAACCTAAGACCTCGACCGCGTCAAAAACCACAGCGTTACTCTCAGTGATAAGGTCATATATGTATAGGTATTCAAGAATGAAGTATTTAATTTTTTTTTGTTAAGTATATAGAGAAAAATGAATTATTTAAGATTTTGCATTGTATAAGTGAAAATGAAATATTTAAGTTTATAGATGAGATTTAAGTGGGGGAGTGTAAGATATAGACATCTGTGGGAAATTATATTAAACTAAATTATGATTTAATGGTAGTCACATTGGTGGTATTAATTACTCACTACCTTATGTTATATAGGACAGATGTCTCTTATATATATATATGTAGGTTGTAGGATTTTTCTAGAAGTGGTGTTGTTGTATATTTTGGTTTTTGTGATAAGAGAGAGGAGGTTAAAGTTTATATATAGACGAGGTGTTGCTTTGAGGAGGAATTCAAGTTCCCTCTCTCGGTTCGTTAATACCTATTGTAAAGTGTATCTTTTAAGTTGTGCTAGAACTTACCTGTAAATAGTTTTTTTACCTTCGTGAATATAGTGTTTAAACGAAGTTCGAGTTTTACTACTAAACCCACATCCCCTTGGTAGCAGAACCAAAACTTTCAAGGGATCTGAAGATTGGAGTAGTGTGTGGCCCCAAATCCACACACCATCTAACAAAACATATTACACTTACCCAAATCTGATTTTATATCTTCCCCTCTCCTTGGAATAGTGGTACCACGACACAGTCTGTGACTTGAACACTTCTGGCATAATGAGGTAACTACTAAGGTGTAAGCTCTGACCATATGACACAACCAGTGACTTCTTCATAACAGAATTCTCACAGAGACCAACTGTTGAGTTGGAGGCATCTTGTAGTAAACCGGGTTGATATGGCTTACAGATATTCAAATCTTTGTCCCATCCACAATAAGGATCTAACGTACAACGCACACAACTGTCATATCTGGAAACCAAAATAGTCAAATCTTGATAGCTAAACAAGTCACTGGAAAAGTAAATATTCATCAAGATATCTCTACTTATCAAAATTTTGATAGTTTGTAAGGACTACTAAAATTTAAGTCATAGCAAACAATTTGAATAACACAAAATTTTAGAAGAGTTTGACCTTCTAGAGGCTTGAAATTCAAGTTATAGAAGGTTTGGTGACCCTGGAAGGCTATTTACTGAAAGTTTTGATAAGATTTTTTTGAGTAATCCAGGTTTTCTCAAGATACTAAGTAGAAATTTTCTATAGCTTGTAAAAGTTTTTCATTGATTTTCTAATAGGTATGTACATTCTTCTTTTTTACAATTTTTTACAAATATATCCTGTGATTTTGATACTGTACACAAAGAGAACAATCGATCTTACCTCTTTGAGCATGTGACCAGTGGAAATTGTCTAATTCTCATATCCGTGGCCACATAGAGTGAAGCATGTTCAGATGAGATTTGCAGGGATCGGATTGGCTCTCCAGGGGCAGCTCTCCAAACATCAGCTATGTTCCATTTGGTACCACCGTCACTTGTAACCCATTGGACTATTTTGTAGATCAAACCATCATCTAGAATGAAATCACCAATATTATTCATGTATAATTCCTAATGATTCATTTAGGAATACAAGAAAAAAATTAGTCACAATATTTATTAGTGAAAAATAGAGTACCTAATCCTTTTTCACAACATTTCTTACAATTTATTGTTTACTTGGTCAAATGTGTATAAGATGGATATTTAAAAAAAATCAAATAAAATATATATACCTAATCATCTTATAAATCTGTAAATGTAAATAAATGAATAGATACCAACATTTATAATATGTAACAGGGTTATAATAAACGCTGGTCTCCTCAATTATTGTGGGAAACGCATGCTATAGTAAAATATGTGACCACAGAATAAATCTGCCCTAAGATGGCAAAATATGATATGTGTATAAGATTTTACACTGACATATATCATACTTTGCCATCTTACGGCAGAAATTATGTAATAAATCAAAGATAACGAATTAAATGTGCAGCATACTTGTTCCAGCATAAAATACTGTGTAATATCTGTCTGCTCCTAGCATGTCTATGAAGAGTTTATCTACCACAAGCTGGGTCAATATAAGATCCCTCTTATAGAAGACTGGAGTATCAAAGTCTTGGCGAACTGCTTCATCCATCAATGGGTGAGATCTGGTATAGCAAATTCAAATAAAAAACAATTTATTAATGTTTAATATTGTAAGCAGTGGTAGAGAGAACTTTGTGGTGTCAAACAAATTTGTCCTTGGCAAACAATAAGTTCTATTACCTACTTTCTGTGAGTTTTAAATGTCCTGTAAAGGGCAGGTATTTTCAAAACATCATACAAAGACATTTAGCATCTTCAACTCGACGAAGAAGTGTGGCTATCGGTAGTGTATTATTTTTATTGGCATGTAGAGGATGATGTATATGTTGATTGCATGTAGTGAGCCCATTAGCCACCCCACTAATGGAATTTGTGGAGATGATACAGATAAATAGATGTAATTTTATAATATACATTTTAAGGATAATCTTGAACATAATTATGCTGAAACAGAGGTAGTAAATGTTTCACCTGATAAAGTTCAGGACAGTGTCTGGAAGAGCTTCTGTATCATTAACACAAGTTCCTGGTCTGGGTTCTGGGACTTTGTTCCTCAAAACAGGCAGCCATGCTGAACTGGAAGACGCTTGTTCCTTATATTTCCCAGAGAAGGCTTCCTGAATGTTGCTCATGGAATAACTACAGATAGCTGATCCTATAAGACCATCACTGGATCCGGTTGTAAAGGCAGCGTAAAATCTACTGTTGTCATCTGGCATCTGATATACGCTCTCTGAAATATTATTTAATACAATGATAAATAATATGAATATTTAAAAAAATAACACAGAAAAATTCTCGACATCTTGAATCTTATCTAGTAGGTACTTAAACAAAAATAGTATTGAAAATGGTCTATCCTCAAGAGAGACAATTGTCATACAAAAGTAGGTAGTTTCAACGATTTTGAATCCCTTCAGTTAAATTTTCAACACTGAAGCTCATAGTCATGAATTAATATTTATACATTTGATGTATCTTAAATACCTACTAGATAAAATCAGCTTCGAGAGTAAACCATTTATCAGTCATTTATTTTATCCATCCTAGAGGTAAATAAGAAATTACTTCAAAGTTTATCTAATTAAAAATCCAAATTACATTATCAAAATGAGAATGCACAGAAAATCGTTATTTTTTTTTTTTTAAAAAAGATATATCTGGGTTTTGTTTTAAACCCAAATACAACCTTATATATTTCACAGTAAGCTACTGAAAGCTTGTGTCGTGAAAGGGGAGTTTGCCGGCACCTGGTATCGAACCACGGACCCCTTGTAAAATTATAATAATTCAAGGATGATAAATTAATATAATCTGATCCTGTAAAAAGTCTTTACAACTTACTCCAAAATATTCCTGAAATATACAGGATTTTACGAAATATGTAACTATTCAATTTGCTTTTGAAATTGAAAATAAAGGACGTCATATTAAATTGTAATTTGAAAATTATTATTCATTTTGTGCAGTGTTAGTGACGAAATCGTGATACAAAACTACCTAGATGAAATCCAATGAAATTAAATGTGGCATGTAACAATAGGTTCCTGGAAATTAACAAAAAAGTTTCTGTTGCATTAATTAACTTTATAAAACTAATTTATTGAACATGAGTGCATTTCACGCTATTGTAATATTCTGTAACGGATATTTTGCAAATAAATTGTAAAGAGCTCGTTACACAACTTTTCATGAATGTAAATTCAGTATAATTACATAAATGTTGGATAGTGGTTAGGTACTCACGTATTTCATCGAAATAGAACGGGAATTCCCCTGGTATACTGCAATTCAGCCTCGCTTTCAGGTATGTGACCCAGTTCTGGTTTAAAATATGTTTCCCTCCCGTATCCTTCTTGCAAACTCTGGCTACTCTTGAATACACAGCTTTACCACAGTTCATATATTCCACAGCCGTTTCGCGAAAGAAAAAGAACACATATTGGCCATTGTCGAAAGATCCAACGAAATTTGTTTCTGTAAAAAAAACGTAATAATATTATAAACAAGAAGGTGTGATATAAGAGTAAGTATTAATTTTTACATTACAGGTCTCGTAGCATAAACACAATTCTAGAAAAGGAAATATGAGGTAATATTTTTTTTAAAAGCGCGGAATATAAGCCCCATACATTGGTAAGCCACGTTTTATACGTCAAGATTAGGGGAGCATAAAGTTTCACGGGCCGCCCAAATGTAAATAAACAGCCAGCGGTAGTAAATACTCGGGGAAATAGGCTGTAACTCCGGTCGCTTTCCAAAAGATGGCACTAGTATTTATATCTTTTCATTTTCCCATTTCCTGCCTCAGCCTGCTTAGGTAGACACTTTGAATATACGCACGAGATAAGAAAAACAACACAGTTTATGTCATCTTAACATTTTAAAAGTGTATAAGGTAGGTACTGTAAACTGGAAACGGGATTGTGTTTTTACGATTTCATGAGTTTATGTCAGCTACATCTATATTCTAACTACAATATAGGCAAGGCGAGGCGAGGCGACGTAAGAAAACACATTAATTTTTATTTAGCCTATTAAATTCCTTATATCTATGTACACCAACCACCTCACAAACAACCCACAACTTTTACAAACAAATTTTCCGAAAATCAACAACAATATAAATACAAATTACCTTCATTTTAGTACGCATTAAAAAAATTATCAATTCGTTATTTCCAGGCAATCTAAAAAACTATTTCACTATTCAAATTTTCTACCAAAAAAGAAGTAAGTGGAGATTCGAATAAGAAAAAATGTGTTCGATATAAAGAAAAATATTATTCCAAAATTTTGGCTAAAAATTTCATGAACATTTTAATAATTAGACAAAAAATAATTACAGTACAATAAGTAGGTGGGTGAGTAGGTACTCGTATTTTCTTTATCGTTTTTTTTATGATTTATGTATGATTTTATTCAACAATATTAATTACAGCCACGTTATTTGAAAAAGTGCCACCAGCAACATCTTTCCTGACTTACTAAAATAATAGAACTAAATAACTAAAGCTAAACAATCTTGTGTAGTATTATATTTACAAATAAAATCATTTAATTTACAACTTGTAGATACAACTGTTATTGTATGTAATTTCCGCATTTTACCACATTTTTATCACACCTGCGTACGTGAAGATGTAAGAATATTATTTAACAGTCAACAGACATCTTATCTGCACATTCAACATAATGTACAAACTCACTTTAGTGGGAAACAGGGGAGGTATCCAGATGCTTAAGGATCGATTTAGTCTGGTTTATTGCATTTTACCTATTGTACGTTCATCAATCCTGTTTCGAACCATTATGTTCGACATCTGTTGAGTAGATTCATATTATAAACTAAACAATATAAAACATAATACTTCGTGGAGTTCCTGATGGTAAAAGACAGGCGGCCTCCCACTCATTTTTGCAAGTTTTCGAGTATCATGTTAAAGGCAGATGCTCGTAAAGACAATTAACATCTGTGATTCAGTGATGGAGCATGCCACCCATTCTGAACGTTATATATATTTTAATTGGCACTGAGATGGCAATCTGTATGTTCATTACATGCAGTTGTTGTGTTGGCTACCTCACTTGTAGAATACATCACTGATGGTATAGTAGTAGCAGTAATACCTATACAAAACATCAATATTATTTTAGTTTGAGGCCAGTGTTACTTGAAATATTGTCGTATACCACCATCCATTTCTGATTTTTTCTTCATTCGATTGGGTCTCTAAAAATATCTAATATAGTTTCTATGAGTGTGAGGTAGATAGAATTATGTGAAACTACAATAGGAGATGTATGTATGTATGTGTATGTCAGAAGGTATGTATATGTCCTAGTTGTTAATTTAATAAATCGCTTCGTGTGTTTGTCGGTGGATATTATTAATTAGATCCCGACCAATGTGCCGACGTAAGGTTTACTGATAAATATTACTCTGGGTTAGATGGGTATACCATATCCACTAAACATATAAATAAATATATATGTAGCTGTATCTAAAGCTATAATAGGACACAGCAGAATAGAACAACACATACATACATAACTGTAGCCTGTAGCTATACCTATTTCAGCAAAGCAGTGATGGAATTAAGATTTTTTGATGCCTATATCACGTTTTAAGACATTTATTAACATGTTCAGTTTAGCGATGAGGTATCCTGAAAATCTTAACTTTTATTGGTTTTATTGGCATGGAGAGCAGTAGGTACACTGGTTACCCCTCTTGTGGGAGATGCCGTGATCAGATGGATGGATGGATGATACATATTTATTAGTTAATCAAACATCCAAACCATGCATACAATATTAAATATATCAATGAGGTATTTCTATTTAATATAATTGTCATAGCCTTCAACGCTCCTCACGGGAGCACAGGGCAGAAACCAGCCTCCTCCATTCAAAGCATCTCTGCGCGAATTGCGTCACCTCTTTCCACTACATTCCTTGCGCTCTGATGTCGTTCTAATAGGAACGGTGTATTGTGAAAGAGGGACGCCCGGGCCGACGGAACCCTTGCGGACGGAAGAACAGCGCTCTTTTTGGCCAACTATCATTGGGTATTCTCAGAACATGTCCCAGCCAGGACCATTGTCTCTCCAGTATTACGGAGATTACAGATCTCTGCCGCTTTCTATTTAATATTTTATTCATATTCCATTTGATCACACGGCGTTGTTTACTTTTTGGGTGTACTAACAACTTCTACAAAAGTCGCACCACTGCAGAATAGTCAGTTAGGTGGTATTAATGTATCACACGGTGGTTTATAGGTATATTGTTATCCTTTACTTTACTTTGTTACAAAGTATTTCTCAGATAAACAAACAATACATTATGTAGTCGGTGTAGATAGTACCTACACACTAACTTGCATTATACCTACACACTATAACTTCTTCTTTCTCTGAACGCATTTCGGCTACGTTGACGTAAACATTGCAGTCGAACGTACTTATAATATATGTATGTATACGCGTAACGACAAATCCTGTTTTTCGTTCCATGGGAATACGAACACACTGAATAACTACGGCCTTTCTTAGCATGGGCATATACCTATAGGTTGGAACACAACAAAAATTATATTGAAGAAATCAGAAATCATAATATTACTATAAAAAAAATAATAATATTACTATTCCCATCATATTGTTAACTTGCTTCTACATTTTCTGGAGTAGCGATCATGACTTAACCTATCAAGAAAAAGCGTTAAATCTATGGGATATATAAAGTACATCCACAGATTGTATTTGTCATTCAAACATTTTGGATAATTACCTATGTGTTGTAGGTATGACACGGATGTTGAAAAATTCATTGAAATATGAACACTAAAATAAAAAAGAATTTTACTTACTATCCAACCATTTGGAGTCATACTTAAGAGTCCGCTTGAAGGGATATTTCTTTACACCCGTTTTCGTGTCATACAAATCCGTTCTGAAAATGACAGGATCAGCTCTAGTGAACTCCGCATTTGTTCCAGTATACAGGGCTGGGAGATGACCAGGATTGCCGTGACGAACCCATACAGCTGTAGAATTATCTGACGGGTCATATGGGCACTTTGCGATACCCATTCCAATACCAGGAACGTATTCATGGCGAGGAAGGTGGGTTAAGTTTAACTGAAAAAAGAAAAAGAGAAAATCATGAGATAACTTATAACGCAATTCAATAAACCAGGTAGGTATGTAGCTGGAATTATCGATGATTTCACCGTAAAAATGTGTTAAAATTCATATAATAAAATTCTCGCTTCGTGATTCCTAATTTGACATTTCAAATTTTAGGCTAAAAAAGTTATAAATTAAAAAAAACTCTCTCTCTCTTTCATAAACAAGGTAGCCAACGCCTTCAAGATGTGTTTAATAAACTATCTAAAGATAGTAAAATTCAGAGTAGAAAAACGTTTATTTTGATATGTATCATGACAGATATGACAATAATAATAGACATAACGCTACCTTAAGGCAGAACTATAGAACAAAATTTCAACTTAGGCTATAGCCTAAGTTGAAATTTTGATCAAACTGAGTTAAGTATTAAGAAACAAGAAATGATAATAATAGATACGAGATTATTTAATGAATGAGAGTTATTAGATTCCTAAATAATGATGCATGTCAAAATTTGCTTTAGATATTTTAAATATATTTTTTTTTATTACAAAAACAAAGCTTAAATCTGCTACTTTGAAAAATCATCCAAAAACACTTAGGCTAGTTCTGCATTAAGGTAGCGATAATATTTATTTATTTATTTATTTATTTACAAATATTTACGGCCAAAGCCTTTAACATTATTATTATTATTATCCTTTAACCTTTAATATGACTCATATAATCCACTTGCTCCAACATGTCTACATAAAGATTACTCCAACACATTTTCTACATCAAGATTGCAAGGCATCATTTTATTATAATATGAGAAACAAAACGTTAGAATGTCTTTTGTTTCTTTTGTATCACAAACATAATACTAATGTAGGTATAGTATGTAGCTAGCAATGAAATTATTTTAATGTTACTCACGTATAATATCCAATCCTTTGGACTATGAGCATTTGTACCGCACACATACAGCCTGACACCATCCCCTACAGGTTGTATCACCCTCACATGGTTCCTGCATTCAAAGTGTTCAGACTTCCCCTTGGAGACACACTGCGCCACGTTACTCGGCTCCAGTGATAAGGAGTCCCTCTGGAAAAAAAAGAAAATAATATTGAAATATTATTTTTATTATTTTCTTTCCTACATGACAATTTAGACGAATTCTTATCAAAACAACATAAAATTTTGTAAATAGCATGTAAAAAATATTTTTTTTTTTTATTAACGATAATTGGCAGAGCAGGTTTTTTCCTTTTCCTCTTTACCTTTTCCCTTCCATTTTTTATCTTATTTATATTCTGTATTGAATTTATAGTTTTTATATCTTATTTAGTATTTATTTTTATATCTTTTTATCTATTTGTATTGTCAATTTTTATTTATGTATTATTTTTTATTCCGTGTAAAAAAATATTATTTTTCTGTAAAAAATTAAGATGCTTTATTATAATAGAAATGTTAAAATTATTTGTATAAAATAAAATAAGTCCATAAAGTTTGCATACATGATCACATATATTATGTAGTTATATGAAGTATGTGGGTAAAACTTATTCAAGGGCTGGTTAACCATAAGAAGGCTGCTAACAAACCCGTTAGTTTATTTACGACCCTTGATGTCCTTGAGGTTGAAAGGTCAGAAAGTTGATAAGGAACAAAATGTTGGGGATTGAAGTCAAACGAAAGGTTAGAAGTTGGCTGTTTTTTTCAAAGAGATACTAGAAAAAGTTTCAAAGAAAAATAAAATAGGCTTTTAAACAGCGATTATTTTGTACTTACTTATGAATAAATAAAGATGATCTAAGATTATTAAAAGTTTGATGTTATTAAGCGAGAATTCATTCAAAGATGTCACGTTAAACAAAAATAAATATACATTTATTCGTTACTGATGCATTTATAGGTATTAAATAGTCAATGTTAAAAAGACTAGTATATTGGTGGAATTTTCCAGCTAACCATTTTTCTATTGACTTGGGAACCCTAAACATGTCGTTTTCTGATCATCCGACTGGAAAAGTATGATTAATTATTTTTTCATTCATACCATCACGGCACTTCCAGAATGGTGGCGTAGCCGGAAGAATTATAATACTTTTAGGGAATGTGAAATGGATTAAAAACTTTTTCAATATTTTTACACATCTCGGTATTTCTTTGAGAGAATAAAAATCGTGAAGGTAAAAACAAATTAAGATCCATTCAAAGCGCCTGAGTCACCAGCGCAAACTGGGTCTCCTTTTTCTACGAAATTGCTAGATTTTGAATGGTGTATTGTAAAATAGAAACACCCGGGTCGTCAGAAACCTTGTGGACAAGAGAATAGTTTTCTTTTTGGTCAACTATCCTTGGATATTCTTATATATAAAAAAACACGACCTGCGACTCTCCAGTACCTATATTATCCATAAATCTGTACTCACTTCAGGAATACATAATATATACTTCATTATCCACATATGGCCGGTTTCAATAATCTATCTATCCGCTACTGTCGATTGAAATCTATTGTGTTCTATATTTTAAATCATACATTTCAATCGACAGTCACGGATAGATAGGTTATTGAAACCGGCCAATAGTGAACTATTAGGTAGTTATAGGTATATATAAGATATTTGTATAAGTTCAAGCATGTGTATGATCCATCAGCTATAAGTCGCTCACTGTCTTCCTAATAACTTCATCACAAACTACTTGTAATATGATCGATGACAATATTAATGTCTAGATTGTTCTAATAATTACTATTATTGAATGAAATTAATACTATCGGTGTTTAATCACCCCCGTAATTACTCTCCATATACAACACTATTCACTTGATATAATGTCAATAAGTATTACTTAACTTACATAGTAATCTGATGAGCGCCACCACATTTAGATATTGTGCTTAATACAAGTGTTAGAGTTTAGTTGTAATGATTAGGAATGTTTGGTAATATGTCATGATTTATTTATAAACAAAATATAATGCCAAAGCAGTCTTTACAATGCAATGAAAATAGAATATAGGTACATACTTTAAAACTAGGAACTTAAAATTAAATTTTGTTTATAGAAATATTGGCCGTGCTTTTGTTTTTATTTTTATAAATAATAAAAATGTTAAAACAACAATAACGTGTTTATAGGTACTTATTATAAAAGATCAATAATCAATTTAACCAAATACCCCTCCAAATATCTTCACAATATGCTGGTATTGTAAAAGTAAAGGAGGTTGGCAGTGGGATGACGAACGCAGGATCTCTTGGTTGAAAAACTGGGCTATGTTTGAAACCGTTCAAAACAATTTCTTCAATTACCTACTACGTACATAATAATATTAAGCTTGAATAATTCGGAAACATGATTCAAATCATGGTGAACTTTTTAGAACTTATTTTAATACAGTATGTTGTTCAAAAATACAATTTAATGTTGTTAAAACTAAGTTAAACTAGCACAAATTATTGTACAGGTTTGAGTTTTAAACTTTTTTGATTAGTTATATTTCAATAACATTTTTATAACATCAATAATAACAGAGATGTTTTTCGTTACTGACCAAAAACTTTCATAAATCTATCTTTTGGGCCGGTCTCATTTCGTATTAATTTGGTGACTTAATTCATTCAATGCTGTTCTGTAATAATGAAATTTGAATTTATCTGACACTTAAAATATCCTAATTCAATTTATAGGTACAACGAATAAAGATGGAATCGATATCCGGTAATCATTTACCAGATTTCAAATATTTGGTCTATTCGGATTTACTTCCGATAGCCAACAGTCTCAGCCTCCGAAACTCAGGATATCCAAGCCTTTCGATGTCGGGCAGTGAGATCTAGTTTTAGATATATAGTATTGTAATATTTAAGCGAATACGCGATAGTCCACAATTACGAAAAATGTGAAATCATCAGAAATTTATTGATTTATCGATAAGATTAAGATAAATATTCCTTTGTTATTTAGTATGTAGGTACATTGAAATTTTCTACAAATTCATTTTTAAAGTGGTACAAAATGTTTTAATTCGCTTACCACGAACGATATATTTTACTTTGTCTTACTCCTCACATAATTCAATCCAATAATTACCCTTCAGTGCTCCTCCCCTCAGCAAGAGGCATCAACCAGCCTCCTTTATTTGGAGCATCCATGCGCCAATTGAGTCACTTTATCCTGCGAAATCTCTAACCATGTGATGTCGTTTATAGGAACGATGTATCGTGAAAGAACAACTACACGCCATAGAACTATCCTCATTACCCGGTTAAATCATTCCCCGTTTCATCATTATTTATTACGAGTTGGTGTCCATTATTTGAGGCCATTTTGCATTGTACCTTTAATGTAATAATACCTTCCAGAACCAAGAATATGGAACTGAATGTTAATGTGATCATATTATTTCTATCTTGAAACATGGAATAAAATTTTGTGTAGATTATGAATAGAAAAAAAGGGAGATGTATCGAATAGAATGGGCGACAAATGTTGGTAGGAGTTGGCGAGAATGTGAATGCAAATAAGCAAAGGAAATTAGAGAAACAATTAACTATGTGTACTATTATGATATAAAAACACTATTTATAGATTAGCCACACTAGCCTCATGGCTGTTGTGGCCGCAAAACAAACATCATATAAACAAATACAGTTAGAAAATCTCCAAAAAGAATCTCTAAATAGTGATAATCTTTAGTGATCGAAATCACTATATAGTGATAATCTCGCCACTGCACATCATCACATTTCTTCTTATGTATACTGCTTCGTTTATTTTGTTTTATGAATGATGATGTGCAAGAAGAATAAAATAAATAAATAAATAAATAGTAGGTACATTTCTTTTCATTTTTTCTAATTAACAAATTTGTCATAAATATTAATACATCTGAAGCACTCTCTTAGTACCAAGTCAGTAAAGTTTTGTGTAGGTCGGCAACGAAATTCTAACCTCTCTCCCAACAGAAAATGTGAGACTCTACCACGAGGCTACCACGTCTGGGTGTAAATTATTATCGCCCATCGAATCTATAATTTCTTATTGGTTTTCTCAAATTGTCTCCCTCCTGAATCCTATCTGAATAAATTTAACTTCAAATTTAATTATCAGAGTCCATACATTGAGAGGAATAAGAAATTATTGACAGGGAGCATTTTATTGATCGAGTATTCATTTTATTAGGAATCTTCTTTAGGGTTCTGGGATAGAAGAACATGACAGATTATTATTAGTTTCTAAATATTATTGAACCAATCAGCGTCTTGCTAACATACAAGAAAAAACAATATGAAAAAAAATTTACCTTACTCGTTTGTTTTATTAAATTTTGGACTCATCTTAGTTTACGTAGACATCTTTGAGGTAAAATAAATTGGTACGGATGGTTTATAAGTACGGAATTTTAGCATGAATCGAATAAGTTTTAGTATCGATTGACAAAATGTTAAATGGATAAAAAATGTTTATGTTTTATGCCTTGTACCTTTTTATAATTTTATTATTTCTATGTTTGACGCTGTAGATCCAAAACCTTTACGTTTTCGACTACATATTATATTTTACTTATTTAATTATTTTTCTCACTTGACGAAATCCTAAATGGTTGGATATCCTCCAAATTTGTCAAAAATTGTGTGATTTTTTGTTTGTTTTTTGATATAATGTTTGTAATATTCATTGGTTATTATTTTCTACATTTGACGAGTCCAAGTGTCCGCAATATAAGGACCTAAGGACGACATGAAAAAATATAATATAAATATAAAAAATATCTCAAATCAATTTGATATTAATTTTACGCATTATAACATTCATTGATTACAATTAAACCTTAAGTTTTGTATATTATAATGTTTAATGAGCTATTCAAATGTTTAATGGTTTGGCTGGAGAGGTTGATATCTTTAACGTAACGCATACAGAATTTAAAAGAAAAATCGAGGTTATATTGTAGTTGTGTAATCGTTTAAGGTTTTCTTCTGGGATCGCATTGGCCTTCAGCTGTAATGATTCTTGTAAGAATCGTCTTATTGTCAGTAATAATAAAATGAAGTGAAATTATTTTTCCCCTCTATGAAGTTTAACTTGTGACAGATGCTTTAGTAGTATTAATGTTTAATATTGATAGGTTCAAAAATAAAATTAAAACTTACATATTAAAGAAATGAGTCAATATGCAAAGGATATGATTTCTTCCAACTAAATAAATCAAAATAAAAAAAAAACCACAAGAAAAGATTTGGTCGAGTTAACTACAACATACTTAGGTTCCTAAAATATGTTTGTATGATCAATAAAAAGTAAGGATATTGATGTACTTAATAATATAAAGTAGGAAACATTTTGTATGCAGGCTGGCTTGTTGCGGTGCTTAATATGTATATTACATGATAGAGTAATAACAGAAAGAGGAACTTGTAAGTGGTACCTCTAACTGCTACACAAGCAGTACCTTAGTAGTTGGTGAATCACTGGATTTTATTAAATAAGGGGAACTATTTTTCAGGCATGAGTATGTCTCTATTACATCGATGAGTTTATACATAGGTAATTCCATTTACAGTCAAATTTGTACAAAGGAATGCAACATTCTTCGAGCGCTTTGCTCAGTAAAAGAACCAAAATATTCCAAATTGACTATTTCTGTGATGATTATATTAAAACGTTTAGAATGTCATGTGAAAAGATATATTTCAAACTTCCTTTAATAATATTTTAAAATATTTTTAAAAATTAAAACTCATTTAATGTTCCTGTTTTTTTACGTTTCATTAATTTTATTTTCTTCCCAGCCTACACCACAATCCTATTCAGCACATCATTCACGACCCATACAATTAGAATGTGGAAAAATGTGCTTTGCAATATCAGAAACTCCTCTTTGCCACGCATTTTCAAAAATAGTCTACAATATAATTGATTTATCTTAAATAGTTCCTACCCTGTGCCTTAATCCTTCACTTTGTAGTATTCATTACAGGAGACAAAATAATGTTCCACTTAGGGCTTAGACTGTAATTATAATTAAGTTTAGTATTAATTGTTCACATTTAGTATTAATTACACACATTGTCAACATAATATCACACATTACATTGGTAAGCTGGAAGATATCGCCTCCAAGCAAAATTTTTGCAAATGGGCGATGATTTTTTTTAAAAGTGTGTTATGCTGTAAGATAATAGAAATAGCTGATAAAAATTCAACGTACTTTCAATAAACAATTATTGGGAATAAAATTAATTATATAGGCAAATAACTAAGTAGCTATATTTAATTTCGTGGGAACAAATAGAATGGTATGCAAAATTCATGTTTTGGATGTCATTAATTAGTAATTCTGACAGAGACTTTCAGGAATGAAATCGGAAACCCGAGTTTTTTCTACATAGTATTCAAAAATCGATTTTGACCGTAATAAATAAAGTTTTAAATAAACACTGAATTTAGCTCGAAAATCAAGATAGCAAAAAATGAGAATACTGAGAATTTTGGGATAGCGAACGACTAAGCCACACACATCGGCGTTCAGTGGCGTAACTATGGGATGTGTTCCAAACCCTCGGGTACTTGTTCAAGTAAAGTAAATGAATTAGAAGAAAAACACGGTAGTGGATATTATTTAATGTAGAAAAAGATAGCATTTATTTTGTTCATTTGGTTGGTTATCTATTTTAGTCTCAATAAATCGTTTTACACGGAGAGAGGTCAGTGAAGCGGACTTAAGATTCATTAATGGCGAAAATACAAAGGGGAAAAGAAAAAAATTGGTAATCGAAATCAAAGTATATATATATTTATATCTTTTCATTAAAAATAAAATTAAATTAAAAAAAAATGTACATCGATAAAAGGGCGGAGTCTAGTTTTGGGCGACCACGGATGGAAGCCACTGATAAAACGAACGGCGGAACGCCTTAAGATAATTTCTAAGAAAAAAATCTTTAGGGAAGGGGGTGCAAAGCAGTGGCGTCGGGAGTATGCTGCATGAGGAAGAAAAAAAATGTTATTTAAACGGGAAGAAAAAAAAAATGAAAGTAAAGTTGGAAAAGGAAATTATATCATATTATATGCAATGTGAAGTTATTATCAGGACACTTAAATTTTTTATATTAATTGAATGTTTATTTTTTTTTTGGCTTTTATCGGTGGGTCACATACTATTTGTGAGATCGAGAATTTCTTTTGTGGAATGATGAATTACATAAAAGTAAATTGAGCTGGAATATTAAGTGAACGTAGGAGAAATATATAGATAAGTGGTTAGCAAGAATAACATTCACGAGGCGCCTATGGACAATATTGGCGGGGGGTTGCAAGTCAATCTAACGCACGATTGGCCGGCGCAGGCGAGACAAGGATCTATGATAGATCCCGGGCGAGCGATAGAGATGGAGGTACTAAGGGTGGGATCGCCAGCGTCGTATGCGCCGGTCGGCCATCTTGGATCTATGGGTGACAAGGACAGATAGCCTGTTTCTCGCATGAAGGAAGGAGATGAATTTAATAGGGGTGGGTTTTGAAAGAACGAGAGGTGATTAGCGGAATAGGGGATGTCCATGAGATAAAGCGAGATGGCTAGCACGCGAAACAGCTGAGGGTTGCCTATTTAAGCTTGCGCAAAGCTAAATTAAGAGATAATTACGAGAGAGAGATTACGAGATTAAAGTTGGAGAGATTACGGGAGTTTGCGAGTGTTGATTATTGATTTTTCACGAAGAGATCGGCTTAAGGGTCTTTGTATTGAACTCGAGAGTGCGCGAATATAGACGAGTTCAAAATTACAGATTTTGATTTAGTGATATTAAGAAATAAAAGAGAATTGTTCTTGTTAATTTTATTTAATTGTTAATTTTATCTAAATAAAAAAATAAAATTTGAATTTGAAGTTATATCATTACTAGTGATAATTAAATTAAATTCGATAATAGAACTGAACGTGTTTGTAATTTGTCAGTGGTATAATAAATATTGCCCTTAACGAGGGGTTACGATGGTTATCATAAATTATCGCGACATGAACAATAATAATATTTGGTGAATAAATTAGATTGGTTATAATATCGGATAATAATAGTGAAACAACATAAGTACGTGTGAATAGTTATATAAATATAATACAGACCATTCTGAGTTGTCTTGTCACTAAAATTCATCATAACAATTACGCAATTAAGATAATCCAGTGAGATAGCGAATAATACACTAATTAAATAATTAGAAATTGATAGACGATAGATCATACGTGGACTTTGTAATCTGTGTGAACATTGGTCACGGGATAACAGTTGAAGTTGTGAGTGAATATTGAACTAACGAAGTCAATTTTACCGCCAGGGCCTTCGACTTTGAATATAATATTTATAGAAGTGATAGCGGCAGTAACCTCTTTTGGACTTCTACCAGTGACCGATAATTAATCGGTTCGAGCACGGATACCTGGAAGCACTTGGTCGGTGAGCGAGAATTTGTATAGTAATTATAATATCCAGCCATTCTTAATTGTTAGAGAAATAGACAGGGGAGACGTCTATGCAGAAAATCAAACTGAGTTACAGCACCCGGAGGACGAAACGGCATGCTGTACTGTTTAACTAAATTTTATTTTATTTTTGTGTCTTAATTTTAGGGTACCTATGTTAATAGTATTGATTTCCTTTGTGTGAATTGATAATATCTATGTTTTTTTATTTTTTTTATTTATGAATTTATGAGTTGCCTCCATGTAAAGTCATTTTGTTAGGATATACATATCTAGTTGAAATTTATATGGTGTGTTGATTTAAGGCTTTTAATGAATTTATGATTTACCGTAAATTTTTGATACATTTTGGTTGTTGATTCAATGATCATTTTAATTTTTTTTATTTTATTTTGTTTTGTGTTTTATTTTTATTGCATGAACTTTATATTTGATGTATTTTACTAGAATAAATGTGAGTTATATCAATCTCAAACCGGGGTTTTGCATTGAGTAGAGAGTTGATAACCTTTCACTTCCCTCTGTTATTAGGCACATGCCTACAATAGAAGTCTAAAGAGAGAGAATATTTAGATAATTAGCTTTGATCGGTACCTAGGACTCCCTGGAAAAGGAAAAGACTGAGCTAGCCGTGGTGGAACCAGGAAGAGGTAGCCAGCGAGGAATAGGTACGTATCAAATTGGCGCCCATCGTGTCGGCATTGCTTGATCTAGCATACGTATCAAATTGGCGCGCCAATCGCGGGGCTTGCTTGATCTAGCATGCTAAATCAAGCACGAACCCAGCAGCACATGCTGCAGGTTTTTTTTTCATTCTCTCTCTCTCTCTTACTACTTTAACAGAGGCAAAGTGGAAGGTGTTTAATAACAATAGGACGCATAGTTACGTATAAGAATCAGTTGTGATAGTCTTATTTAGCAATAGAAAATAGCGTTAGATTGGGGTTCAGGTGATAGGGGTTAGGTACTCGTAGGTAAGGGTAAAACTACAAATCAAAGAATCATTAAAATTGCGGATTATAGAGCTTAACAGAAATATTAAAATTACAAGCCATGGGAGAGTTGTCGAATTAGTTATATGAATAAATAAATAGATATATTAGAAATTAATAGGTAGTTAATTACTTTGAATAGCGTATAGTTTTACAAACAATAGGTTTTTTTTTCTCTCTCAAACAATAAGTAAGTCTGTGATTTGTAGGTACGGTAAGGTTAAAGGATATATTAGTTTTTGTACTGTGGTTGGAGTTATTTGGTACCTACCTATAGTGTGTCAGGTTTTATTTTTTTGTATAGCGGGTCCTAATATCTATAAAATAAATAAATATAGAATGAATACGGCAAGCTCCAGCAGGACGCGAAGCCAGCAGAGGAAAACAATGTCCGCGGCTGAATCGGACACGAATAGTGGTGTGGATGGCCAGGAGATCCCTATGGCCCCCATGGAGAAAGAAGACGGATACCCACGGGTAATCTACGTTGACCGGGGCGACGGCGAGAGAAGGTCAATCGGGACGACCTTCGATGGGAGGCCGGATGAATGCCCGGAGGCGTTTATCGCGGCATGCGAGACGCATTTCCGCCGGTACGAGACCGCCGAGGTGGACCGCGTGAGGAAGGCGTCCGCACGGTTAGGTGGCATGGCTGGAAACTGGTGGGCCACTAGAGGAAGTGACCTCTTAAGGTGGGAGGTCTTTAAGACCCTCCTCCTGCAGAGGTACGGTACCGAGGAGGCCGAACACTCCCTCCTAGCGCACCTGTACGGGGATCGGCAGAGGCTCCAGGAATCCGGCTTGGCGTTCCTGGAGAGGAAGGCAAAGGTCTTCCGGAGGATGAGGGGTGAGCAAGAATGGGGGCTGCTGGTGCCCCACATAGTCACCCTGATGACCCCTAAGTACAGAGAGGCATTGGAGAGGGACGGTAGGAGTCTAGGATCCTACGAAGAACTCCATCGGCGGGTTACCACCCTAGACTTCCCTCGTGAGATGGTCCATCCTATCGGACAGGAGGATCGCTCGGCAAGAGGGCTGGGACCTCCGAGACAAACTGGTAATCCCGTACGACCCCCTATGGATCGGATGCGGCGACTAGCCTGCTACCGTTGCGGAGGGAACCACCTCCAGCGCCAGTGCAGGCAACCTGCACAGTACCAGGCCCCCCGTAACACCCAATCATGGCGGGGAAACGGGGAGCGCCCAGGCCAACACGATACGGCGGGCCCCCCGGCTCCAAGACGAGCGTAGATCGGGGGTACGACGCAGCTGGGAGGTCCATGCGACCGCCCTCCCAGCAGGAGGGGCCAGGAGGTACGGAGGGTCGCGAAGAAAGAGGAGAAGTAGAGGGGGGCGTGTGCCAGGTGTGTCGGGATGGAAGGGGGCACAACGGACACGACCTCCCCAGGATACGGGTAACGCTGCGCGGGGAGGACCACGTGGCTTTAATAGATACAGCGTCCTCCCATAATTTAATTAAAAGACCTCTACTAGGAACTGCGAACGTAGAGGATCGGATACAGACGACGCTCAAGCTGGCGGATGGTGCAGTCACCATGAATGCTAGCGGTAGGGTGACCATCAGGTTGGGAGTGCAGGGACAGGTAATCCCTACCGAGTTCCTAATAGTAGACGGCCTTCGAGAAGACATCATACTGGGTATCAACTGGATGACCAGTCAGAGGGCCGTAGTAGATTTGTATAGAGGGTGCTTCCATTTTGGGAAGACAGAAAGGACCACCACCCACCTTTTACCCCAACGTAGGAGGGCCCTCATTGAAGCCACACTCCCGGAACTCCCTTCTGAGTGGAGTGACTCGGATAAGAGGAGTTTGAGCTCCCTTTTAGGAGAGTTCAGTGAGGTATTCACCCCATATGCAGGGCCGGCGCCCTTACAAGCGTATAAGATCCGCCTCACCGATAGTCGCCCGATAAAGTTACCTCCGTATCGGTTGTCGGACGTTAAAAAGAGGAATTTATATGCGCAATTGGAAGGCATGCTTGCTGATGGGGTGATCGAAGCAAGCCGGTCGCCATATTCATTCCCTATCGTCATGGCTCCGAAAAAAGGCAAAGAAGAGTACCGCTTCTGCGTCGATTTTCGCAAACTAAATGACGTCACGGAGGAGGAACTGTCTCCACTGCCCATCATACAGGAGACTTTGAAGGACCTTGGGAATGCCCAGGTGTTCTCAACGATTGACCTCCAGAAGGGGTATTGGCAGGTCCCCATGGAGGAGGCGTCCAGGAGGTACACGGCATTTACCACCCCAGATGGAGCTTCTTATCAGTTCCGGGTCCTTCCATTTGGCCTGAAGGGGGCTCCCAGTCACTTTCAGAAGGCGATGTGCCAAGAGGTACTCGCGGGGTACCTCAGAGACTTCTGTCTTGTATATCTGGACGATATTATTATATATTCACCAGATATAGATACACATCTGTACCACTTACGTCTAGTTCTAGAACGGTTGCAGCAGTATAACTTACGGTGCGCACCCGATAAGTGTAGGCTGGCCGCAAGAGAACTCAACTACTTAGGACATGTCGTTACACAGGGAGGCAATCAACCTCAGACGATACATGAGCTGTCTATTGCCGACACACCTGTACCTACGACACGAAGGAAGCTACGTGCGTTTTTAGGTCTTTGTAACTGGCTGCGGGAGTACGTTCACAACTTTGCTGAAATAGCGGCCCCTCTTACAGACCTCTTAAGCACGAAAATACCATACAAATGGAATGCGGAAGCGGATTCTGCAATGCAGAAAATTAAAGTGGAGTTATCCAAGCCGTTATCTCTGTGTCGGCCGGATTTTAGTAGGGAGTTTATCTTACAAACCGACGCGAGTAAGCTAGGCGTCGCGGCGGTATTGTACCATGCGCGTCCCGATGGCGGTCGCGATGTTATTTCGTATGCCAGCTCTCGATTCTCGGCGGCCGAACAGAGGTGGCACTCCAATGAACAGGAGGCGTACGCGGCCGTATGGGCCATTCGCAGGTATCGCCCATTTTTAGAGTCAGCGCCTTTCAAATTACGCACGGATAATAGGGCTCTCACGTGGTTACACAAGGCCAAAGATGAAAGGGCCAAGTTAACGCGGTGGGCATTATTATTGCAAGAATTTAACTTCACAATCGAACACTGCCCAGGGAAGGAGAATGAACTCCCTGACTACCTATCTAGGGATCCACAGGGAGGTCCAGAGGGAGAGGTAGGGGGTATAGAACGTGCCATGTATCCCGATGTGAGGCAAGAGGGATGGAAAACGGAGCAGACGGTCCCGCAAGTGATGCACATTGACGCGGTACCTCCAACCGGCGACGCCTCACAATTTTCTTTAGCGGCTGTAGTTCGGGGAGGTCAACGTGCAGACGCAAAGCTCTGCAGGCTGTTAGAATACGTAGAGAATGCCGAGCGCGACTCGCAACGCGTAGACGCCAGAGGTAGACAATTGTTACGCATTTATACAGTGAGAGACGGAGCGTTATATCGAAAAAGGGTGGGGGAACGAGATGTACGATTAGTGGTGCCCCGATTTATGATACCTAAAGTATTATCTTATCACGACGATCCTTTAGCGGGTCACCCAGGCGAACAAGAGACAGTAAGAGCTATTCAAGCCTTCTTCGTCTGGAAGGGTATGGTAAGTGATACACGCCGACATGTAAAGGGTTGTATAGTTTGCGCAAAAACTCGGGGCCGTCCCCCGCGTGCTAAAGCGTCACTGGGGACTATTAGAGCCCAGCATGCTTTTGAAATAGTTTCCCTAGACTTGATGGGAAAATATCCAAAGACTGCAAAAGGAAATCGTGATATTCTTACCATAGTGGACGTTTTCACTAAATGGGTCGAAGCTTTCCCGATGCGTGCGGGTAGGGCCCCGCAGATCGTCCACCTACTGGAGACTCAAGTATTTGCACGATACGGGTACCCCAGAGTGATTGTCACCGATAACGGCCGGCAGTTTCGTCACCGGGCCTGGAAGGAAGCCATCACGCGCTGGCAGTGTAAGCATTGGACTACCGCGGTATACCATGCACGAGCGAACGCTGTTGAACGGAAGAATCAGGACATCAAGAAAGGGCTACGTATTAAGTTATTAGGTAAACCTCATAATAAATGGGAAGATTATTTGGGGGAAGTAATCAGTTCGCTGCGGAGACGCCGAAATGAAGCCACGGGGGTGACACCAAGCAAAGCACTCCTGGGTTATGATGCTAAGAGACCCGGGGAGTGGGAACTGATAAGTACAGGCCTCGCAGGGGGATGTCCGCATGAAAGAGATGAGTTAGATAGGCAGATACGTGAAAATCAGGCGAAGTATTGTGAGAAATACGTGGCAAACAATGAGACAGAACGTGCCTACTCCTCAGGCGACGAAGTGATGATGCGCGAGCATCATTTATCAAACCAGGAAGCAGGAGTCCATGCGGGTTTTGCTCCAAAGTGGGACGGACCTTACGAAGTGTTAATGGCGGCCGGAAATAATCGAGTCTATTGGGTCAACCGGCGTGGTAAGCCCGTGAAGATTCACATTGACGATTTACTACCGGCGCCGGTACGCCAACAAGAAACCGAGGAGGTGCCGTCTAGAACGGTGGCGACATAAAGAAAAAAAGAACACGCGCCGTGGAGTTGACGGCCTAAGAATATCACTCCCACCTTTTTCTACTGTTTTGAGTGTCCTGTAAGAGGCAGGAGATCGAAAAACCACGATACTCGCAGGTTACCAACGCGACTGCAATGTAAATAATATTATAGAGATTGTACATTAAATGTGTTTTGTTTTTTTTTATTATCTATATTAGGTAGTATCTAGTTAGGTATAGTAAATATTTTCTGACGTCAGATGTAAATAAGCATAAGTATAAGTAAGGGTAGGTATAACGAATATGTAACTATCTATATATGTTTTCTTTAAATAAATTAGAAAAACGTAAGTTAAGAATAGGTAATAGGTATTCTAAGTTAGGTATAAATCATTTATGTGCTTGTGGAATAATTCGTGTTCATGTTAGGTATATTTTTTCTTTTTCTATTATATAACACCAATGTAAATAATTTGTTTGCCTGTAAGTAAGGTATTAAATGGATGTACAATAGGTATTATCTCATTGATACCATACTGGATGTACGTGTACTTGTGTAGGTTTATTTTGGTTAATTTTTTTTGTAAGTGTGTATTCTTAATTTGTGAAAAATATATATATACGGTGTGTAGGTATAGATAATTGGATAAGGTGTATCTGGAGGTAGCAAATAAATAGGAGTTAGGTATAAGTAATTTTGGCGACATCCAATGGCGGACGATTTCGAAATGGAGACGGGACAAGGTGTCGATCCATAAATGAAGAAGGCGGGTACATGCGGTTATTGTTATCGAAACAATGGACAGGGTTAACAATAGCGATGAGTCAGGTAGATTGCCATATCAAGTTGAAATAGGAATGGATACGGATTGTAAAAGAGAAGGGGCTGGAATTCAAGATGGCGGAGTAGCAAGTTGGAAGAGGCAATAGGTAGGGAAGTGATTGGAGATTAGGAGACAGGTAGGGACGATGAGCGACCTTGAGATGCAGTATCATGGGGCAAAGGGCGTCCGTGCAAAAGGCTCGGATACCCTGACGTAACAAGGGCGTTACTGTCACGCCGGCTATGAGAAGTTATCTGTGACAGGTCTAAGGAGGTAGAATAGATGATTGAGGGAGAATTGGAGCAGGATTAGGGGGCAGAATGAGTACGAAAAGGGTTAGTTACGCGGTAGCTTCAGGGGGGCATACCTCATCGTATTTAACGGTTCACGATGGATTGGATGCATGCTTGCGTTTCTTAATTTCGAAGGAAGACGCCATAGGATGGAGATGTTAACATGTCTACTCTCTTCGAGTCGAATTCTCTATTAGGGGCTGAGGAGAGATGCGGAGGGTTTTTCTTTTCCTCATTTTCGCTAAGGGTGGCGAATATACTCGCATGATAGGTATCTCGGCTCGAAGGTTTGGAAGTATTGGCAAAGAGCGTCTGTTCTGGGTGAGAAATGTCAGAAGGGTCTTCGACATTTGATCATTTCGTCCCTCATCTGACTAACTGTCGTAACTGGTGAAATGTAAATTGTTCAGGAGAGCATTTTTAGTGTTTTGGCGTGCATAGTTTCGTCTCTCCCAGCAATACGAAAGACTCTAAATGTATTTTATTATTTTATTTGTATTTTTATGTATCTTTGAATCATTTTTATGATAAATTAATTTCCATAAGTATATTGGATTTTTTTTTATGCGCCGTCAAAGTAGATAGGACTCTTTGTGAGATTTTTTTTTCATGGCCATATTTAGTTGTGCTCAGATAGGACTTAACTATTTTAAGAGTCAAAGGTTAAAACAAAACGATTTTATAATATGAGAAAGTATATTAATTAACAAGAGTGTTTACAATGTAATAACAGCAGTTTTATGGAAAATAAAATGATAGTAAATCACTAGAAAATAAATTAGTATACAGATTATGGTGTTCGAGAGTTCTCATCCTCATCATCAGATATTAATAAATTAAATTAAATTCTATCTTTTCCGTCACGCCGTATCCCAATTGGGGTAGGCAGAGAGAACGGAACGCCAATTAGATCTGTCCTTACATACTTCTTTCGCTTCCTCCACAGTCATACAATTTCTCATGCACGCACGTCAGTTTCTTTTACTCTAAAATTAAATTTCGTGATTATTTTCAAAATAACGAATTTAGTGATGGAAGGACTTATAAAACTCAGCCTCCTTGAGTAATGTTATCATCGATGTGTCGCCAGTAGTCAAAGACATCAAGTCAGCATATTTTGCCTGGGAAATTTTAGATGGAGTGGATTTGAGTCGAGAAATCTCGTTATGCAATATTATTTTAGATACTTGTCGGTTCAAGGATATTGAACGATAATTCGTTTCACCATCACTAGTTTTAAAAGAAAACTTAGTAAGACTGTGTTTTTCTACTGAAAATTACGTCATCTCTATCCAGTTTACATTTAGCCATGTGTCGTCAATTCGAAGGGAGAGAAGACGTAGCTCAATTGATAATTTCTTAAAATCCAAAAAATCTGAATAGTTGTGGGGTGTAACGGTGAAAGGTTTGTTTCTACCTGCTAATTTGAAAATAGGAACTAATTGACTAGGGACAAAAATGTTACCACTTTTCTTAAGCGAATAGTTAATGACACTGTGTACCGAATCACCTTCACTTTGTCCGTGACATGGAACAGATAAACGTAATTTTATTTCATTATTATTTCTTGAATTATTTATAAAGTTAATTAGGGTAGAAGCGATTATTGAATTTTTTTTTGACCGCTACAGTCGTCGGCAAATAAATATATTTTTTTATAACATTTTTCATCATACATATTCAGAAAAGAAAAACGTAGATTAAATTTCAGAGGAACCCTTCTTGCTTGCACCTTCATGCCACGTGAAACGATAGCACTCATCAGACGACATATCGTATATTGTAAAGTTATATACTAATAAACGTCTTTTATTGAAAACTGCATTTTCATTGCTGATTGGTAAGTTGATAACTTGCTGCATATCAAACGTAGCACACTGTGTTGCAGAATCTTGCTGAGCCTTTGTTTTGCCAACCATTCTAGCAGGACTAACAAGTATTTTTTTATTTTATTTTCATGCTTAAGTTATTGATTTTTCAATTTAGTTTTAACATCTTCTGAGCCTTCGCAATATGTCGTACACAAGCTACACTGATCCTTTTTCGGTAGATGGAAAGACAGATTTTTTTATATTAAAACTCTTCTGTATGATACAAAACTTAGTTTTTCAGGATTGTTTTTCAAAGTATCCAGAAACAAAGCGTGCATTTCTCAATGTCAAGTCACTATGCAAGTATTTTCATGTCGTCTACGACAATAGTGAGACTCAACTTTTGGAAATCTCTCAATTTGTTCCTCAATATTGCGTCTCATTCTCAGATCACTTTCAATGTAAAATGCTTTGCGCCCGCCACGATTTTCTTTTCCTAAAATCCTCGTCGGAGTAATTTTATCGATTGCTGGTTTAACCGTTTTTTTTCCAACACTCAGTGTATTTAAAAAAAATGTTCGGCATATCTGCTGTCCGTCTAGCAGAAGATGCTAATAAATTGTAAAATTTCTTCTAGAATTCAAACCAGCAGTTTTTTTTCGTCCCAATTTTTGTTGTGTATAACGATGTACTCGCGTTGTAATTGTATCGATCCAAGACCCCAAAAATCTTCTCAAATCATTTCGGGAGTACATTGGTTAAAAAGGTAACATTGACGAGATGCTGCCTAACAAATTTCAATGTTTCACGCAGGTTTTAGCATCCACTTTGCAACAATTTTTTTGGATACTTGGGTCATGTATTCCTTTCTGTGATCTTTTGGTTGTTTATTTTTGTTTATTTTTATTGACCTTGGAAGATTTTTTCCTTAGTACTTCCCTCAATGAGCCGTCAACTTCAAAATCATGTGGCCGCACTTCGTAAATATTTGACATATTAATTCTTTCAGTACCTACTTTATGCTATACTAAATTATGATCGGGATATTGAGAATCTCTACTAAAATGATTCCAACAAAGAAAAATGCTATCCTATGTGAAAATAAATGAAAAGTTATTCCCAGTTAATGACTATATTAAGTGTCGTATTTCAAGGTAGGGCCTACATCGGATATGTTTTTCATTTATAAAAAAATCACACTAACTGTAGTATCTGCACTTACGTCCGTTAGTGAGATATTATTTTGATTAATTCGTAGATACGACAACAAATCAGAAAGCTGTTCCAGGATAACAGCAGCAGCTACAGCTGTGATCTTCGGTGAGAACATGCGTATCAAATCAAAATACATGGTGGCGGTCATAACTCAGTTTTGTCAAAAAAGTCAGTTACGACAGTTAGTCAGACGAGGGACGATTTAAGGGTGAATGGTTTTCCTTGGCAGACATATGTTAGGTTAGGCTTAGATTAGAAGAAAATAATGATATAATTGATATATTAATATTAATTCATAAGCTGGGTAAGTACGGTGTGCATGGCAATCTTTTACGTTGGATGACCTCTTACATCAGGGAACGGCATCAGGCTGTTGCTATTAACAATGAAAAATCCCAATTTAAATATTGTGTATCCGGTGTTCCCCAGGGATCCCACCTGGGTCCAATTCTCTTCATCTTATATATCAATGATGTTCAACAATGTTTTAAGTCGTCAAATTTTCTAATATATGCAGATGACATAAAGGTATACCAAAAAATATGTCATTTGGAGGATGCTAAATCTCTACAGGCGGACTTACATAATCTCTATAATTATTGCACTAAAAACCAACTGTTTCTCAATGTTTCTAAATGTAATGCCATATCATTTACAAGACGTAAGGAACCTCTTCACTACGATTACAAGATGAATGAAACGTCTTTAAAGAGATGTCAGAATGTTAGGGATCTTGGTGTATTACTGGATAGCAAAATGACATTTAGAGCACATATTGATATGATTATAGATAAGGCTTTTAAACAATTTGGATTTATAATGAGGGTCTCCAAGCCATTCAAGTCAATAGATACTCTGAAATTGCTTTACTACACGTATGTACGTAGTTGCCTCGAGTTTGCGTCTGTGGTTTGGAGTCCCCAATATATAACTTATATCGACAGGTTGGAAAAGATACAAAATAAATTTTTAAAACATTTGGACTTTAGATCCTTTTTGTCTTTTGAAAACTCGCGCCTGTCTGCACGTCATCATCGAATGATTAGTTTGGAGAATAGACGTACCTTAAGCGATATGACTTTTTTATACAAAATACTTCACAACGTTGTTGATAATAATTATTTACTAAGTAAAATTTTTATCAATTGCCCAACTAGATTCACCAGGACTACGCTTACTTTCAAACAGCCTAGGTGCAGCACTAATTATCCTCAAAGTTCATTCGTTCACCGGTCATGTGACAATTACAATGCTTTTTTTGTAGACATGGATATTTTTCATGAGTCCATTTCTAGTTTTAAAAGGATGATTGCTAGATCTTTGACAGATTCTGGGTCTCGGCGGGCATAGGCAGGGGTCCTCCACTCTATTGATGTCTTCCTTTCTCCTAACCGTTTCTGTCCCTAATCCTTCCCTTACTGTAAGTTTTCTTTATAATGTATGCGCATGATTGGCGGGTTTTCGGACTCGGCAGTGATTCTTTTCAATTATCATGTTCTTTTTTTCTTTCATTGTAGTATGTTTGGTAAGATTTATTTTGTAATGTGTTAGCAAACTTTGCTGGTTTATGTGCCGATTTTTTTTTATCTATTTGTATTACCTATGTATTGTAATAACTGTATGTTTGCGTAAACTATAAAATAAAAATAAAATAAAAGATATAACTCACGATAGAAATGTAATTAATTAAAGGAATATTTTTATGTTACATATTAAGATTTACTTTCTCATATAATTCTTTTAATCAAATATATTGGTTTTTATAATGATAATTTCATTGTGCTGACCTAACGTATTATTTTACTGTCAGCAAATCTTTACTTTAAATCCATATAATTATTATAATTAAATTTTGTTTATATTATCAAAATGTACTCGATTGTTGAATTATGTATACAGTTGCCTTTTCATATTAATACCCATGTACATATGAAACATGAATGAAACTCAACTATTTGTATTTCCGAATTGATAGATAAAAATAGAGGGTATCTAATCGTGTAACTGGTATTTAAAGGTATATAAAATTTTTGTAATATAAAAGATTATTAATTGAATTAGAACACTGTTTTGCTTCCACTAAGAGGATGATTAATTTGTTTTTAATTTGTTGTCAATACATAAACTAATTGTAATATGCTTAAATTGGATGATACAAGTGAAAGAAGAAATTGTGTAATGATTGAAAATAATCTCATTAATTGTTAGAAAACGATTCAAATTCAATATTTAATTGAAAATAAGTTCCCTACATTGAAACAATATTTGATTTTCTTTGTTTTCTCGTTGTATTTTGAAATTTGTTCTATTGTCAGATATTTTATTTAATCCACGAGGATACCTGGTGTATGTCATAGCAAAAGTTGAGAAAGATTTGAAGGTAATGAGTTGTGTTTAGGGTATAAAGGGAGGAACTATGTAAAGTTGACAATGTGAATAATTATAAGGAAAGTGTTTTATTGTATTAAATTATATGAGGGACATCATTTCAGCAGATACCTTAGTTCAATCGAATCTTAAGAAGTGTGTCGGGTATAATAATATCAACAGTTATGTAGATGCAATATTGCAGTGATTAACGGGACTGCTGAAGCGTTGTCGAGGGATGTTTATATAATTAGAAAGAAAAGAATAATTCTTATATTATATCTTTAGATTATAATGTGAATACCAGGAAGTAGAGAGACGCAAATAGTAAGCGTCACGTATAGATTATATTTTATAAATGTCCAAAGATTTTCTTTTATTTGGTGTGTCGTTATTGATTATGGGGAGGACTCATATATAAATTTTGTATGTAGATCAAGTGATTGATCAACTAGGTTAAGTTATGTAGTTGTAATTTGATGATTATTATTAAGCATGCGAAAGTAAGACAAAAATGTAATGATTATCTGCATAGAATCGGGGAAAATTGCTAGGAAAACTGTGAAAATCGAATAACCGCGTGAAGGGTAAAAATTACGACAAGCTAATCAAAGCCAGTAGTCACATTTCTACAGTTTAATGACTATAATTGAAAACGGCAGGCTAAATAAACTGTGGTGGCGCCCCCGGGACCTTTATCGTGCGTTGACGATTTTCAGAGGTTTGGGAAAGTCCTGGATTTTCTATAACAGGGGTAGGAAGGAATTGAGCCTTAGGAAAAGAAATATTATCCTTTATTAGAAGGGGAATGTTGGCAAAACCAAGAAAAGGATAAGGAAATTTTGTTAAATATATTTCTATTTTTTTGTTGTGAGAAGGAACGAGGAGGTTGGTTGCCACGAGGAGTAATGTTAACGATATTATGGAATAGGATAGAATTTTTTTTTGGGTAGATGACAATGGTTGATTTGGTAAATATTAGCGTTTGAGTAGCACGGTTCGTGATGAGATTAGTATAATAAAGCAAATTGAGGGTTACCTGCATAGATATAGTAGGGTCTATAACGTAGGGCAACATATCTTCAGGGGTTGGTAATACTCTTGAATTTTTATCAAAAAGGGTAGGAAGGAGTTGTTATGCTGTAAGATAATAGAAATAGCTGATAAAAATTCAACGTACTTTCAATAAACAATTATTGGGAATAAAATTAATTATATAGGCAAATAACTAAGTAGCTATATTTAATTTCGTGGGAACAAATAGAATGGTATGCAAAATTCATGTTTTGGATGTCATTAATTAGTAATTCTGACAGAGACTTTCAGGAATGAAATCGGAAACCCGAGTTTTTTCTACATAGTATTCAAAAATCGATTTTGACCGTAATAAATAAAGTTTTAAATAAACACTGAATTTAGCTCGAAAATCAAGATAGCAAAAAATGAGAATACTGAGAATTTTGGGATAGCGAACGACTAAGCCACACACATCGGCGTTCAGTGGCGTAACTATGGGATGTGTTCCAAACCCTCGGGTACTTGTTCAAGTAAAGTAAATGAATTAGAAGAAAAACACGGTAGTGGATATTATTTAATGTAGAAAAAGATAGCATTTATTTTGTTCATTTGGTTGGTTATCTATTTTAGTCTCAATAAATCGTTTTACACGGAGAGAGGTCAGTGAAGCGGACTTAAGATTCATTAATGGCGAAAATACAAAGGGGAAAAGAAAAAAATTGGTAATCGAAATCAAAGTATATATATATTTATATCTTTTCATTAAAAATAAAATTAAATTAAAAAAAAATGTACATCGATAAAAGGGCGGAGTCTAGTTTTGGGCGACCACGGATGGAAGCCACTGATAAAACGAAGGGCGGAACGCCTTAAGATAATTTCTAAGAAAAAAATCTTTAGGGAAGGGGGTGCAAAGCAGTGGCGTCGGGAGTATGCTGCATGAGGAAGAAAAAAAATGTTATTTAAACGGGAAGAAAAAAAAAATGAAAGTAAAGTTGGAAAAGGAAATTATATCATATTATATGCAATGTGAAGTTATTATCAGGACACTTAAATTTTTTATATTAATTGAATGTTTATTTTTTTTTTGGCTTTTATCGGTGGGTCACATACTATTTGTGAGATCGAGAATTTCTTTTGTGGAATGATGAATTACATAAAAGTAAATTGAGCTGGAATATTAAGTGAACGTAGGAGAAATATATAGATAAGTGGTTAGCAAGAATAACATTCACGAGGCGCCTATGGACAATATTGGCGGGGGGTTGCAAGTCAATCTAACGCACGATTGGCCGGCGCAGGCGAGACAAGGATCTATGATAGATCCCGGGCGAGCGATAGAGATGGAGGTACTAAGGGTGGGATCGCCAGCGTCGTATGCGCCGGTCGGCCATCTTGGATCTATGGGTGACAAGGACAGATAGCCTGTTTCTCGCATGAAGGAAGGAGATGAATTTAATAGGGGTGGGTTTTGAAAGAACGAGAGGTGATTAGCGGAATAGGGGATGTCCATGAGATAAAGCGAGATGGCTAGCACGCGAAACAGCTGAGGGTTGCCTATTTAAGCTTGCGCAAAGCTAAATTAAGAGATAATTACGAGAGAGAGATTACGAGATTAAAGTTGGAGAGATTACGGGAGTTTGCGAGTGTTGATTATTGATTTTTCACGAAGAGATCGGCTTAAGGGTCTTTGTATTGAACTCGAGAGTGCGCGAATATAGACGAGTTCAAAATTACAGATTTTGATTTAGTGATATTAAGAAATAAAAGAGAATTGTTCTTGTTAATTTTATTTAATTGTTAATTTTATCTAAATAAAAAAATAAAATTTGAATTTGAAGTTATATCATTACTAGTGATAATTAAATTAAATTCGATAATAGAACTGAACGTGTTTGTAATTTGTCAGTGGTATAATAAATATTGCCCTTAACGAGGGGTTACGATGGTTATCATAAATTATCGCGACATGAACAATAATAATATTTGGTGAATAAATTAGATTGGTTATAATATCGGATAATAATAGTGAAACAACATAAGTACGTGTGAATAGTTATATAAATATAATACAGACCATTCTGAGTTGTCTTGTCACTAAAATTCATCATAACAATTACGCAATTAAGATAATCCAGTGAGATAGCGAATAATACACTAATTAAATAATTAGAAATTGATAGACGATAGATCATACGTGGACTTTGTAATCTGTGTGAACATTGGTCACGGGATAACAGTTGAAGTTGTGAGTGAATATTGAACTAACGAAGTCAATTTTACCGCCAGGGCCTTCGACTTTGAATATAATATTTATAGAAGTGATAGCGGCAGTAACCTCTTTTGGACTTCTACCAGTGACCGATAATTAATCGGTTCGAGCACGGATACCTGGAAGCACTTGGTCGGTGAGCGAGAATTTGTATAGTAATTATAATATCCAGCCATTCTTAATTGTTAGAGAAATAGACAGGGGAGACGTCTATGCAGAAAATCAAACTGAGTTACAGCACCCGGAGGACGAAACGGCATGCTGTACTGTTTAACTAAATTTTATTTTATTTTTGTGTCTTAATTTTAGGGTACCTATGTTAATAGTATTGATTTCCTTTGTGTGAATTGATAATATCTATGTTTTTTTATTTTTTTTATTTATGAATTTATGAGTTGCCTCCATGTAAAGTCATTTTGTTAGGATATACATATCTAGTTGAAATTTATATGGTGTGTTGATTTAAGGCTTTTAATGAATTTATGATTTACCGTAAATTTTTGATACATTTTGGTTGTTGATTCAATGATCATTTTAATTTTTTTTATTTTATTTTGTTTTGTGTTTTATTTTTATTGCATGAACTTTATATTTGATGTATTTTACTAGAATAAATGTGAGTTATATCAATCTCAAACCGGGGTTTTGCATTGAGTAGAGAGTTGATAACCTTTCACTTCCCTCTGTTATTAGGCACATGCCTACAATAGAAGTCTAAAGAGAGAGAATATTTAGATAATTAGCTTTGATCGGTACCTAGGACTCCCTGGAAAAGGAAAAGACTGAGCTAGCCGTGGTGGAACCAGGAAGAGGTAGCCAGCGAGGTATAGGTACGTATCAAGTGTTTTATTATTATTATTTTGAATTTAGGAAAGGAAATTAGGAACGAAAATGTTTAATAAAAATTAGGCCAGTCTGAATCTCCTTGTAATGAATTAATGAACTGCTTAAATAAATTGAATACTAACAGATTTTGAACATAAAATATCTTCACTGCCTACCTCGCACAAAATATGTTATGAAATATTTGATTTTCTTCCCTTTCAGTTTATTACATTTCTCTTAGCAATTTAAAGATTCAAGAGTTTTATTACTATACCTATATGGAAGAAAGCACAATTGGTTCTAGTTTTACTTTATATTTCATTGAATAGTGACCTGGTTTCGACTTATAAAGTTATTGACAAACAAAGTCATTGTCGACTATTCAATTAAATGTTAAGTAAAAATAAAATCAATTGTGTTTTCTTCTATATATAAACATGGAATTTTGTAAAAATAAACGTCAAATTAATAAATAGTTTTATTACTGTTGAAAGAATAAGGGATTATAATATTATTTTAAGGGTAATAAAGCTAGATTTTAATATTGATAATATATGCAGTTATGATTATCAGGTATTCAGTTTCTCAAATATACCTTCATACTGCACTGTATAGTATAGCACTTAGGTATAATATTATTAATATGAAGCACGCAGATTGTGGTCTGTAGCTGTTGTAAGTAGTAGGTAGATACTTCAATATTTCCAACGGAATGGAGCCTAAACCAAGTAAAGTTGTCGATGATACTTCTAGTCGCTACATGCTTTGTAGCGACTGTAGACAGCGAGGTATATATCGCCGTTATATTTCAAACGAATCGGCGAATTAGTTGCTGAGATATCTCATTAAACTAAGTCAATATAAATGTGACATAGTGAAAATTTTTGATTAATTTTTAGAAGTTTCGCCAAAAAAATAGGTCTTCCACTCTTTAACATAAATTTTCAAGAGTCCTGTAAAAGGCAGGTTACCAAAAAATACACTTATCTCGAATTCAGCAATGAAGAATGCCATCCTCAATGACTTTATTTTTTATTGGTATAGAGAAGACAACTTGCATGTTTGTTACATAAGGCTGGTTTTCTGGCTACCCCAATTGTGGGATATACCATGATAGTGTAGTATGTAGTAGTAGTATTTTTGGATATAAAATAATAGTGTATGTCTGGACATTATAATTATTTTTATCTGACTTGTTCATGAAGAAAATTAGTCTACAATATTTTAGAATTTTTTGCCACCAATGCAGATTGCTATTATTATTAGATGAAACTTAAAACTGAAAGTAATTTAATAATGTTTAATATATATCAGATGAATATCCGGTACATATCACGTTGCTTGAATAACGCCTTAGAGTATAAATTGATAGCTGCAATGTAGGAAATATTAGAGTTATAATGCACTAAACAGTATGCATATAGGAAACTAAGCTTGCTGTGAGAATTTAACTTAAAGTTGCGGGCTGTTAAAGTATGTACCTAGTTGCTGTTGGAACAGGTATCACGCGATGATAATGTTACTACATAAATAGATACAGTACGAGACAACTTTCATAATATAAATTTATCCTTAAAAACTAATCCAAATAATTATTGTATACCAAGCATGTTCGTGAACTACTCGTATAATGATAACTATTATCAAATTCTGAAGGAATCTACTGTTTCGTGACTCGGGAATTCAAATATCTACCAATGCATTTTACTAATATACTAGGATTTTTTTAGACTGGCGAACTATGTCATAAAATGTGCGAGCAAGAAAGATCGACTACCTGCTCCCGTCACACTCACAGAGAGATGTGAGTGTGACGGGAGCAGGTAGTCGATCTTTCTTGCTCGCACATTTAATGTCATAGTTCGCCAGTTTAAAAAAAATCTTAGTATAGTCATTTCATTTTAATTTGTATGAATATTTTCATTGTTTTGTAACGTAACTATTGTAACGTAAACAGTTTTATTTTTCCTGAAATTAAATTGATTGCGTTCAACATAAAAAGTAAGGTAGTGAAACTCAAAATAACATCAAATTTTTTTTTTTTCAAATACTACAAAAAAGGACAAGACCAATATTATGTAATACTGTATGCCACACATCCTCACAGAGAGAAAACTTCGCATATTTTTTATATATTGTTAGTTCGCTTCGTTCATAGTTATACTTGGGAAGTACCGTGATGGTGTGAATGAATGAATGAAGGATGAAAGAGATTCTGTTGCTTAATAAGACGTTAACTAGCTAAGTAGATAATATTATATATTTTAAGCATATTTCCATGCTTTCCCCCTAATATTCAACCTGCACGAACTACGTTTCAACAGTAATTGAGGTACTGTAGATTGTAAATGCAATTTTGATAACTGCTTTCTAATATAAGAACCTAAAGTTTTATGTATGCATATGTCGTAGTCAAAAACAGTAATAGCCCATAAAGAAAAACACAAAAGACAAGAAACAGACGTAAGAAAAACACAGAAGTAAGCAAAAACGTATTTTTTATTAATTTACAAGTCTACAAGCTCTTGAAAACTAGCTAAAAAATATAAGTACCTACTAGGTAATATTGTTTATATTATGTTATATTTGAATTAATCAACTAATTAACAGATCAGATTTCGATCTAGTGGGGCATTATATTCCATTATGATGTTTTCATGTTATTTAAGTATGTACCTAATATTTTGGAAATAAATAAAATAAAAAAATAAAATATTCGGGTTAGTTTGAAAATGCTAATATATTTAATTTATTGAAATCATTACACGACCAAAAAGCTATTTACAAAAAAGCAATTAATTCATAATGAACTTTATAAAATTTGATAAAATAAACATCAATAATATAAAAAAAAAAAATTCAATGCTTGTAAATGTAATATTTTGGAATATACAAGAAATAAACACATAAACAACCCACATACCCCTTTCACGACATAAGCTTTTAGTAGCTTACTGTGAAAAGTGTATAAGGTTGTATTTGGGTTAAAAAGAACCCAAATACAACAGATGTTTTCAAAAAAATTAAAATACATCGCATTACAGCTATAAACTCACCGCATGAATTTTGAAATTCTATTTCTATTGCTATTTAAAATTGTAATATCACTTATGGTAATCCACTGTAAATAAATCCGAATTTTGGTAAAATCTATTATATATATGTAAGTGGACAGCAGGTACTAAATTATTGTGTTCATTTATTTATAAATATTCTTGTAATTTTTCAGCCAAATTTTGTTTAGTCAAAGGAAACAAGGTAATATTGTGCGGAGACGGCAGGTTGATGTAATAGCTTGTAGTAAGTATACATAGAATATTATGAATATTATGCACTTGTTTGAAATCCACCCACCTAGGATAATGTCGGCCTGTTTAGATAATATAATAATTTTCATATACATTATTATAATATGATTATGCTACGGGCATAATAATATCACTACTATTATCATTGTAATAAATGTCAGTTACATCAAACTGAAGAAAAAAAAAATAACCCACGCAAGTTACAACTACCAGTGGCGTATCTTCTAAAATATTTTAAATAGGTACGCACTGCATGCAAATTAAATAAGATTAATATGCATTATTTAAGAAACGAAATAACAAAAGAAAGGAATTATTAATTTTTATTTATTTATCCAATATTCAAGGTACAAACAGTTGAAGCTTCTCCGTACAATAAATTATACAAATAAACAACCAGCAAAGGATTCACTCTTACCAATTCATTGAACGTAACAACATATACAATTGTAAATAAATTATGAAAATAATTAGAAAAAAAAACACAACCACTGTTTACTTTCACTCAATTTATTCTAAATCGGCAGAGGCCTTTCGAGAACTTACAGTTATTAAGTATCAGGCACTGACGATTGACTAGGTCCGAAAGGCCTCTGCCGGATTAAAATAAATTCAGTGAAAGAAGTAGTGTTTGCATTTTTTTTACATTTCTTTAAAAATTAACTTTCACAACGAAATAGAATGTACATTTCACAATTGTTTTAAAAAGTGATTTAACTACCGCCAAATTATTTTTTTTAATACTTCAGTAAATCAAATCTGTGCATACATTGCTTTCGGAGCTGTGAAGTTGTACAATATAAATGAATAATAATATTAAATTAAAATGATTTTAAAAACACTGTATAATTTCCAAATTAAATTTATTCACCTCAAACGTTTTCGCCAAGGCTTCTACTTGGCATCATCAGGAGGATGCCAAGTAGAAGCCTTGGCGAAAACGTTTGAGGTGAATAAATTTAATTTGGAAATTATACAGTGTTTTTAAAATCATTTTAATTATAATGAATTTCCAAAGTGTTAACACAAAAACATTTGATTTATTGAATAATAATATTATAAGCATGAATATAAAAAAAGTCTAGTCCCGCTACTGAATGCAAGTATATTAATAGGAAATGTGTAATTAAATAATATGGATTACTTAGAATATATCGCTAAATAGTGATAAACTTGGAATATGCAGATCAAATTATAATAAAGTAAATATAATATTGATAAATAATTAAACAATAGAATAATAATATTAATAAACAATTTGCCCACTAGTTTCCCGATTCTATAGGTTGGACGAGTCATTTTCATAATACCTACCTATGACAAACGAAATCTCAGCAATAGAAATGTCGTGGGCAGAGATTATTTAATCGGAGTTTGATCGCTCAAAATCAAGGAGGTATGGTTATACCACGCCTCGTTGTTGCCTTAAGATGTACTTTGAAGACATCATTTAATTAGTATACCAATAGGAAGATAATATAACGATTATAATAATTATGTGTTCATATTTCTATAATTTGTAATATTTGTATGTATTTTGATATTGACTTGAGAGGTTTGCACACCCGCCCTTTAAGTCTGGAGTAACAATAAAATAAAAAAAATAATGATGTTGAATGATTTGCTTCCTTCGGTGTTGTTTTGAAGTATCACAATACAAACAGCGATAAGTTCGACCTAGTATGTTAATTAAATTATTTTCATCAAATTATACATAAATGTGTGCCTAATACTTTCGTATAAAATTATATATTATCAAGTGAAATAAGTAGGTATGTAAGGACAGAACAATATTTGTTTTTTCTGCCTACCCCACGTGGAATGCGGCGTCAGGGTAAAGCATTTAGTAGATGAATGAAAGTGCAGTGAAGAATCAAATAAACACATAGCTAAAAGTATTATTGAATTTCATACGCAAAATAATGTGTACATAAGCATGTTGTAGACACAAATACAAAGTACGTATTTATATAGAAACGAGCTATATGGGTAGCTACGTCATTTCGAAGAGAATTTACCCCACATAGTACAATATATTATTATGTACCTATATGTGTATCTCCATTCTAGCTCCTACAACAAATCAAATTTATCAATTTCCTCATATAGACATTGTGTTACAAACAACCAACAACGTCTATCGTTTTGTATTTCATTTCGTTACAATCGATTGGAGCTATTTATTTGGCAAATAAAACATTTTACAAAGAACAAGTAGTAATACTAGAGTATCAGCTATCTTTCAGTATAAGCTTCAGCATTTTAAACTTACAAGCAGTAATAGTACGTGAGCATTTTTATTCTGCTGAGATTTTTTTAACATTCGATCGTCTTGTGAATTTTAAAATAAAGTCAGATATCTGATATACTTTCTATTATATCAAGTCATAGTTTTATTTATATTTAATGTTGGTTTGTTTTCAAATGTAAAAAAAAATAATAATATAAATTGAAACACTTTAAACACCTCTAGACTAAGCAATAAATTGTATAGTAAAGATTGAGTAAGTCCGTACCGGGATTCAAACCAATGATTTTCTGATTGAATTTTTAATATTTTGGATTTGATATTATTGTAATCTCAATGAATAATATTGATGCATAAACACTCAAGCCATTAATAAGACACAGTTTTTTTTTCTTTAGTATTAAAATTTATACCAAAAAAACATTTATCAAAAATATAACTCTATATTATTTTTATTAATTTCAATAAATAATGACGTTGTATTATTATAAGAGGTAATGCTGTCTCAGTGTTTTTCAGCGAGCAAAGATCTGGCGCTCGAATTCCGCCAACTACTCATTTTATTCATTCATACATTTTCAAATAAAACGTAAGAAAAAAGAAGTATGTGAAAGACACTATTCATTCATTCATTAATTCATACCATTACAGCGTTTCCCATCAGTGCAGTAGCTAGCGGACCAACTAACACATTCAGAATGGGTGGAATACCTCATCGCTGAATAATATATTTGTTTTATACGAGAGGTTTACGGACACCAGCTTTTTACAGGACACTCGAAAACTTACAGCAAAAAGGAATTATTCTTACAGGAAATCAACGAGATATTAGATTAAAGAATTAACATCTCCCTATTGCACGTTAAATTCTATACAAGCGCATAATACGGGTAGTCGAGGTTCAGAGTTTACTTGTTTTTTTCTGTAATATTTATCATTTTTGGTGGGATGAGTCCATGTGTATAATTTGAAATCTTATTTATAAAATATTATTTATAACTTGCTGTATATATATAAAATTATTTGACCTTAATTTGTGATTTTTTTAACTAACTGACCATTTGTTTTTCTGTTTGACATTTAATATTTATATCATTTCAATTTCAAAATTATTTTTTTGAATTTTATTTCTTGACCAAATTTTATTTTTAATTTATTTTTTTTTAAATTGAGTCAACATTGTTCTATTATTTAATTGTACTCTTGTTTTGTGTCTAATTAATTGTTTTGTGTCTTTTTTTAAAAGAAAAATATTTTTTGTATGCATGTATTGTATGTATACTAATTTTTTTACATGTAAAAGGCTTCGGCCGTGAATATCTGAATAAATAAATAAATAAATAAATAAATAAATAAATAATTTATTTTTGTTTACTTATTTTTTACTTGTTAGAGCAAATAAATAAAGCAAACAAAATATGAACGGTGTAAAGAATCAACTGAAAAAGCGAAAAATAATCACCCTTGGTTAGTAAAAGAATAAAGTGTTGAGCATTGTCCAATACATTTATATTTATTTAGTTTCAATACGGTATTATTGCTCCTCTTTCTATTGTGATCGTAAAAAAAGACAATTGTCGATTGAAAATTATAGCTACACATTAGAAAGTAGGTGCCATTAAATGGACGATATGGTAACGGGATTCAATCTAATTCAATGATCGGAGACCAGATAAAGGAGACGATCTTTTCTACAATTGAAAATACTTATATAAATATTTGAATTAGTTCATATATGCGTATGTTTGTGTATAATTCTTCTATAGCCACGTTTATCACACAAACATGATGTGTCAAGAAAATAGTTGTGTCAATATTTTATCGTGTCTTTAAGGAATATGATTTTTTTTTATTATATTTATCATATTAGGTACTTGTGAGAATTTGTTCCGACATTGGGATCATAATTTTTAATTAAACTGAAACTATTTTTATTAAAAAACTATATTTTAATTAAATTAAACTTGTGACAAAATGAAAATAAATAATATTCTTTATGCACATTGTCCAAATTTATAAGACAACTGACATCTGAGATTCAGCGATGTGGGACACCATCCATCCTGAAACTTATAATTTTTTATTGGCATTAAAAGGACAACTTGAATGTGCATGCAATGCATGCAATAACCATGCGACACTAAGAAGTCAGTCAATAGATTAAAAAAATATTATTAAATATTTGTTATGATGCATAGTACGAAAATCATTTCCCGACTGAAGCTAGGTTTCAAAGCTTTTAATATAATATAGAAAACATTAAGTGTGTGATTAAAATGGTAAAGTATAACAGAATAAAACTATTTTTACTGGACTAAATTTTCCAGTTCAACACATCCTTTTAAAAAGATAATATATTCAAACATTTAAGAACGAACACTTTTGGATTTTTTGAAGGCTGTGAATGCAAAGGTTTATTGTTTAGAGGCATTGAAAAATTGGCTAATGGGTAAAGGAAGCAAAGGAAGAAATACACGATGAAATCGTCTTCTTAGTTGAAGGATTCAGATTCGAAATCTGATACTGATTTCCATAACTCTGTGATACAATATTTTAAGAAGTACAAATCATTATTATTAAACATAAACCATCTTATTTCAAGAGCAAACATAATTCGGTCAATTTCGAGTTATGCCACAAAAATATTGAAGACCAAAATAAAATACCTAACTATTACAAATTATGTAAATACCCCAGTTCTTTTCCTTGAGGCACAAATGCTCCATTCTGGATGCCTTATATCATATTTATTTATTTATTCATTATTTACTGTCCATTGATCATTATACATATAATTTTATAGAAACATCAAATTAGGTATAATCAATATACAGAGGGCGAATTTATCGCAAAGATGCGATCTCTTCCAACTAACCCAAATCATTAGGAGGAAAGGAACAACAAGAGATGTTATTAAGAGAACAACTCGTGTGTTTATTCATAAAGTTGGTTCACTGGTTTGTGTGGCCGTTTGTGGGAGATTCCACGATAGTATAAAATAGTTATTTTTCATGAGTATGTCATGTTTTTAATATTTTAAATCAAGTCCGCGTTGGCCATCCTCTCTGTGCCAATATCTGAAAAATGACCTTTCCTAATGATAGAGGATTATGTATCTAGTATTGAACAGTTTTGAATCGGGATTTATTCATGTGAAATACAATAAACAGGATTAAGTCTGAAAAGGTATGCATATAGGTAGGTACCTACATTTGACAATATTATATAATATGTATTATAATTTTATTTTGTAGGTATACTATTGGAAAAACAAACCCATTTAGATATTTAATTATAGATTAGGAAGTATGAAAGTGGCAAACTATGTTTTCGCATTCGTTCATAATACATGTAGGTGTACACTTCTAAAATGGATGGATTTAGGTAGGTATGTATATTATTTATTTATAAAATATGTATTATTATTATTATGAACTCATATAGCAGTATAAAGAACTATATTTTGTGATGTTATTTTAAGTATACTAGTTTTTACACCCATGCACTTATTACGATTGTCAACACTCAATAAATACCTACATTTAAAAAAGATGAACTTAATTATGAAATAAAGCAAAATAGACTCAAAGTAAGCAATGTGCTAGTGTTGTTAAGACAAAGTACTTCGGCAGCAGGTGGAATCCAACCCAAGTTCTCTCGATTGAAACTATCTACCGTCCGGCTACCAAGGAACTCTTTGTTTTTAAACAAAATATGAATCACAGTTTTTGATAAATTAAAATTAATTTTTAAAAAATATTTAAACTTGAATTACTATATGTTTATTTGTTACATGAATTTAAAATACGCTATCGCGATTTCAGCGCACTTGCACCATTGACGGGCTTTTCAAGACTCGCGATAGCGTATTTTAAGTTCATGTAACAAAAAAAAATAGTAATTAATATTCAAATATTATTATTAAAAATGTTCAGAAATTGTTACATAGTTAATGCCTCTAAAATAAGTGAAATTAAATAAATTTATCCAAAATTTGTTGGATCAACACATGTTGAAAATAAATTTTATCTTTTTATGTTAAAATTATTTCAAAAATGTAATATGGAGGGTGAATAATAATACCTATAGAAAGCTTTAACCACTTCTGAAGCTTAAGCCAAAATCAAATACAAAACGGGCATTCCGGCAAGTAAAAAGCCCATGAAAACTTGAAGAAACGTCGACTATCTCAGTCTGAGAATAATGTGGCTTGAACATTGTTACATAACACTATCAATATAATAATGATATTCCAGTTCCAGAGTAAATTTAATACATAATATAACGGCAACATTGTGTTAGGAAGAGATAAGTTTCTGGCATATTTAGCATCTGCTATTCTGTTCTAACTCCTACAGAGTTTTGTATCTACATATTACATATTTACTATTATTTGAGAGATGTTATTTGATTACAATTTATACTAAATGTATTTGGATAATATTTACATGAGACTTACACGTTGTAATAAGTTTCAAGTATGTTTTCATAACAAATAATATGCACGTCTAGATGTCAGAAACAAGATTAATTGTTTCCATGATTTAATATTACCTATGTGCCAATCAATTAAATAATACTAATAAAAATAAAAACAATATAGTTACAACGAAGATTATATTCCATGACAGCTTATCTCTGAAAAGGTGTAGGTAATCGACGGAAGTAAACATCATTTTAATGCACCGCCAATATCGAGAAAAACATCTCTAAAATCATTCATTCTGTCTTATATTTATGTAGGTATTTATTGGTTATTTATTGTGTGTTTTAATGACTAGTAACCATGTAGGTGCCTGGTGCCTACAGCAACAGTATATAATTATACATAGTGCCAAATTAAAAAGTAGTACTTTTCGAAATTCCTTTACGTTATATCTTTGTTTTTTTATGGGTTCGTGATACAGCTTTGTCATTTTGCTGATAAATTATCCAAAATATGAATAGCCTATGTCTATACTTTACACGACTTTTTACAGATAATTATCTCATTGTAAATTTTATTGCCAAACTCATTTTGTAAAACTTTGTAATTCCTATAAGTATGAATAAAAAAGTAATACACAGTAGACAAGTTTATCGCAAAAGCATATAATTCTTACTAAAAATCCTCCTAGTTTCTAAATAACTCTAAATAAAGAACATAATGATAATAATCTTAAAAAATGACAGAATATAAAAAGTTTACGTCACTTCTATGACGTAAGGCCAAATAAAGGGTATTTGATTTACGTATTTTGTAAAATAAAGGAAATAACCAAGTTAGCTACGAATTTGACAACATAAACTATTTCTCAGTAGTCCCTTGTTTTTGATTTCTATTACTTGTAGCTAACTTCTCGTAATACCGGATACCTGACTAATAAAATCATTTGCGGTTAACTTCATAATGGGTTGAGTATTGGGCAATGTCAGTTAATATAAAGATCTTGTCATTTCTACAAAACGGCATAGGTATTCTATGATTTATAAATTCCTAATTTATTAATTCAAAACATTTAGATGCAATTGATAACTTTATTCATTTGCCTTCAACTTTCGTCTGAAATGGAAACGAGCCTTCTCCAATCAGAGCAACTTTGTAACAACAATTATTAAATAACTCCGTGACATACCTAATTGAAATGGTGTATTGTGAAAGACACTAAGTGATTTATTTATTTATTTATATTAATATGACACACCAAATGAAATATATAATATTCACCGAAAACATTATGAGCGAGAACCCAGAGTTCTTACAGTCCATTTGTCTGAAATATGATTACTACAATATCATATACAGAAATTTCGTGCATTTGCCTACAACAAATTCAATAATGAACTGAATATCTAATACAAAATGGATAACTCGTGTTACTTGGAATCGGCAATAGAAGAAGAGCTTTGTAGGGGCCTACATCCAGTATTGAAGAGATAAATACTAGCAGCATGTAGGTTGGTATGTACATATAATGCTACAACGGAAAGGAATCTGAAATGTTATATACCTATGTAAATATAGGTACTTGATACTACTAACATGAGTGTAGAAGTAGGCAAGTACTTTTGCAGTCAGCTGAGTGCATCCTCTTTAACAAAATTACCCAACTTTGCCTGCGTACATACATCGTATCGAGTCATAAACTTGAGTACATAGTCTGCCAAGGGTGCTAAATACGAGTATAAATAGTAGCGAAGTCTAAAAAAAGTAACACTATGCGACTGTGTTGTAAAAAAATAACATTCGATTTATTATTAGCAGTGACACCTCGAGAAGAAATCGTTTTATGAATCTTGGTCCATTAAGATACGAATGTTATAAAATAAAGAAAATTGGGTGACTCAATCCGAAGTGATTTACCTACTTATTTTGCAAAATTAAAGTGTATGGTTCTAATCCCGTTGTTGATTAACTCTGCCTCATGACGAAAGTTGTTGCTTTGCGTGAGCGGAGTATTCAAAATTATCCTTATAAAATAGGGAGGTGTTTATTTCATTGTAAAAAAATGTGTCAAAATATATTTTTTACATGAATATCAATGTGGTTAGCTGTGATTTTTGTATCGTCCCAGATCTAGAGGGGGAAGGGTCATGTGGATCGCTGTTCGGATCCTAGTTCAGGCCGCAACCTTTAATAGATATGAGTAGGTAATTACATATCTCCATCCCTCAGTTCAGTGTATGTATGTACCTATGTAGTTCTGTGGTCTGCTGTATATTGCAAATCGTCGGATCCCTTTGCTTCTGGTCAGACCAGACTCTAGATGCGTGTACTAAACTGACGTAGGTACTACATCTATACATGAAAGTAGGTACCCATCTTCTACCTCAGTAAATAAAAACTTTTACTTTTATTACAAAGCACTTTTAACATAAATACTTCTAAAAAACAAATAATAATAATAATCTGGACAATTTATTTAGCGCCGTTTTGTGATACAAACCACCGCAAGGGCGCATTTTCAGTTTTCATTATCAAATTTTAAACTTAACTATAATATTAAATTTTTTTGAATGCATTTGTAATTGTCACAAATTTGAAATAAGAAACAATTATGCGAGTTTCATTTGTAGGTATTATTAATTGTCACAAATTTTATACACTACTAGTTCATTTGTTTTTAAATTTGTAATTTAATAAAACAAACACTAAGATGTAATGTGTAATGAAATGTATTCCTGTAGAGTTTCGCAAACGGTGAATATTTTCATACAGCGGCCGCTGTTTTCCTATTTTTCAAACAAGTGGAGTAGCCAGCAGACTAACTGCACGTAATAAAGACACAAGTTGACTTCTCCGTACCAATAAACATTGTTATTATTATTATTCTAAAAATATTACCCTGCACTGAGACCATAACACCTTTTTGAACATGAAGGCATTCAGGATGAGACACATAACTCATCGCTGAATAGAAGATGTTAAAAGATATCTTATCAGCGATGTTTTACAAATACCGAAATACCTACCTTTTACAAGATACCTACTTATGGAATAGAGTGGAAGACCTACGGAAATTTTCGGAATATTCAAGGTATTTATTATTTTCTGTAAAAATTGACAAGCAAATACAAAAAATTAAGAAAAAAGATGTTATAAATCCATCTTATCACTAAAATAATATTCATATAAATAAGAAACCGAAATGAAATATTAATAAACATAATTAACAAAATGGATTTTACACAAATAAAAATGTACTTATAAACGGCCGGTGTGGCGCGGAGGTAACGCTCTTGCCTTTGAGTCACGAGGTCCCGGGTTCGATTCCCGGCCAGGGCAAAGTGAAGAATGACCTTTTTCAAGTTGTCCTGGGTCTGGGTGTTACATGTATATGTGTTTAGTGCATTGTATATGTGTGTATCGTCGCGTTAGTACCCATAATACAAGATTCATCTTAGTTTGGGACTAGCTCGATCTGTGTGAATTGTCTATGTAAAAAAAAATATATATAAATAAACAAAACTAAAATTGAGATCACGTAAAATGTTGAAATGCGTTTCATCACTATATTGACATATTTAAACATATTTTATTATGTCGACATTAATTATTTATTTGAATGTAGGTATAACTCATTAACTAAAAGATGTTAAGCAATAATTCTATCAACCAAATAAACTGTTTAAATATAAAAACGTCTATCACATATTGCACCACGCGACGAATTTCACAAATTTTTCGTCTAAATATTTGAGATTTCCACATTAAATCTAAGATTTCTTATGATCAAATAAAAGCGCCGTTGATAGCAAAATACTCTCGGATAGGTGACCATTATGCAGCAATATGGAGTTATACAGTTATAAATGTGTTATATTCATTTGAATTTTTACGAAAGTGTTGCCTATTACAGGTTGCAAAAATTATCCCCATTTTAAAAACATTCATCTAGTTACACAAAAGTTTATGATACTCATTAATTTGGCAAGTCAATCCAATATCAAAGTAGGTACGGTTGGAAGTGCTTCGAAATAAGTACGAAAAATTGGTTCGAATCGTAAGTATTTTTATTCACATTCATGTAAAGCAATTTGTCGGAATAAAAATATATACCTACACGTAATTTGTAGATTTAGAATAGGCGGCACGCCTCATCTCTGAATTGTACATGTTAATGATCTTATAGTGAGGCATTGAAAACGTACTCATATTTTTAAAGGGGGGGGGGCAGCATGGAACGTGTTGATTGTTCCCATAGTTTAGTACTATTTGAGAGATCATAGGGGAGGGACAGATGCCCCATTTGCCCTGCCCCCCCACATTTCATGGATAAGTTCATGCGAGGTATGTCAAAAAAATAATGAAAATATTCGGCACCATCGCATTATTAATTATGAGAATAAATAATCGACCAATTAAACATTAGTATTCGATATTATACTATGGAAAGATGCCATCTTGACTTAATAATAACCCTTCAGCTCTATAATTTATTATTTCATTAGAATATTTTTGATTTTAAGATATTGCAATAATAATATTTTCTATAAAAAATAATTAAAGAATATTTCTCGTTTTAATTAATTGTCATCTGCAGGATGTTGTCAACAATATGATCCGTTGGAAATAGGATTTATAAATATTTTAATTATTATCGTTGTCATGACCTTTTGTGGATGATAATTTCATCCGGAGCTTTATTGATTATATTATTTATATTGACCGATCAATTTATTTTTAATCATGATTGATTCTACTTGTTAAAATCTATTTAATTTTTCATCGACGGATGGTAAAATCATAAGGAAAACAATTATTATATTATATAGAATCCAAATTGCTTATTTCTCTTAATATCCGAAATTCACAGATTAATTTGTGTTTTGGAGTAATTTTAAACAAGAATTTAACTGCAAATTTCGGTTTTACGAACAATTATTGTTCTAGTCTTTGAAAAAGACAATCATTGAGATATAATTCTTCACTTCAAGTACAAGAATACTAGAAGTACATGGAGATATGTATCTCTTTAATGATATACATATTCGAAAGACACTAGATATAGCGGCTTCACTTCAAAAGTTTTCGTGTAAATAAGTATTCAAGACATTTCAGAGAAAGCATACACTTCTCCCAACCGTTATACTGAAAAAATATTATATTTTGCCGATTGAGCACGATGATCATAATCAATATATGTATATATATATATATATATATATGAAATTTTGATTACTGTATATGAAAATCTGCATAAATATTTTAATAATACATTTCTGCACGATTATTTTTCGGCATTTAAAAACATTGTAGGAACATTTTTTTGTATAATTCCAATACTTTATGAAATCGACGCCATTAATCACAGATATTAATGATTGAATAAATGTTAAGTATTGTGGCAAAATTGATTGCTTTAAAAATGTAGTTGATATGTGAATTGATGGCAGTACGGTAAAATAATATTATTCAAATGTAGTGATGATGTTCGGTAGAATATATTATATTATGAGTGTTCGTTCTCTCTTTCTCTCTATATCGTGTTTGCTTATTTGAATATGGAAATTAAATAGCGTGTCGGTAACAGCCAGCAGAGACTTTTTTAATGATGAAGAACGACTATAGCTATGAAAGTGCCAAAGAGTAATGATATATATTTTATAGGTTTTATTAATAAAAAAATCAATTTTACTAGAAAGTTTTTCTAAAATATATAAGGTGGTAACACTGGTAACGGTGATTTGAGGTATTTATTTGCTTATGCTGAATCTGGATATCTTTCCAGTACTAAACCAGTGGAATAACAGTCGAAGAGGTGTCAAAAATTGTGCGTTAAATTGGACACCGAGTGCTTTCTTGTCATACGAGTGTTTTGTCACCCAACATCAATTTACAAAAAAAGGATTCCAGAATGGGTGAAACGTTCTTACGTTGGGATACATCTTTTCTACATCACTCGTCCCGGCGTAGAATGCTTTAAATGAATATTTTTTTAGTTTTTTTCTTTTTATATATAATAAAGCATGTTCATTAAATATTCGCTGGCTTCCTTAGTTTTCGGATAAATTGCAAAGGTTTTGGTTAGAAATATGAGCGCTATATTTTTGACACGTTTGAAGAAAAGTATTTAAAACATACGTTAGATATATTACAGTAATTTATAAAAACACATAACTACAGTCATATCAAAACTATAAAGATAAAGAATTTTATGTATCAAGTTATGTTAACACTTTATGTGTTTTATTATGTGCCTAAGATTCAGATTATGATATTGATAAAAATTAATTTACTCTATAAATAATCTGTTGTCGTGAGACATTATCAGCAGGTATACTTGGAACATGAATTGGATATATCTAGAATGGCAGAATTGGTCTTCAGACAAACCCAATAGATGCTTGACGGATAATATATAAGAGATAAACATTTAAAGCGTGTGATATGACTGAATAGCTGAATTTCAATTATGTAAATTAAATAAAACTTTTTAGGTACCTACCTATGTTTGTTACAATTCATGGTTATCACAATAATGGTAAAAAATACAACTTAATACAGTTGTCTTGCTCATTACCTTGTGGCAACCTTTTTCAGTCAGCATAATCAGGTAACGTGAATCACAGTGTTTGAATAAAATTTTCTTAGAATAAAGTGAGAATTTCATGCGTAAAAGATTGTTTAAAACAAATAAATAAATATTGAGCTGTGGAGTACCCCGCACAGAATTGGTCTCTCACTCTTGTTCGTAAGATCTCGAGTGTTCTGTAAAAGGCAGGTATTTGAAAAAATAAAGACTTTTTACATCTCAAATTCAGCGATGAGGTTTGCCACCCATCCTGAATGACTTATTATTTTTTTAGCAAAAAGGAGCAGCTTGCAGGTTTATTACATGCAGTTGGTCTGCTGGCTACCCCCACTTGTGGGATATGCCGGGATGGTGTAGTAGTAGTACCTAATTGCAATAAAAAAATATTTTTCCCAAAACTAGTTTGACTGATTTTTTGTCTAGCTAGTTTTGAGCAATAAATAAAATGAATATAAATATTTCAATATAAACTTATTGTGTACAAATTTTAATGCTATTTTTTAGTAAAGTATACAAAAATATTTAATTCTTGCCGTCGTTGTATTTATTGAGAAAACTTCAATAAAAAAGTTTTGATCGAAGCTCATTCTATTAGCATGCAAAGGACGGCAATTTATTTAAAAAGTTTAGAATTACATTATTCTAAATTCAAATGGCATTCCTAATAACAACATGGCGCATGTGTAGTTATACATATAAACAGCTAGACTAAATAGTCTGACATTGCCCGTGTAAAACATGTTACATTTTTGATTAAGAAACAAAAAGATTAAATATGTATCAAACTTTTCAGACATTGTTTCGTTCTCAGGCCGAAAATAAATTGTATAATGTAGACGTCTCCCATGAGCGATGTTTTCATTCAAAAGTATTTTTTGTTAAATTATAAATTTTTATGTACAATGACGAATAACTAAAAAAAATAATGTTTAACATTGCAGTGTCAATTTAAAAAACATTTGAGATTTAAGTTTTTTTTAACACTCCCGTTTAGCGTTTATTGGTAAATGAATATTTCTATTCATTACATAAAATCATGAACTTATGTAAATGTCGTTGAAAATCTTTTTATTTCATCGTTATTTAGAAGATGAATATAGGCTTAAGATAGAATAGAATATTCAAACAAAGCGATAGTATGAATCGTTAAACGAAATAGATCGTAAGCTAGGCTAGAACCACACACCTACAATTAGAAATCCAAGATTACATGTAATAATTATAAATAAAACACTTATTTATAGTATTTCCACAGTGACTTTTTATTGGACGCGAGCTGGTTTTCAAGAGCTTCCGCTCTCATCATCAGGCTAGCGAAAAGACGACCTTTAGCCACCAAGTACCGTCGGTTGAAAATATTAACTTTATATGTAATATTTGAATACTAAAATAGGTTACGGTTGCATATTATTCTGTTCCCTATGTCATCTTCTTCCAGGCTATTTATTCGCAAGATCCTATCGCATTGTGTCGTACAGGTATACTTTGGTTTCCCTCTTGATGGATGTTGAGGGAGATTCGATGTATTCTGGTGGTCTCCACCTCATGTGCCCAAACGATCTTAGTTGTCTTTCTTCTAGTTTACTATTTATACAGTTTACTATCTTGTCGAAACCCAGAAAAAATCAATCAAACTGATACTGTGCAAAACGCACAGCACGTCGAAAATATCGTCCATAGTGCATGTGACAAGGCACAATGGACACTCCAATAAATGTGGCATGGTCTGTGCTGCACAACAGTCACACGTTCCAGATTCGTCTTGTAGGAAGCCCCATCCTTCTCTATTCTCACTGTATAATAATACGTACTTGTATAATAACCCACAAAAATGAAAATGTATATTATGCAGTGGTTAATTTATAGTCGACACGAAAATATTAAATACAGCACATTTTCCATCCCAAACACGTTTGTCAATACAACGTAAAAAAATAATATCTCAATTCAACTCGCATAAAAAAATATATTTGAAAATTAATTTTGACGGTTTGATGATTTGGTTGTTTGTCACAAATTAAAATTAATTTCAAAAAACAACAAACAATTTTTCAGTCACGAATAAATTATTATTCAAAACAGGAAAATGTGTGTCAAACATATAAGCAAATTAACATCTCTTCTTATAATATTTACTGTAAAGACCGATATATTTGTGACATGTTTTGTTCGAATTTATAATAATATCAAGTATGTATTAGCGAATTATATATACAAAATAGAATGACTCGTCTAGACTAGACGATAATATATTATTAGTATAATAAGCTGTTTGTACCAGCAATAAAATTGAAATATTGTCTACAAATGAATACTTAGATCACAGGTAGATGGCACATATTGTATTAAAGGTTAATTTATATAAATAACAAAAATATTTTGTATCTTTCAAATTGTAAACGATTTGAAGTTAATTAAGAGACAGAAAATATTTTTACTCGATCGACAAATTTATGATTCAAAATGTACAAATTTTAAAGAAGATAAAAATTGGACATGTCTTTCTGAATATGAAAATTCGAACTTGGATTTAACAACGGGATGTGTGTCTCAAATCTCAATCCACGGATAACAGAAGAAAAATTCTCAATTAATGATAAGTGCGTTCAGTTTGTAAATAAACTAGTGTTCGAAATTTGAACTATGTTATTTACTTTGGTTTCATAATAAAATCATTATCGCATACTTGAGGGTATTTGGGAATGTTTTCTATTAGGATTAGACGCCCATCGTGATCAAATACTATCTCCAAACAATATTGTTTCTTTTAGGTTCTCTAGTTTCCATAGTTCAATATCATAACAAATACTCCGGAATAATCTTAATTTCAATCCGAATCTATATGAAATAAGAATGAAGTGTTAGAAATGAAATGTAGCGTGAAATAAGACATGCAAATTTTTTAAAGGTAGTACAGTATTTATGTAATGTAGGGAGGTTACACTGAACTCCCTACCATAGTTAAGTTACGGTATAGTAATACATATTTATGTGCAAAACCTAATTGTCTGGAAACACCTTACGAGACCAAGTCTATAATTGGAATAGTTCTCTGTGGACGCATAATAACAATAACAATAATAATAATAAAGTACGCTAACTAAACCAAGTGTACGTAGGTTGTACTGAGAAGGAAGAAAACATTGCACTCAAGTGGAGACAAAAATACTTTCCACAGTATATGATTTGGATCTGATTACAGTCGGATACATAAATCTCCTCGCAACTTAATTGGAACGATATTTTCGATGATGTCCGCATTAGATTATTTTGTGTTTTTGATACAATTTTAAAATATACCTACTATTTTTTTCTATAAATAATTAAAAATACCTTTTTTCAAGGAAATTCAGCAGTGTAGTATGAAAGAAAATTTCTCGATAGAGTACTGAGTTAAGGGTTAAACCTGGAGTGGTGTTATTCTTAAATCAAAATATAAAAATCAAAAAGGGATAGTTACATAGTTCTTTGAAAATATACTGACATATACATCTGATTGAAAATATAAGTAACGTCCATAAAAATATAAACTTAAAGAAATTTGAGAATTATTTTGACTGGACTGTCAAGAATGTCTACCATTTTGGCGTTTCTTATATTTACAATAAATTTTTAACATTAATAAATCGAGAGTACCTAACTAATTCTTCATGACACTTTTTGGCGACTCAAATATCACAAATGTGAAAAGGCCTTCTGGAGAAAGAAGTATAACTTGGTATTGTAATTTATTCAGCACGGTAAACGATGCATCTGCACTGATTTAATACACCTAATGGTTTCGTCAAGAATGCTATAGTGGTGGGTAGGTAATATAGAGTGTCCTTACCTCGCAATGGGACTGGCTTATGTCAGTCATATTGAGCTTGAAGACTCGATCCCTGTAACAATAAAGAGAAACATATTTAAACTTATTTCATATTATAACATTTAGCTTTTTTAGTGTGAAGGATGTATTTGGGTTCATATAGAAAAAAAACACATACTTAAAATAATAACAATTTGTTTGAAGTGTTATTTTTCATTTATGTATTTAGTACACCCTTATTAAAAAAACACAAACCTAGAAAAGTATATAAATATATTGTTAGAATGCATCTTCATATATATTTATATTTTCACTGATTCCCCCCAAGAAATAAAAATATAATAAAAGTTTTTTTACTTTCCGTAGTACACATGTACCTACATATAATTAGATTGTTTACATGATATTTGATCAGATTTACCCTTTAATTTATCCGTTAAGAAGTTATCCCTACTTTTCCCATCCATTGACTTCAAATGTCCAGTTGAGATTGTTTTGTATGTATGTTTTCCAACCCCCAGCCCCTACAAGAAACTCAAACAATAACATCGCATCCCCTTTACGTACTACTGAAGCAGCAGTATATTGTAGTGTGTATTGTGCCAAGCGAATGAACCAAAACATATGAGGCAATCATTTTATTCCATGGAACATTGAACATTACATGTTGTTTTTCTTCTTTCTTTTTTTACTTCCCAATTCTACGAATTTCCATTAATCTTGTAAGGAAGAATTTGCTGGTAGATATAAATATTAAATACCAGCTTTGAACAGAGCTTTGCTGAGAAAATTGACGTAAAACACTTAATAGCATAAGAAAGAATGTAATATTTTGTTACACCTTCTATAAATTTAAAGAAATAAAAAACAAAAATCATTATTTTAAAATTTATTACAACGAATATTTTTAGTCATGTTATATATCAATATCAAATAAAATATTAAATTTTTTGACATTTAATTATTTTTATACCAACTGTAAAATTAATCATTCCGAAATAAGTTTGCAATTGTTATAGACTGAAGTTAACTTTCCTTATGAGTTTAAAGATAATAAAAAATAAGTTTTGTCTTTACATGTGTAATGTTTAGAACCTGAAAAGGTGTGATTTTTATCCAGAAGGAATATTGTTTTTCCTCATGTATTTCTTAATTAAGGTATTCATAGACAGACACACGTGGACAACTTTGTATAGAGAGAGAACATCTTGTTATTTCTGTCATAGCAATGTGATAAATTATCTGTCAATTTGAAATTGAAATTACTAAATTCATTAAAAATTAAGAATATTACTCAAAGACACCTCATCTGCACAATTATGCAAGCTCCCTTTTTGTAAGTAGCCGGAAAGTTGTCCCAATATTAGCGAATCGGCATAGGCTGGTAGTGTAAGTGCATACCATGGGTATGTTCACAAATGCCACTAATTCCCGATTCACAGCATTATGTTCGTCATCTATTGAGCATATTTGTTAGCTGACAGAACCTAACTATCTTTATGATTTACGAGGTTGTTGACAATCTATAGTTGATTAACAACTTGAACACTAGATTCATTTAGAACATTAACTATATTCGTGTTTACGAACGGGTTCAAATATTTTTTGTATTGTATTATTATTAGAACTGTACTATCATTGCGTATTATTTAAGTGATTTATTTAATGCAAAAAACAAACATGTCCCAACAAATCATAAATTATGTTTTCTTATTTCCGCCGTAAGAAGTATGATGCGTAATAATAAAAATAATATTTATTATTTCACATTGGAAGATGATCCTATGAAACTTATTTTTATATTTCTCGACGTGAAAAGTTCTTATGTACGAACTTATGAATGCACAACATAAAACTTTTCTTATGTACGTAATAAACTTGTAACTTTCTAGTTAACTTATTAAAAGGAAATGTAAGTTCTAACGCTTGAATAATGTTTCTAAAAGAGTTTAGAAATCTCAATACTAGAATTTTTTTTTAATTTCTTTTTTCTTTCTAATTTTCTAATTTTCAACGCATTTACTATATTGTTGCAAACTGCAAAAGTCTGTAGTAAAATTCCATATTGAATAGTATCAAAAATATACATTTATTAAGATAAGAATTATACACACTTACTTAGAAACAGATAAGTTTATTTATTATTCCTAAGATTAAGAATCTATTATCAAATTTCAATACAAATAATTTATTTAATAAAATCATGTCATAATTTGGGTTAGTTGGAAAAGATTGCACCATTGCGATAAACTCGCCATCTGTATTTTGAATTTATTAAATTTGAATGCTTTTCTCTTTATAATACTATGTACTGTGATTAATAAACAGTATATGAATAAATAAATTTGCACAAAATATACCAATTAAAAAATGACGAAAAATAATATTCTCGAGGTTTTGGAAATCCCTTATCTAAAAAATTAAAGGTTTCGGATAAAAAAGTCATTGATTGGAATGCAACTTGATGACATTGCTTTAGTATAACAAATCTGCCACTTTCGCTATTAACTTTGTATAAAAAAGTATTTTTATATCACATTTAATTATTTCATGAATACTTCAGCAAAAGGGAAATCTGAAAATCGGCATAGTATCCATTAAAACATCTGAAAACACACGTGGGTGTCAACAACGAGATTTTCACCCATGTCTTGAAGTCATTTCAAGCCGTTATGGCGCTACTTCATTTATTTGTAGTGCCGAGTCTATTATTTTAATGTTTAGAGGGTAATTCTATTGATTCACCACCTCCGTAAGGGTATTCGTTTGTCGCATAAGTGAAATCGTAATATTGCCTTTTTATACAATGGACAATCAAACCTTAGTAGACTCTGATACTTTTATTCTAACAAAATAATATTTTTTCCCTTTCAAACTTTATCTTTTCGAATAATTCTGCTAAGATTTTTCCGTTATAATATTAAATATATTAATCCGAGATAAATGATACCCTCGCCCAAATCATGTTTGGAGAATGTCCAATGATATGGTTAAGTAATTTTTCTAATTTTTTACTTATTTAAGAGGCACCAACTATGTTATAGTTTCTAGACATTTTTAAAATTGACTTAACTGACATTGTATATTATAACTCAAATTTTAAACACGCTATCGCGATTTCAGTGTTCCTACACCATTGAAGAACTATTCAAGAATTTCTTTCTTACTTTACTTAGTTTTGCTCACTTTTTTCACAATTCACCGTTCGTATGGTAACGATGTCATAGCGTTCAGAATCTCACGATTTAAGATACGTCACGAAACAAACAAACTCTTTATTAAAATAAAAGATTTTGCATGGTTAGTGTGGATGACATAAGAACTACCATTCCTGAAGCATCCACGGATAAGGGAGGGTACAACCCTTAATGATTCATAAGAAATACCTGCCAGTACGATCGAAAACTTAAGAAAAAAGTAGGAATTCTATTTTTATCAGGAATATCACGGAACAAGGATGAAAGTGGCATAAATGCAGTGGAAATGAGATCGTTGAGAAGGATGTGTGGTAAAAGTCTGAGAGATCGTGTGCGTAACAGTGATATACGAAAGGAATGTGGAATGAAAGTTGGTGTAATAACAAGGATGAATGTAAATAAGTTAAGATGGTTTGGGCACGTGGAAAGAATGAATGAGGACAGAATGACTAAGAAGATATATTTGGCTGAGAGGAATGGTGCTCGGAGACGTGGACGTCCGAGGATTAAATGGCAAGATCATTTAAATCAAATCCTACAGGACGGTCACGTGTTGAGCACGTTGAACAGGAGAGCATGCATGAGGAATTGTATGACAGTGACGGAAGCGAAAGATGTATGCAAGGATAGAAGGAAGTGGCGCTCGATCCTTTCTGCCTACCCCGCGAGGGAAGCGGCGTGATGGTATGTATGTATGTATGTATATCACGGAACAATACAATAATAATTCTAATTAAAATTCGTCAAATTATTTTATTATGTTTACAGTTTATTGCATAGTAATAATTTATATGCCCTTCCTTAGTTTACGACTTTCGTTTCACAAAAACTTTTATTAGTTGGTAAGTATATATAAATTCGGTACAACACGTGCACACAAATAATGTTAAAATGAAATACGATACATATTATTACTATTAATAAACATACAACAGATATAAAGAAAATAAATTTATTTTGATGTTTATAGACGTCAAATAAAAAAAGGAATATTTAACACGAATGCCTAACTGAGACGGATTAAGTTTATTTTATCATTACTGCGATTATGATTATTTGAAAAAATTGTATTGTTGCCTGTAGTGAAAATGTGTTTTTTGTTGTAGTTAAAATAAATATCAATATTAATAAACACAGTAAATTTTTCACTAATTTTAAAATAACTGAAAATTAGTGAAAAATTAACTATGTTTATTAATATTGATATTTATAATCATGATTTTTCACTCTGTGAATGTACAAACATTAGAACTACTAATTAAAATATTTTCTATCATTCACTCGACACGCTGTGGTCAACTGGAAGCAGGTGGAAGAGAATCGAATGGCGTGAAAGGAAATGGAGGAGACCTTCGTCCAGGAGTGAATGGGAGTGGGCTGAGAAGAAGAAGAAGAAGAAGAAAATATTTTCTTATAAGATTATTTATGATAGATGAATATGAATGGAGATGCCAACACTGGCATAGTGATATTAAACTAGAGAGAATTAAAATATTAATAAATCGTCACCTAAACGGATAAATAGAAGTCCTTGGACTCCTGCAATATCCAAGAAATAAAGTTATTTCAACATGTTTATTTTAAAATAAGATGCTTTAAACGGCTATTAAATTCGCTTTTATTCAACTTTTACTGTCACGAAGAGAATTATTTCCATGTTTATTATAAACAGTTGTTCCGCTGACATGTGAACGATGTCGTGTTGGGATGGATGGATGAACTAATTAATTTTTGTATTGATAACATGAAAAGGATAATATAGAAATCATCGTGGATTCCCGGAGATAGAAAAGGCTATTACATAACAAGACTGGACTTCTAACCTATATGATTTTTGGATATACTCGCAATTAATTAGAAAGAGACACCATCCTAACAATATAAACTTTATTGCAACTGCTGATACCATATTTTTCTTGAATTAGACCAAAAAGGCACAGTCTTTTTGATTCAATTCTCCCATTGTTGTTAAGTTATTATACTCCTTGTCTCTTTGATGTAAGTTATCGAGTGTCCTTTAAAAGGGATTTGAACATCATTGCATACCTACATGTAGGTAGGTATATGGCATTTATCATCTGCAAATCAGCGATGAAGTACGCCACTTTTTAAATGTCTGTTTTTGGTACAAAGAAGAAGGAATTTATGTTTTTTACATACTTATATAAATACCATCACGCCGCTTCCCTCGCGGGGTAGGCAGAAAGGATCGAGCGCCAGTTCCTTCAATCCTTGCATATATCTTTCGCTTCCGTCACTATTATACAATTCATCATGCATGCTCTCCTGTTCAATGTGATTAACACTTGACCGTCCTGTAGGATTTGATTTAAATGATCTTGCCATTTTATTCTCGGGCGTCCACGTCTCCGAGCACCATACCTCTCAGCCAAATATATTATCTTCTTGGTGATTCTGTTCTCATTCGTTCTTTCCACATGCCTTAACCATCGGAGCTTATTTATGTATGTTTTTTGCACTCAGTTAATCCACCTACTTTGTTGGATATATCGTGATGGTATATATCTAAATTAGAAAAAATGATAATTTAGGGTCGCCTCTACTATTTTTTAACATTTGATATAAGCGGCACCTTTATAATATGTAGTTTCATGGCACAGACACAGACCAGAACGAAACTACAGCAGGTCACATTTTATGGCATTCAGTATTTCTAATAAATTTTGTAATACACCCAGAGGATCACATAATAATATTAAATCATTATACCATTCTAATTGAATGAAAAGCGCCAATGTGTTAAAACAAATGTAATTACCTACTACAATATATTTTTCATTTCAAACACGTAAACCTGGTAAGATTCATACAAAATTCAATATTGGTGTTATCCTTAGTAATTAAATTAATAGAAATAGATGACGAAACCTTAGAGAATTATTATTGTAAGCCATTCTACGAGAGACGTTTAGTTTTGCATACAGATTAGGTTATGAAACATTACAGAAATAAAAACAGTACCTACTCAAAAACAGGTAATTTCTGTTTTTACAACCTAATTATCTGTCTTAGTGAAACCTCACTCAAAACAGAGACGCTCTGCCCATTTTATGTCACATTTTTTGAATAAAATTATTCCCGGCTGTTGTCATTTCCTTTAGGCACATTGTATTGTCTTTTAGCCATATTAAACAAAGTGATGTGTTTAACCTTTCATTAAAACGCAAGCTAATTAATTGTTAGTAATGTTTTGATTTTATCAGAAATACATAGCTCTAAGACATGTTTAGTTTGATAGATCTAAATATGTATGCATTTTTAGTTAGTAGGGGTGTATGAAAGTGCAGTAGTATTTAAAAAAAAAGAGCCATTTCACAGCGGTTAATCACCTCCTTAAACTTTTGAGTAATAATGTTATTTTTGTATGGGAATGAGATAAGTATTATATTCGTAGTATGTGTGTATAATGTAGGTATGTTGCTTTTTACTCAACGGTGTAAACGGAGAAAGATAGTCCGCTGTTTGTTTTGTACAAATTAAAACAAATCGTTTACTAACAACAATGAAGAAGTGTTGTATGGAAAAGGTTGGCAGAGGATCGTACATTATGTAATTTTATTCTTACCCGTAATAAAACATTTTGCCCAATGGAAAAAAATAAAAGCGAAAAGTTCCTACACAACAATGAGTAGTTGATGTAGTAGTAATAGTATGTATATTGGTAGGTAGGTGCTTAATAAATGTTTATATTCATAATGAATTTATATGTGTGTTATAAAATTCAACGATAACGAAATTTACTATTCAATTGAACCCTTTTCCCCACTCTGTAAAGGAATTATATATATCGGGGAAAAGTATCCATTATTCCGTGAAGATTTCCCCTGCGTGAAACATTTTTCAATTGCAGTTGATTACAAAAAAAATATTTATAAATAATTCAAGATCCGTTACGTGGAAAAATAGAGGTAAGCATCATATAATATGTGAGGGCTCTAGAGGGCCATGAGGGTATTTAGATATTTTTGGTCTCGTCAAAAAATAAACACATCTTATCCATTTGGTGTTAAATCAGTGATGCCAGCCACGTCACAAAAAATGTGAAAGTTACAACGCGAACCAATGGAATATTCAGAGGGTTGTAGGCTGTGGTACAAATCTACAGGCTTTGTACATGTTTTCTAAATTATATAAACGGATGATTTACAATATTTTCAGTACGAAATCAAATTGTAAATATACACATTGTACAAAATGACAAAACACCATTGCGTTTTAGTGGCATATTGTTATTAAGCCTCACACGACATTATACGTCATGAAAAAAAATAGATTATAAAAATAGGCTACGTGTAACAAAGAATTGCGTTGAATGTGATTTGAGCACACAAAAACCAATATAAATTTATCAGCCTTTACTATTTGGTATGTAATTGAGATAAAAAAATAAAATATAAAGAATAATATTATTTCATGTTGTTTTTTTTTCATTCTTTTTGTCAACATACTGATTTATTAGTAATAGGTATCTGCAAACTTCACTGGCCAAAATATTAATTCAATATATTTATTTGTAATATGAACCACATGACTGTATGTTTTGATTGGCTAATAAAATAAAATAAATAAGAGTTTTTTTTTATTGTATAGTTTTCCATCCATTCATCCATCCATACCATCACGCCGCTTCCCTCGCGGGGTAGGCAGAAAGGATCGAGCGCCACTTCCTTCTATCCTTGCATAAATCTTTCGCTTCCGTCACTGTCATATAATTCCTCATGCATGATCTCCTGTTCAATGTGCTCAAAACGTGACCGTCCTGTAGGACTTGATTTAAACGATCTTGCCATTTAATCCTCGGACGTCCACGTCTACGAGCACCATTCCTCTCAGCCAAATATATCTTCTTAGTCATTCTGTCCTCATTCATTCTTTCTACGTGCCTAAACCATCTTAACTTATTTACATTCATCCTTGTTATTACACCAACTTTCATTCCACATTCCTTTCGTATATCACTGTTACGCACATGATCTCTCAGACTTTTACCACACATCCTTCTCAACGATCTCATTTCCACTGCATTTATGCCACTTTCATCTTTCTTTAACCATGTCCACGTCTCACTTGCATATATAAGTGTTGGCACTAAGATAGCAGAGTGCACCAACCTTTTAGCCGTATAGTTGTATAGTTTTACATCAGTTTATTAATTACTCATCACCAGTTTCGTGTACTCTGATTTCGTATTATCAGGTACTGATCTATGGACTACAGACAACTAAATAATCCTTTGATTTATCAGAAATTACTAAGTATTCAAACAAATGATTCTATTAAGCTCATCACATACAGATTCTGCTTATGATTGCTTCAGTATCCTATTTCTCTTCAAAATAATATCCCGAACAAAGTCATGGTAAAGTAGATGAATTCATTTTGAATGGTTGCCGACAATTAGTTGCAGTTGACGAGAATGTGTAATGCAATTATTTCTAAAGAACACTTTCCCCTCTGGCAAGGCATCTTAACAGGATTAGATGGCCACTGGTCAGCCCATTGCAGGGGAGTTGTAAATTGCATGGGGCTTTTATTAAGCAGCTTCAATTACGTCAAGTGCAATACTTATGAGTTTACTTTTATTTTTTACATATTATGATTAAAGAGTATTGTTTATTATTAAATCCTTTCAAAAATGAATTTACTTAATGTTGCACTTGAAAATACAAATAATCAATATCTATTATGAAAAATAGATAATTACAATGACTGTACATAATTAAACATTAAAAAAGGATTAATTCTTGTGTAGCAAAGAGAAAACCACCAATATATTCAATGCAGTTAGTCCACTGTCTACCTTATTTTGTGGGAAATGTCATGATGATACGTACTAAATGGTGGAGAAACATTTGAAATGGATAATTAGCAACTGAAAAACAAACTTCTTAAATGATCAACTTTATAATAAATAGTGCCAACTTATTTCAACCAATCCATGTTTCAGTGACAACAAATTAAATATATTTGATGGGACTATAACATTTGATATATTTTTTCCTGTGTAAGTTACCGTGTGCATATTCAAAATAAGGTTAAACTTTGGTTTAAATAATAAATATGCAAGGTATAGGCCGTATAGGTATGTTTAAATTGGTCACAAAATCGATAGTAATTATTTAAGCAATTATCCCCAGTTGATGAATATTTGAATGGCGAAAATCGTGTCAATGTAAGCAGTGATGTTGCAATAGTGAAGATACTTCCATAAATAAGATGGGAGAAGGATAATATGCGATTCTCGTCCCTAAGGGCAGAAGATATCAGTCACGCAGGAGAACTGTTAGGTACTATTTGGCTACAACATATCACATCCCACCTGCATCTAATATTCAAGCCTAACTCCGTGCTATTTATAAGATAGCCGAGATCTCGTTAATATATTAAGTCGAATATACATGTAACTGCTTACTTAAAATGTACATACGTACACGAGTAAATCAAGTTTGCGTGCGTAGGTTTACATCAAGGGAAAAGATTTCATGTTCTGTGGAGTCTTTGGCAAAGAAAAATTCTTCCTAACTTTTTTGTAAGTTTTTGAGAATTATTTAATACTAGCTTTTATAACCCGGCAACGCTCGGGTTTAAAAACAGATATTCATCCAAATATGTGAGTTAAAACTACACAATCTTATTGAAAAAATGAACTTAAAATCTATTTAGCAGCAAAAAAAGTACATGTCATAATAATAATCAGCTCTATGCGTGCCAAAATCATATATACAATACATACAGTTTGTCAAAAAATAGTTGACAAATAATCGAGGGCGCTGTTATCTTTCACATTGTAGCCCTATTCAAACATTGATTGTGTAAAAACGAAACCTTGTAAGAGAACCTACTTTCACATTACATTCATCACTTTCAATTCTCACTCTTTCTATCAGTCTCTTTCCGTGCATACATTTAGTTGCTGACTCTTTTTATTATTCACTCTTTTAGTTCCAGACAAAAAAAAATCCTATAGCTAATAATAATAAGCTAGGACCTCTCCAAGTAAATGGACTTTTTACATACATACATATATACCATCACGCCACTTCCCTCGCGGGGTAGGCAAAAAGGATTGAGCGCTTTTTCCTTCTATCCTTGCATACATCTTTCGCTTCCGTCACTGTCATACAATTTCTCATGCATGCTCTCCTGTTCAATGTGCTCAACACGTGACCGCCCTGTAGGATTTGATTTAAATGATCTTGCTTTTGAACCTCGGACGTCCACGTCTCCGAGCACCATTCCTCTTAGCCAAATATATCTTCTTTGTCATTCTGTCCTCATTCATTCTTTCCACATGCCCAAACCATTGTAACATATTTATATTCATCCCTGTAACCACACCAACTTTCATTCCACATTCCTTTCGTAAATAACTGTTACACACACAATCTCTCAGACCTTTACCACACATCCTTCTCAACGATCTCATTTCTACCACTTTCATCCTTCTCTAAACATGTCCACGTCTCACTTGCATACATGAGTGTTGGCACTAAGATAGCAGAGTGCACTAACCATTTAGCTGTGGTAGATATGTTCCTATTTGCAATTATTGGTCGGATTGCACCATTTACCTTATTGCCAGCAACTTTTCTCCTTTCAATCGCTTTCACACTTCCCATCTCTCGTGAACAAACTATCCAAGTACACACATTCGTCAACTTGCTCTAACACTTCGTTGTCAATCATTACCTGTCATACTGTTCTCTCACTTCCTCTTTCAAAGACCATGACTTTGGGCTTCTTTTACATGATAAAATCATTTAATAAATACTTAGCATTTTCACCTTCAGAAGCATATACTGGTTAAATGGCTGCATAATGATAGACATCATCTAACTAAGGATATCCTCACAATTACACATCCATGAAAATATGCTGTTAACTGTAATATTTTACATTAAAGGGAAAATAAAACAGACTCGTAATTATAATATAAAACTATTTAATAAAAACAGTAAAATAAATATAAGAAATATGTAGTGTAACATTCGACAGTGGACCGGTGTCAGAACCGTGGAGGAGCTGTTTCGCGCCGCCCAGGACAGGGAAGCTTTCTCTCAAATGGTCGTCAACGTCGGGGGGACCCGGCAAGACACATGAAGAAGAAGAAGAAGTGTAATACAAATGCACTTTTTGGCGAATGGAGTAGATATCAAAATCATCCTGGACGGCCTTCCCTATGTTTTCTTTTATAATTCTTCTTATAGAACTCACAGATAATCCTGAAAGAAAAGAACATTGAAATTCATCAGCAATACAGTAATTTAACTTCCTAGAAACACGGGATTGTCATATAAGTGAGTCATCGAAACATTCCATACACAATCATTTAATGATGCATTATTATTAAGCATCTGAGACATTCACTTCAGCTTTTTATTTAGCTTATTCTAATATTCGGTAAAATAATTTGCCTTTTTAAGTAAATTCATTACATTAAATATATTTTAAGAAGGCACAGAATTGAATAGTAATCTTGTAATAGAAATACAATTAAGAGTCGTCAAACATAAAAAAATACAATTTAAAATATTAAGACAGTGCTTACCAGTCAAATCAATGTTTTTTGGAAAACATTGTTAATCTACCAGCGTAGTTTTTGAGCTTCAAACTCCGCTTAACACTGGGAATATTTCTTGAAAACATTTTTTTTAGATACACTACGTATTGTTTTATTCAGTTTTATATTTTTAAAGTCTTTTAAAATCAAAACAAAGTCAAAAAAATTTACCGGATCACCAAACGCCATACAATTGACAGATCGGACAGTGTTGCCAGTGTAACTAATTTGTGTTTTATCATCGGTACAAATATCTGTTGCATTAGAAAAAAAGGGAATCGTGAGAAAATAATTATTCTAAAGTAGCATTCACATTGCTTCACACTGGATGATCATTCAGAGTGTCAGGGTCAAACCTGTTCATCGAAAGTGAACACGTCTGTTCACATTTGTTCATCCTATGCTCTCACTGCCATGTCAACACTTTCAGTCATGTTGTATTTTGACATATTTTCGTACAAAAATATAATTAAATAAATAAAAAAATGAAAAAAAGCCCTTAAAACAAATCAATATAGTTCTCGACTGCATAATAATTTTGTATATGATTCTGACATTCTATACAAATTCATAGAGAATAAAACAAAAAATAAGATAAAATTTGTTTATGGTCGTTTCAGTGAAAGGTCCTTTCATCGAAATTATGACGGGCTGTTATCGCTTTCATCCGTCATCGCTAGTGATCATTATTGATGAAACGCCCGTTCACACCTTTTTATCTTGGAGGTTCATCCGGAGTGATCACTGAAAGTGAACAAATGTGAACGACCCTTTAGAAAACTGACGATATTTATTCCTATACTATTTCGAAAATTTAGCGATGGGGGGGGGGGTAGAAATTGAAATATGAAACAGAATTGTGAACAGTATGATTTATATCATTTTTGGGTAGATGGCGCTCTTGTAGCTGACTGAACCCATAACTTCTCCAATTTTTTAATCAAATATAATAGTTTATCGATTAAGTTTTTATTTATTTTTATTTTCCGACCAAAATAAAGTGTTTTTTTTATTTGATAGTTTTGTTTTTTGTGTTTGTTTCTTAAAATTAAGTGATAAATTTTAATAAAATTAAAATATCTAATACCTAAAATTTGTGACAATAAAAATAGTTTACATGATTTGTATTTTAAGAGTAATAAAAATAAATTAAAGTGACAAATAATATTGTAAATGCGCTCTTGAGGTGATTTCATTACAAAAACAGCGCAATATAAGTGATCTAATAATAATCATGTTGTAGTAAAAATTATATTTTTCCCATGTGTAAGGTCCGATTGTGCGGTATTTTCTTGGCAAAATGCAGGTAATTTTGGTCACACAATCTGGCAACCCTGATTTTGACACTTAGTATCTCTATGCTTATTATGACAGTTTTGAATTGTTTACGTTTAGTGTTAGAAATTCTATAATTATTTTGAATTTAGAATACTTTCATGAAATTTAAAATTACTGCAAACCATACAATAATAATTTTATTATACGAAAGTACAAATCGCGGACATTATTCTTTATTTGAAATGTAATTATATTCCTAAAAAATAGATGTAACGCAAATAATGCTTTAGAGACACAAATTTCTTTTCAGAGTGAGTCATAAAACAGAATTATAAAGTTGGTATGCAATTCTAACAATTATCTTTATCAATAGACAGTATCTTAATATCTAAATTTTGAAAATCTTATGTTTTTAGATGCATGTTTTGAATAAATGAAATACTTCTAATGAAACAGATTGATGCAAGCATAATATTGAAATGATATCCTTTACAAAAGTGCCTAACTACCATTATGTTAAATGCAAGTTTTAGAAATGTTATCTATGGCTTGGTATAGTTATATTATATGATGACATTATATTATGAGATAATTAAGAATGATGCATCTCACACCCTTTTCTGTGATTGTTATAACAGATAACTTTATTTAGAAATTAAAAGAAACTCAGAATATCCTTCAATAAAATAAGAACACATATAAATAGTATTGTTGTAGATATGAGTTTTTTTATTTTATTTTGATGTTTACCTTACTTTGACAAAAGAACATTGAAGCATCATTGAATTAGTTCTGTGTTTTTGATATTATTGGTAACCATATTTTGAAATAAAAAGAAACTGAATATCAACAATAAAATAAGAACACATATTAATAGCATGGTCGTAGATATATGAGATTTTTAGTGATTTTCAAGTTTACCAAACATCGACAAAAGATCGTTGATACATCATCATTTATAAATTAAATCTTTATAAAAGTATACATATTAAATGTTTTCAGCTCGCCTACTGGATGATACAATATATCGTACAGAGGACATAAAAGTCAAAAAACAAACAAACTAATGAACTGATGTACCAACCAAAATATTAATGTATTGGATTCTATGTCATTCATGTCGGCCATTATGAAATTAGCCCAAGATGTCAAAAATATGCAATTTTAACTTGCATAATTCAGGAGTTTTTATCATAATCAAACACAACAATTTATAACCAAAATAATCCCCAAATGTTTAGTTTCAGTACTGATGTATTTCGCGTCACATCCATTGTGAAATTAATTCAGTACACTGAAAAATGTTCGACCATGAATATTGCTACTTACAAAAACTTTCATAGATTTTTCCATACAAATTTTATTATTATAATTTCTTTATCAATACATAAGATATTTTAAATGTTTTTAGCCTTGAACGTGCCCAGGAGATGAGACCTCGTATAGAGTGTATTATTTTACTTCTGTCTTTCCTTATTTCAGAGTCCATAAAGGACATACGCACATACGAACCGACTCAAATATTTATGTGTGGATTTTCAACGATGAGGCACGCCACAAGTCTTCAATATCATAATTTTGCTGGCCCAATGAGGTTACTTTCATTGTATTATTATAAGTATAGTAAATGAGCTGGATATTTCATTTGTGGATTTGCCATGATGGTGCAGATAGAAAGAATAACCCTTCAGAAGGCACATTACTTTTGAATCATGACATTAATAGGCAGTCTTACTTACTATCTTTGAGTTTTTATTTAGGACGTTCTTTACATATCCAATAAAAAAATAATTTATCGATCGATTGTTCATTGTAAGTGAAAGTTCATTACAGCAAGAAATTCAAATAAAACTAACATAACGTAATTGTGACTTTATTGATTTGTGAGCCAGCTTTCGAAAACTTCCGCTGTCATTGTAAGGCTAAATTCAACTTTCAGCTGCAATTGATTAAAAAAAATTTTATAAGAGAGCAAAGCATTTTTTAATATGCTCTGTAACAGTTGTTTTAAGAATTCCCCATACAATATTATCTATGAATTTGAATGGTGAATTTATTCAACCATTCATAAGCTCCGAGATATGCTAGATTATTATTATATTAGTTAATGTATCATAACATAATAATTTCATATGAGAATTAGAATAAACATATAAATTTAATGTTTGAATGTAATGATCCATTTCTCGGAAACACTAAGAGTGAGATTCAGGCAACAATTTGTACTTATCCAACAACACAATAATAATTATTACTAGTGATAGGAACAATGAAAAGCCACAAACCCATCAAAACTAGTCAATTTACTTAAAGGCATTGATGTCTTGACATTAATTTTGCAAGCATACAGTGTTATTGCATATCGTAAAGTATGGTTTTATTGTTTAGATTTTGGAAATGATTATCTTTATACACTTGCCCTTTGATAATTGTAAATAGTAGTATGTATGTAATATTAATAGGTGAAGATTTGATGTATGAAATATAGATACATAATTGTCATGCAATATTGGGTGTGAAATGTGTATTTTTGTTTTATATATTTTTTTGTATAAGGCATAAACAGTTAATTTGATAAATAAATAAATATTATAAGTTGTTGGCGAATCGTTTGATATTAAAAAGTTTTTATTAAGGTATTTAAATTTTTGTTGCATACTCAAATACAACCTTATACACATTTTACAGTAAGCAAAAAACTTGTATCGTGGGAGTTTTCCAACACATGGGATCCAACCACACACCTCTTGTACATGAGGCTGACGAAATTATTTTCAAAGTATGTAGATATTTATATAACGTTTGTTATGTAGGGTTATGAAAAAATAGTTGATTTTTTCATGTATGTAGGTAATTTGAAAATGGTGATAGGAAATGCGAGGTTAGGTTATGGAGCAAAAGTACTAAATAAGATACAAGTGATGAAAACTATTGTTAATACACATCGTAAAAGGTTTCGACACTAAACTTAGAAGTATTAATTAATGTTGATTACTTATTACCTATATCCAAAAATCTAGATATTATTCAATAAGAAATTTCAAAATTTTATAAACAATCAACGCTACATTAAAAACTACGTATTAAAACTTTAATATGCGAAGATTGATATTTTTTTTATAGATATATCTGGGTTTTTTTATAAACCCAAATACAACCTTATACACCTTTCACAGTAAGCTAAAAACTTGTGTCGTGAAAGAGGAGTTTGCCGGCACCTAGGATCGAACCGCGGACCCTTTGTTCATGAGGCCGAGACTCTACCTCCAGGCTACCAACGAATTCGAATAAATAAATATAAATCAAATTTCAGATGACTTCTTAATATCATCATAAAATGATAACGTTAAGATTGTATTATGTAATTTGAAATAAGTCGAAAAATGTCTCTCTGCGAATTAACAATCAATAGTAGAAAGAAACACTTGTTTCAAATTACATAATTATGGAATTCTACTACGTGTGCACCGACACAATTAATAAAGTTAAGATTGTAGCAGAATTTAGTTTATTACATTCTGTAATCAAGGTTAAACTACAGATCATAAAATTACAAATTATTTGAGAGAAAAGCTTCGTTTAAATAATATTATCTACTCTTGAGTCCATTATTATTACTATTACGAAATATGTGGAGCTTTGAGAAACAGTATATTTATAGTATAACTGAATGAAAATATATTAAGTTTAGTAGTATAATACAAATAATAATATGTATAGTAATTCTTCATTATATTGTCACCTCTAAAGGCATAAAGTTCATCCCATAGGCTTTTCGAGTAGGTACCGATAGAAAATAGACTGGATCATTTACATCTTTTGACTTTCTTAAGTATACATTTTTTAAAAGTTGACAAAATAAATATTCAAATTCAAATTTGTTTATTATTAACGAATATATCCTTTTTTTTACAATTAACAGTTTTATTTTTACAACAACATAATTTTTATTATATAATAAAATGAATAATATTTATAATTATTGTTTGGTGTTACTATACGATGACGCGAAATCGAAATGAACGAAACCAGTCATGCGTTTGTTTTACGCTATAGCAACACCATACGATTTAAGTAATGGCATTCATTTTATTTTATAATTTAAAATGAAGTGTTACAAAGTTAATACGATACAATCAATGAAACATAATATACCATTAGTTCCCTTATTAAAATTGAGCAGAACCTTTTTCATGCTGTGCCCCACGGAAATTTTATACATATTTTAATTTTCTACATAGTGCAATGATCCAGCTCAGTAGACATTATTAGGTACATATTATATGAGGTTAAGCAATTTTAAGCAGAATAATGATACACTAGGTTTAGTAATAAGGCCTAGTACAGAGATAAAATAAAGGATAATAACGACACCTACATTTTAATGTTCAAACCAGAACATCTCATTGTTGATATTATGTACTCACAGTATTGTGGATTTAATTAATTAACTTCAACTTGGTATGTTACACTAACTTGTACACTCGTACTCGAAATTGTGGAATAACTACTATGTGTGGTTAAGTGATACATTACTCACAAACAGCGATTAGCGTTGCGTCGGGCTAAACATATTTTTTAATTGCTTTTGGGCACATTGACTCTAAAACAACAACTCATTCATTTGAAAAATTTTGAAATTTTTATTTGTTTTTTTTTTTATAAAATACAACTGTTTTGTATGGTTTCGGTTTGTTTAGGGATACGTCTATTACAATTAATACGTCTATTACAGATACGTCTATTACAATTAATATCAGACATCGCTCACTAGCTTCACTATGTATAAAGAGTTACAATTCATTGGATTGGTCTGCAACGAGTTTGGATTTTCATCTCCATTCCTCCCTATTCTCAGCCAGTCCCTTCAGTTCTACGTATGAGCCACAGTTCACAGCTTCACTAAGGAAGTCTGTTATATACATTTTTGTGATTATAGGTATGAACAACTTTTCTTTTGGTCTTTTTCTATTAGTGCCATATTAAGTCGCCCTGACGTTGCCGATCACTCTGTAGAATGCCTCTTTATCTTGTAATTTCTACTAGACTAGTATTTTTCACGAATCATAAGCAAATATGATACTCTAAATTAATAATGTTACAATTTTCTCAGCAAATAATTTCGATGAGAGTTCAAAGGCTTGAGGCCTAAGGTATAATGATTTGGATTTCCATTAAAGGTTATACAAAAGGTTATTGAATGAAATATCAGATAACTGAAATCAAAACACAAAACATAATAATTCCAAGATTTGGATGTAATACCAATATTCATTAAAATAAAGGATAAATCGATACAGTATTCATTTTACAAATACTATTTCACTGACCAAAATGTTATAACACTAAAACATGAACACTCGTAATTTTATAAATTCTTAATCATAGTTAATAAAATACCCAATATTTTACAGCATTTTTGAATTAAAGCTTTATAAGGTTTTATAAGAACAAACTATGTGAACGAATAAGAGTAAATTGATTCAATTTAGGTATGTCGATCTTTCCAGCAATTCAATATTAATGTAGATATTTATATTTCTATGAATTTTTTTTTTTCGATAACTGTTGAGCTTTTGACTTCCAATTAAAGGTCTCTAATACAAGACACAATATTACACACATTGTTTACTGGATAAGTGTTGGTGTTAAAGTTTACTCAAAACTGAAATATGTCTTTCAAAAAGTTATCACCGTTTGATGATATTTATATCAACATTTCAGAACGATAACACTATGTTATACTTTTTTTGCAAATCAAAGAAAATACTTACAGATAAAATTGAATTGGTGTAAATGAAGATTTAAAATATTTAAACTCTTCAGTGAGTACATAATGTAGAGAGCGTTTCTGTAATAAATATTCCTATATCGCAGTAGCTGCTATAATAAATATTTATATTATCATTCCAATGAGCTTATTGTAAACTTCTCTGATTTATATCAATCATTAAGATAAGGGATGAAATACTCACTGAAATACAACTGATTTACACTACACAGGGTGATTTCTACGTTCTATTATATAATATTTATTACCACTGAAAACCGAAATAAAAATATTGAGTCCTGAAAATTGTAACATCGGTTCTCAATGTTTAAAATAGTTATATATGAATTATACAATAGAGCTTTCTAACAAACAAATAAAAGGAAAACCTTTGCTCTCTATGAGAACTTGTATCCGTTGAGCATGTCCATGAGATGTATCCTATTTAATAATATAGGTTAGTGATAATATGATTTTTTTCTCAAAATATATGATATTTCTCATAATGCAATCAATTATTTCTTATAAATTTGAAATGGGGTATAACTTTAAAACCCAGGTGCCGGTAAACTGCCCTTTCACGACACAAGCTTTTAGCATAGTGTGAAAGGTGTATAAGGTTGTATATGGGTTTATAACAAACCCAGATATACATATCTTTGAAAAAAAAAATTATGGAAACAAATATCAAATAATTTATCCCGTGGAGCACCCGGTAAAGAATTGGTCTCCCACTCTTCTCCGTAAGTTTTCGAGTGTCCTGTAAAAGGCAGGTGTTCGAAAAAATTAAGACATTTTACATCTTAAATTCAGCGATGAGGTTTGCCACCCATCCTGAATGTCTTGATTTTATATTGGCACGGAGAGGACAGCTTGCATGTTTCTTACATGCAGTTGGTCTGCTGGCTACCCCACTTGTGGGATATGCCGTGATGGTATAGTAGATAGTAGTAGTAGAAACAAATAACGAAAATATCTGTAAACTTTATTCAGATTCTGGAGAGATTATGGATGCCCGACAACAGCTACTACTATACGTTACCATCACGACATATCCACTAAACGGGGAGCCAACACATTGTAGGAACACCTTCCTTCTACAGTTCACTCGAAAACTTACATTAAAGAGCGAGAGACCTATCCTTTACTCGGGACTCCACGGGGTAGCAACAGGATCGTTTAAATGTATTGCTGCAAAGAAGATAAGACTGGTCCGCGTAGACGAGGAAGCCCACAAGATGGAAGGAAAGGTAGTCATCAGCATACAACTTCTAAAGTGCATACAACATCTAGCCCAGTGATCTGAGAGGCAGAATAATAAAGAGAAGGAAAACATTTAAAATCCACTGTTCAAAGGAAATCAGATAGGAACTGACACGATCAGTAAGTTTATCCAGCACCATCCTATATTTACAGTTACTTTGTATCTATGTAACTCTTAAGGAGAGTTATAATAATAATAATAATTGAATCCTTCATTAACGGCATTAAAATAGATTGCTCTGTAATAAAGCCTCCTTTAGATAGATACTCTGTGTCCTGCCCAGTTCTTCTGACAAGATGACTTACTCGAATTATTTATCACGTCTTTACACTGAATTCGGAGTTCTTTGTCATATGATATTACGATAAAAGAGATTATTTTAAGTCTCTCTGGTGATTTTAAGATGAAAATCAATACAAATTATAAATGTTATTTTAAATAATTATAATTTAATACATACGTTCACTTGCAGAGTTTAAAATAAATAGTAATAAGCATTTTTTTCAACACTCAAAATTTTCCTGAACTTGTGCTTTAAGGGTTTAATATTTTACAGTTAGACAAATTTAACTCAAAAATAATATGAAAGCATTAAAAAAAAAAATCAAAAGATACCTACACGATATAATATAGCCAACTGTTTCCTGTAAGTTTTCAGATATACTTTATAATGCATAGAGTCGCAAAATATCACGTAGAAGATATTCAATATTTTAAATTTCATTAATTAAAAATCTGAAAGAGAGGGTGTGAGAAAGCGCGGACGTCCAAGAATTACGTGGCTTAACCACGTGGATCAAATTCTCAAGGACGGTCGCGTGTTAAGTAAGAGGAATCGGCGTGCATGTATGAGAAACTGGATGAATGTAGAGGAAGCGAAAGAAGTATGTAAGGATAGAGCGACATGGCTTTCCGTCGTAAATCGAATTAAATTAAATTAAAAAAAAAACACCGTAAATGTCTTATTTTTTATTGTACAAAGAAAACGAGCTGTATATCTATTGCGACAAGTAGTTAGCAGAGTTGAATAAATTTATTTCAGGTCTCGATATTCCCAACGTATCTAATTCATGATGGTATAGTTTTTGAAACAACTTTGCGAAAGTTCATTTAAATAAAATTAAAATAAAACAAAAAAGCAACTATTTGACTCACAGGCCTTTCAAATAGACACCTATCATCAGTGAGTTTTTGTTAGAAACTAATTTTCTAAAGTTTTCTTAGTTTTTATTGCGGTAGAAATGAGATCGCTGAGTAGGATGAATTCAACTTTTTTGTAGACATGTGCCTAAATTATTGTAAGTTCTGAAGCTAAGATTATTCCCCGTCTTTTTAATTCGTCTACCTATCTATTTTTTCTGAGAAGATACCTTAATATTTAATACATTTGTGGCTTAACTCATAATTTTTTGGTTGCGGTGGGAAAACTAATATAAAGCTAAAACGTAAGCACTGGAATCGCACCAGACTAAGCTTATATTAGTACAGTATTATTAGTAGCTTTATTTCTAAGCCGAATATTACAGGAGAGAATAAAGAACAGGCCTCTGCTGAGGTTAGTTTTCTATTAACGAGACATTGTAATTACGTGTTATTTAAAAACAATATCAAATTTAGTGTCTATAAGTAAATGGAATAAAGAATATAGGCGGTATAAATACATGGTTGATAATTTTATGGGCTGTGTCGGGTTTATTGGAAAACAGGTGTCTTAGAAGGATTTTGGATGTCAAATGGTATGAACATACGTTACAAATGATGCTGTGCGCCGGCGCACCCAGCAGAGACCTGTAATCTCCGTAATACAGGAGAGACGATGGTCCTGGCTGGGACATGTTTTGAGAATGCCTAATGATAGTTGGCCAAAAAGAGCACTGTTTTTCCGTCCGCAGGGGTTCCGTCGGCCCGGGCGTCCCTCTTTCACAATACACCGTTCCTATGACAACGATATCAGAGCGCAAGGAATGTCGTGGAAAGAGGTGACGCAATTGGCACAGAGACGCTCTGAATGGAGGAGGCTGGTTTCTGCCCTGTGCTCCCGAGAGGAGCGTTGAGGGCGATGATGATGATGTTGGGTTTATTGCAGAAGAATTTCTTCCAAACAACTTTTTAAACGTCATGTTTAACTTCTTATAAAAATTAAATAGATTATTTGAGCTTTAAACCGATAGTAATTATTTGTAATTTAACAACATATGTTATCCCTTAACCAGGCAGATACTGTTCTATTTACTCAGAATGCTAAAGGGAATAAGTACTAAAGTACCCAGTGCTCGAGAGAGCAAGTGAGAAGAAAGATGGTTGTGGTTGTGTCGCTTCAAGACTCAATTAATTAATACCTCAAGGCGTCGCCGACACAACCTTAAATTAATTTATTAATTGACAATATAATTAATGATGATTTATCACGTTCCCCAACCCGAGAGGGATGCACCATGGAGAGATGTTCTGTTTGAGGGTTAACGAGTAATTTTTATCAGGTGACGGTGACATGTTTACCCTTTTAGGTGTAATACAAAATTAACGAATTTCCTCCCCCAAGCACTATACAATAATAATTTACTTTTAATACAAGTGGCTATTTGAAATATATTTTTTAATTTATTTTTTTGCCTAAATACGAATTTCGTCGATTAGTTTGTAACGTAGCAATGGTTAATTGAAATATTTTGGACATCTGAAAGCATTTTATTGTTTTTTTTTTCTTTTTACTACTTTTTACATTATCCTCGAATCAAATATATCTAAAAAAAGGTTCTCAGTTGAAAATATTGGTAAAATTCTACCGTATTCGTTTTTCATGTAATGTACTAAAGTTGTCGCCAACCCTCCGCCCCTCAGAAAGAACATGAAGGTCAGTCTTTTTTATTTGCGCAAAATTTGTAAAATATCTATTAACAAAACTGAAGAGATTGCGATAAAAAATGTCAAATTTCTAAACCTTTTCAATTATTTTGCCAACTGAGGGGTAGAAATTTTGAGTATAAGGGAAATTATCAAGTTCTGGGAATCTGAGACCTGAAAAAAGGTCCCCAAAGCTAAGAAAACAACGTCTCACTCTCAGCTAGCTGCGGTAAAGTTATCAACGCCAACTGATCCACGGAAATAAAAAGGTTTGGTACCACTGAATCATACTGTAAGTATTGTTAGAATCTCAGCATATATATTGGAATCAGTATCTTTGTTTATTTATTTACTTGTTTCCATATCTTTTATAGCCGCTCATACTAGATAAGTAAGAGAAAAACTAATTCGTTCTATGTTTAACTTTAATTATTAAGGTATCTCCTTGATGATAAAGTATTAATTTGTCTTGATATTTAACAAACATTTTAACTATATTGTGATGTATCTGTACATGTTCCAGCTTTGACATCTTTGATAACTACTATACCACTAAAATGTTTATAACTATCTGAGAGGAGCCAACTATTTTTTTGAAATATGTTTCTATTTAAACAAAGCTGGGTTTCCAACAATTTCATCAAGAACTTTTTCACAATACATTTTCCGTATTACAAAATAATTCATAATATATTTGACAACTTTTTTGAAATGTGGTAAGAAGGTACAACAAACATACTGAATCGTATTATGTCTGAAATAAAAGTTTCACTTGTAACGTACCTACGTGTTCTCTCCTTAGAGACAAGCTTTTTTTTAAAGCAGGTGTAATTATTCTCTCCGCTTTAGATTGTTTTTAAAAATAATTATAATAACGTTCAAAATATAAGCAACAATTACTGACAATAATAAAAATGAGATATATTTAAAAATAATATGAAATTCTGTAAAACAAATACTACCCAAAGTTGAGGCTAAGAATTGAAAATATAGAATAGGTTTTCTATTTTCTTCTATAAGTTTTCGAGTTTCATATAAAATGAAAGTATTCTGAGAGTCTGGACATTCATCTTTCATTTAACATTGTTACTGTAACAGTGCACTGCAGCCTAAACAATCTAGTGGTAAGAATTGACTTAATTGGCGGAGGGTTGTTCTGAATAGAGACAGCTGGTTTCTGCACTGTGCTCCTGAGAGCAGTGTTTAGAGATGACTGATTAATCGATTCACTCGTAAAACATCACGTATCTATTAGAGATGTGACATTTTCAGTTCATTAAGGGTGCGCTATACCGCCAGAATATTTTGGTAATGGGATGTACTACAGATTTCTCCCTCCACGCGATCTTCATCTTCCCCTTCCCCGCTAAGCAGTCAAATCACACAAACAGAATTCAAATTGGAATTCCGTAAGAATACAGTCCCGATAATAGCGATACGTCCACTCTCACCAACGGTCAACTCAGTACTAACATTTATAGACACACCTCTAGGGCAGGGCTTATTTGTATTTGAATTCTATTGAATGTCCGGTGGGCGAAAAACGCGATCTTTATAGATACAAGTTTTTAGATATTTGAAAAAGAAAATTACTTTAACTTAAGTTAGGTTTTCAATGATAAGTGAGATATTTATGTACCGAATTACTCAAAGAAAAAAAATAATCTCTGCGACAAAGAGAACTTGAGATCTGATGTGTATAAATATTAACTAAGCCTTTTTTCTATATTTTCTTCTGAAAAACTGGTATTACTTATCAAAAAGTCTCCTCAATGAAAAGGTAGATAAAATATTGACCTATATATAATATATATTTTTTTTATGAACATACCATGAAAGGTATACGTAAAGGAATACGTAAAGGTATACGTCGAAATTGAGGAGCGCAGTCGCTGGCGCTATAGCGCCCCCTTAATTAGATAAACCATTCATCCTGAGGCTTGGTTTTCCGGGCTGTGAGCTTGCTCTTTTTTTTACACCAGGTAGGCTGCTTACCTCACCCAAGAATCCTCCTCCTTTTGCATCAGGGCTTGGGACCGGCATTGGCGGAGCAGACCCCCAGGAAGACCACCTAAACGATGGAGGTATAGCTGGGCATCCACCTCCGAGGAGCATGCAGGCTCTGAGAATTACAGGACATTGTCCTAACTGAAGCAAAAGAAGAAGAAGAAGACTCATCCTGAATGTCTTATTTTAATAGTACATAGAAAGTGACTTGTATGTTTATTATACAGTTAGTCCGCTAGTTACCTCACTTCTGGAAGATGTCGTGATGGTGTAGATAGATAGGAAATCAAAAGTATAGGAAAAAGTAATAATGATGTTATACCAAAGATGCGTTTGAAAAATTGAATATCATTTGGAGTAATACATTGCCATCGCTTTTTCTTTCAGAAACTTTGTGCATTGTTGTTGTGTATGGTTTAAAATATAAAAGGTGGGTTAAAAGAAGAATATATAGATTTGTTAGAAAGTCTGTCTTCGACACACTCATTCATTTAATATTATAAGAATCATTGAAAGATATAGAATTTTTCAAGTTTAGTATACCATTTACAGTAAAAAATATGTTTCACAATGGATAAATAAATACAAAAGAACCTTAAGGTATATTATTTAATATTGGGTTAGGTAAAACATGACAAACAATAGAAAAATATTAGTTAATATTCTGAATAATTAGTACACTTTTGGAAGAGCCCTATTCGCAACGAAAGCTAATATTTAAGAAGAAAATGATTAATTTGAACTTTAGGTATCTTTTATAGACCATTATTCTAGTGACTTGTAAGAGTCATTATACTGGATGAGTCAGATGAAATGAATCATAAATGATATTTGGTGAAAAAAATCGCTCTTTTTTCGCTTATTTGGAGTCTGATATTGCTGCTAACGCTATTACACCGTACACGTTTCTTATGAAAACAATATGACGGCGATAGGAATATCATGGAAAAAGTTGACTCAATAGGTTTATCCTCATTTTCATGAAATTTTTCCAAATATTGAAAGGCGGCTGATGTTTTTGATGAATTAAGATAATATATCGTAGAAAAATCATTAATTGTATATCTATCTATCTATTCCCTCACGCCGTATCCCACTTAGGGTAGGCAGAGAGAACGGAACGCCAATTAGAACTGTCCTTACATACTTTTTTCGCCTGCTCCACAGTCATACAATTTCTCATGCACGCACGTCGATTTCTCTTACTCCAAACACGGCCGTCCTTGAGGATTTGATCTACATGTTCAAGCCATGTAGTTCTCGGACGCCCGCGCTTCCTCACACCCCTCCTTTCAGCTAAGTATATTCTCTCTTTGTTATTCTTTTCTCTTCCATTCGTTCCACATGACCAAACCATTTCAATTTATTTATCCAACTTACATTCTCCTTGTAGAGTGATAGTGCTGTTTGCATTTGTACGGCTCATATGTAAATTTTTATCTATGATTATGGATCTTTTGATGTGTTTTTTCTTTTTAATGTATAAAAAAAGCTTATTATTAATAGCTGTTGACAAATGAAATGAAATAAATAAATAAATAAATTTACACGCATTCTATCCACAACACTCCTCTTGAATCCACTCATTGTTTCTAATGTCCTCATTCCTCACTCTATCACGCAACGTTTTACCAACCATCCTCCTCAGCGATCTCATCTCCACAGCATTTATTCCACTTTCGTCCTTCTTCAACCATGTCCACGTTTCGCTTGCATACATATTGTACAGCAACTTAATTTTACAGCGTATAATATTGTAATATAAAAACTACAATAAAAGATCACGTGTTTCAGAACAGTTTCATACAATAGGTACCAATACATTATTAATTTTAACATGTGAAATAACTAGTTTTAACAAAAACTAAAGAAACGTCTATTGCCTGCGGGCGATCAACAATAAGATAATAATTAAAATGAGATAAAATAATAAAATGTAAGCAATTATTTTAATAAAATTAAAACTTACAATTGAACATTGTAACATGTTTGAGAATCATCACCCACGATTTAGAGTGTGGGGTACACATGGGGGTTAAGTGAAATGTACTATAAAAATGACGTACAATGAGTACCACGATGGCGTAAGGGTTTGAGTGACGTCACCACCCTTTTTCTCCCTAGTTCTCCCTTTTAATTGGCAAACAACAACTGATAAATTATATCAAAAGTGCTGCATCATTACAAAACAATGTTGTAGTATATATCTTGTTAAATATACAAATCTAAAAAGTGCCAGCAAAATGTTTGTTTGCGTGCTTTTTTCCGCCAATGATAAGTACTACATTTAAGGTAAATATTCATTTGTCATCATTTTTTAAATAATACTTGATAAAATTAAGATTTTCTTTGAACGAATTGGTTTCGATTTACCTGGGCAAAACTGGAAAGGACATTATAAATCGTTGGAAGTAAGAATGGAGGCACATTTGGACTCTCTGAAGCATGAGTTTTGGGTGACTTAGATTATATTTTAAGTTTACATGAAATGGTTTTATGTAATTTGAAACAAGTATTTCTTTCTACTATTGATTATTTATTACCAGAGAGACGTCTTTCGACTTATAAGGTCATTATCAATCTAACCAACCGACTCTCTGGGAATTAATAATCAATAGTAGAAAGAAACACTTGTTTCAAATTACATTATTATGGAATTCTACTACGTGTGCACCGGCACAATTAATGAAATGGTTTTGCTGTTTGCAAGTATTAGTACACAATTAAAGAATAATTGTTCAAAACCGTCTTTTTAAAGTTGAAGTTTCATGGAATCTTATTCAAGTGTCAATCAATATATATATTTTCACACAATATTTTTAAAGATTGGCACTGCGATTGATAAAAGCAACGGTTCGTTTGGCTTTTTACTCATGTTAAATATTATGGCAAAATGTTGGTAAATGATGGCAAATATATTTATTTTGTAAACACTGTATATTTAAGAGAAGGAACATATTCTAAACATAATCGCGCGTGTAATTAGGGAATGTTTTATAAAAGCACCCTTTACAACTATAAAAACACAATATTATATTATGATTCAAACACAGTTAATATAATAATTATACGTACATCTGTATATTAAGGTACCTATTTCTAAATCCCTTTTCCAGTAGGTACATGTTATGAACACCATATTTTATTTTTCTCCCAAAGGTCTAGTCAGGTTGGGATACATTTCTATTTTCTGGAGCAAACTGTCTAAAATATCCACAATATTATGATAAAGGATTTCAAAGTTCGGAAAAGCTGAGAATGAATCTAACATTTTTTTACATGAACGATCTGACGTACTGTTTAAAAGTATGTAGCTTCTATTACATGAAGAAAATGACGTTCCTGTCTGTTTTGAGGATAGGTACATATATTATATTGATATTTCACACAGATCAAGTCCCAAAGATATGAATTGTGTATTTTGGATATTAACGCGACGATGCACACAGACACGATGCACAAAAACAATTAATGCATATAACACCTAAGCCCAAGACGATTAGAAAAATATCAATTATAATTTTCATTCATCAACACATCATAAAAAAAACCCAGATAAATCTTTTTAAAAAAAAAAAAAAAAATGGCCTGGCCGGGAATTGAACCCAAAATCTCTTGACTCACAGGCAACATCGTTACCCCCACGTCACACTGGTAGTCAAATCTACGATAGTTGGTTAAAAAGTTTTTTTTTCTTATACAGAAGATCTTGTCTTGCTTTGTTTTAAAATACACTATTTTTATGATAACGATATTAAAAAATTACAAATATCGGTACAAAAGAAGATTCGATTCGCAAAAAATTGTCCAGAATGAAGGAAAAACGCAGTTTTCACTCACAATCTTTCTTAATACAATATCATTTCTAAGATAGCTATAAAATATGTGAGAGTATCATAGAAAAGGTGAAGAAGTCGGTATAAGATTGGGTGAGGGAATGGAAACAAGTTAAGGATACTTGTTTTTACAATGTGTTTCCGAAATGAACATATTATGATGACGATTATTATTTGTTACAAAACTGTGGGTGGATCATATGAAATGAATCGCAGTATTTATACTTACGTGTGCATGTTTTTTTATTAAATTGCCCTTATGATGGTTGTTGATTAATTATTTACGTTTATTATTTACAGGGGAATTATTCCCCTCGCTATAAATATCAACTTTTATGATGTTGATATAAGGGGGTACGTTACAAAAAAAAACTATTGTGATTTGTTTAGCAATGTCATTCGAGTCAATTGCGTGGAAACCTTTTAGTTTTGTTGTAATCTTTTTTAAAGTAATATGTAAAAAATAGTAAAAAAATCTATAAACTTCCCATAAAAAATCACAGTAAATAATATTATGATGTTCGTGTTGCGAATGCAAAGCATGTCAAAAGCGCGATTCTAATTGTGGAACTTGTCATAAAAAGCCATAGAGTTTTCAGTAATTCCCTTGTTGTACAAGATCCTGTCTATCTTAATCATCTTACGAAATCTCCCACAACAGGCACATCCAATAGACTAAATATACCAAAGAAGACTATCGAATCCATATGTTTGGCATTGTTGTTGCATCAATATTTTGTTTAATATAGAGTTTTCAGTAATTCCCTTGTTGTACAAGATCCTGTCTATCTTAATCGTCTTACGAAATCTCCCACAACAGGCACATCCAATAGACTAAATATACCAAAGAAGACTATCGAATCCATATGTTTGGCATTGTTGTTGCATCAATATTTTGTTTAATATAGAGTTTTCAGTAATTCCCTTGTTGTACAAGATCCTGTCTATCTTAATCGTCTTACGAAATCTCCCACAACAGGCACATCCAATAGACTAAATATACCAAAGAAGACTATCGAATCCATATGTTTGGCATTGTTGTTGCATCAATATTTTGTTTAATATAGAGTTTTCAGTAATTCCCTTGTTGTACAAGATCCTGTCTATCTTAATCGTCTTACGAAATCTCCCACAACAGGCACATCCAATAGACTAAATATACCAAAGAAGACTATCGAATCCATATGTTTGGCATTGTTGTTGCATCAATATTTTGTTTAATATAGAGTTTTCAGTAATTCCCTTGTTGTACAAGATCCTGTCTATCTTAATCGTCTTACGAAATCTCCCACAACAGGCACATCCAATAGACTAAATATACCAAAGAAGACTATCGAATCCATATGTTTGGCATTGTTGTTGCATCAATATTTTGTTTAAATAAAAAAATATTAAAAGTAAAAATACTTTAGAGTTTTAAATTTATTTATTCACAAGTAACATATGTTTCGGGTTACATGCCCATATTCATACTGTATATATACTGTATTCATACTGTATACGAAACATACATATGTTACTGGTGAATAAATAAATTTAAATCTCTATAAAGTATTTTTACTTTTAATATTTTTTAATTTAATAATGGAGTTTTACTCATTAAGTGTAAACAAAATCAGTGAAATATTTTGTTTAATATAGCTACTGGTAATGGGTACGGACTTTACTGGCCCATTTATGGCTTAATCAAATTTTGTAGATCTGTTTTTATTTGTATCCTAGAAAAAATTTAATAAGTAAAAAAAAACATTCATATCTACAGATTGAATTAATTTATAAAATATTTTTTGGTTGAGTTCTATTTTTTCATAAATTGAAGACTTGTCATTCTGCACGTAGGAACTATACAAATAGCTTGCAAAAAGAGTTTTATTAATCGTTATATAAATAATTGATATTGTTCGTCACAAAGTTTTTATCTTTGTTAAGCTTAAGATAAACAAAAATATGTTCTTTTAGCTCTAAACCCGACTTCTTTAAGAAACAATAAATAAAATGTTTTGATTTTACGTGAAAAATAACATGTTTCATATAAGTTGACTACCAGTATCTCACGAAGAGTGACGAAGTTTCGTCAAAATAAAAAATGCTCTTTTTATATTTTCCTAGGTCTGAAAATTACATTTACGTGTAGGTATGTTTGGCTCTTTGTATGTGTGTATCGTCACGCTAGTACCCAGAAGACAAGATTCAAAATTTATTGATTTCATTAATTAGGGACTAGTTCGATCTGCGTGAATTTTCGATATATACCTACGTAAATTTTATGACCGAACAAAAATTGTTAGTTATAGTAGGTATAATATTCATATTAACATATTTTTTAATTTAACCAATAACATATTCATTAAACAAGTATTCGAAAAGACGGCATTGGTTTGTCTCGTAACAGCGGCTATATAGGATTAGTAAACCAAAAGGCATACAATCGCGTCCAAATATTTATGTGAGTAAAAAAAATCTATTGAATTCACTATTTATATATTTTATAATAATTGTCTGATGTCAGAGCTCGCAGTCAGTTAAAACCATCAATCACTATAAATTTATTTTATTTTACATTACAGCTATTATAATATTTATCAAATTTAACTATTCTGATGTGTTTCGATCATTTTTGAAAGCGGATTCATCAACCGTAAGTTGCCCAATTAAATTTCGGTTCAGTGATAAAAGCAAAGATAATTAAACATAGATACATACATATTTGTTTTATTTCCTCATTGAATTTTGTAACAGGTAGGTACCTATATGTATACTGTGCCAAGCAAATTAGTGCTAGTCAGTTGGTACGACTAAACGATATTAAAACATTATGAATGTAGGTATATTATTATGTTGTGAAAAGAGATAACTCAACTGGCACAAAATATCTCTAATGGAATGTCTCGTTTTTACCCTGTGTCTTAACAACAAAGAAGTTTAAATTCTGCGATAAATATTGCTGTCAATACTAAAAATCGTTTATATAAAGCAGAATATAAAGAGGTCATTTAAAGAAAATAAAAAAAATCTGGAACATACAGTGAATAATCAAAAAAATCATTTTTATGGCAAAACAATAAATACCGAAAGTTAGGGTGGGCAAAATTGAGGGACGTCATGGAGTAGGAAGAAAACAGATGTCGTGGCTACACAATATAAAGTAATGAACTGGAATAGCGCAGGTAAAGAACTGATAGTACAGCACAGGAAGGTATTTATCAAAGTGATCGCCAACGTCAGGGGGACCTAATATTTATTTATTTATTTATTTATTAATACAATGGACGGCCATAATAGCCTTTGACAGAAAAAAAGAAAGAAATATAGCGAGAAGAAAATAAGAAGTAGGTACTGGTAGAAAATCTCTGAGCTGGTTTCGTATCATCATTAATGTCTTATAAGTGTTTTTGTAATTCATTCTTCCTTTTAAACGGAACACAAAAACTAATAATAAATTTGGGTCGTACAAAACAATCAAATATGAAAAAATGTGGTTAACAATAGCTTAACGATATACAATATTGTGTAAAACCATCATTAAAGATGGAACAACATCCAAAATAACATCGAGTTTCTACGTGGAGCATCCGACAAAACAGACTCCTTGCCTATTTAATTTATTCCCAACAAACACAAAATTATCTTATAAACATTACGAACAGTCCGAACAACATCGGAGATATGTTCTATATAACCTTAATATATCCGGAATAGGCCCTTTTTATGCGACTTTTATGTTGAAGTAGTCGTCGTGTAGAAGACAAAATATGTCTAAAAGATTGCATAATGATTCAATAAAGGTCATCGGTATTACAATAATAAGAGTTTTAGTATAATATATAACATTATTAAGATATATTGCGATATACTCAACATATAATTATTCATATGCCAATTATATGTTGTTTACACGCCATAATTAGTCTATGAATCATACACTGTGTCTTTTTGACAATTAAACAGCTTCTATAGGATGGTTGTCAAAGTATTAGCGGGAAACAATACGTCAAAACATCGCGCGTGAGTGAGTGCTGGTGAGAGTGAATAAAAAATAAATAAAATTATGTTATCAAGATATTATAAAAGGTAAGATTCCAAATACATTTTTATTAATAATTGTGGCTCATTTGTCGCCTTGTGTTTTGTTGTGCGTGTGTAAAATCATAGGTAATTAAATTTTACTATTCAATACTATATTCGATATTTGTAAATTTTTAGTGCGCTTCTCGAAATATTTGTGTTAAAAAAGATGTTTATTTAAATATTTGGTCTAATTTCAATAAGATCATTATAGATCGCCATTTTAAGTTGTTTTTATCTTTTACATGACGTTTTTTGTCATTTACACAATCATAAGTTACATAAGCAATGATTTTGCAATATTTGTTACATTTATAAGACCACGATTCTGCATCCACCATTTCGTTTTGTCTTAAGAGCTCAGGGCCGTTTTCAGTCGCAGTTTATTTTGTAAATGTACCTATGAAATATAATTTTCCCATCTGTCTTATAATTAGCGTACTGATATGGCTTATAATTATATCTAGAATAGTGATGTCAAGGTCGGTATAACCCGTTACTTTATATCCGTTACTTTATGTATTCGGTACTTTTCAAAGTATCCGGGTAAAAATACCCGTTACTTTTAGTATTCGGATCCAAAACTACCGAACCTACCCAAGGGTAAAAGAAGCCGTTACTTTGTACCGGATAATTTCCAAAAAGTACTGATCGGTATTTGGTAGTATCAAATACCCGGTTTTGACATCACTAATCTAGAATACTCTCTTTGTATTTTTTATTTGTATGAACATTTGAATGATAGTATTTACTCAAAAATATGGCCCGACGAAGCCTCAAGAATGGGTAGGAAAAATTACTAAGGTTATTCAATCTTTTTATTGACATTGCTATTATTCTTTTATTTTTCTAGTGGGTACCATGCCATACAAAGGTGTGCAAACGGTAGAGGCGGGGAAACCGACCCTAACAACAGTTCCCCATAGCTGGGAATCAGATGGAATTCTGTGTTGGCCAAAAAAGAAAGCGGATAAACTACGGAAGCAGGAAGATACGTCGCCAAATGACTCATGGTTCCGGATGGTGTGTACTGTTAAAAGACTCGGCCTCCCGACTTTTCAATCGGGAGAAGAAGAAATCTTTTTCATGTGCAGTAAAACGGACACTGAAGAAGAGATAGTAGTCCCTCAGTTGTGCTTTTATAATAAGTTTTTCTTTTAATATATATTTAATAAAATATTTAATAAAATTATTTAGAAGTTTATCTTTAGTATGTACTTATTTTAGTACTATTTTTTCTTCCATAAAACATTGAGTGGATTACTAAGACCAATCAAAAATAAAAGACATCTTTTTATTACATACCTTTTTGATTTTTTTATTCATTCAAAGTATGCAGTAATGGTATGAAGTACATTTCATCTTTATAACTAGTACTGACAAATTTACACTTGATATCGCTCACATTCCAAACAGAGACAATTTCTCTTCAGAGCATTTTTTGCAGCTTTATAAATATTGAAATATGATGACTTCACCGGATTAATAAACACATCAACTGTGTTTTGTAGTGATGATCCATGAATTTCAAATTCATTTACATTCATTGCGATATTATTTCCTTCTTCTACTATCTCGTTCTTAGCACTAAGAAACCACTTATTTTTGTTTTGCTTGGAAAGAACAAAACCGTCCATATGTAAAACACTTATTGTATCTTTTCCTTTAAGGTATTTTAGATATGGATATGTGTTTTTGGATTCCACAGTTTTGAACTCATTTTCTAAAAGTCTTTTGGCAGCTTGCGCAAGAGGATTCTTTCCTTGTCTGAGTAATTTTTTTATGGTAAATAATTTGTTCTCAAATGGATATGCATTAAAATCTTGCAATTTACCAAATCTTCGAACTTCGTCAACCAAGTGCAGCAAATTATGGACATTGGCAGTCATATAGTCTTCCCCATAATGATGTTTGAAGTTACTGACAAAGTGAATAAGTAATTTCTCAGGCAGTGTTAGAAAATGAAAATATTTTTCCGATGAACATATAGTAATAGCACAAAACAAACACAAAAAATGATGATACGCATTTTCATTCAAATGATATTTATGAATTATTATGCTCAAATAATAGAAGAAGGTTCGATATTCTGTTCCTTTCCAATAAGCTAAGTCATCCAATCCCCGGACTGTACGATGAATTTCACTGGGTACTTTACAATCTTTTAAAAAAATTTAAACCTTATTAATGTCGTCAGAACACCATTTGGTTACGTAAGTTTTAAAATTACCATCCCTCCAACCAGTCAATAATCTTTTTACTATTCCTAGATCTAATAAGTGCAAGGAATCTGAGACAGGAAAATCTTCAACCATATCAATTGGTAGCTGGAGCAGAGGAGAATCATATTTATGGTGAGATCCGTATTTTTTCAAACGAAAATCTCTGTCGTTTCTTTTTAAAGATCCGATTGATCTAAACGTGACAGTATGTGATAGGTGAGAATATTCACCGATGACGTTGCATTTCAAACATCCATGTTTCCCGTTAAAATTACATACTCCTGAAAAAAAAGTATCATATATTATGTTCATTAAACAAAGTGGTACGTATGGAATATTTAAATTCAGAAACAAAAACAAATGTGTTTACCCTTGATAAAAGCTCGCGCTGGAGAATCACACACAAAACATATGATTTGGACATTTATAATATTATTTATATTTTGATGTGTCAATTCCAAACCGTTTTCAATTAATTCTTTAAGTTCTTCCGTAAATTTACCTAGATATGAATTTAAATCATTAGGTTTTTAGTGGCCAGCATAGATGCCAATAATGAAAGGCGGTATATCAATGCACTCGTATATTTTACACAAGATGGGCCAAAATTGATATTTTGTGGATTGGTAATCCATCTATGTTAAAAAAAGGGATATGGTTTGGGGTAAACTCATCGTTTTTGAGCATAGCTGCAATGATTTTTTGAGGCCATTGTGCCAATATTCTCCCTCACTCATGTATTGAAGATCAATGCTTTCCCTTTTAGTCCTTAATAATGTTCGAGCGTCATTCGGCAAAATATAGTATGGCAAATGTTCATTCAAAATTTGCAATAAACTGTTTGTTGCTATGTGACTAATTTTATTTTGTAACGACCACATCTTAAGGTCTTCCTTTAATTGTAATGGAAGTGATTCATTTTTCCTCTGAATATTTTTGTCGTTTGTTAAATGTTCCGCTGAGACTTCTTTGATTTCATTCATCTCTTGTTTATCTGATACATCTTCAGTATCTTTCAATGTCATTTCCTTAAATTAATAAAAAAAATGTTAACAGTGTAAATATATCAAAATTACATTTTGCAAAGAAGAATATATAGTTAAGAATTATGAAATTTAAATCTCTTTAAAATTCTAATGCATCCATGAAATACAACGATATCACTGTAGTTAAAGCATAAATCATATCTATACATGTTGAAAAAGATAACGAAAAACCCTAAAAAGCTAGCGTAGTGAACGTTTATAAAAAAAATCATTTCGGAAATAAAACTTCTTAAATATAAAAAAAAAATTGGACCTGACTGCGACCCTGAGTAAACTCACCTTTTCGTACTGGTTCGAGAGGCACAGATTTGATGTATTACATTGTACCATGTTATTGTATATACGTCTCTTTATTCTTTTGAAATTTCCAGAACACTTTAAACTTCTCCATTCGCGTCTATCCATCTCGAATTAGATGAAAAATTTCGACAATATGGATAAATAAATCATCGCACCATACACATCACAAATCAATACGATTGAAGACGGTTTAGATGTTAGAAAAAACTTTAAAATGACTTGTAGATATTTTGGTTGTAATTTAATCTCTTAAATACCATAAAATCACCAATGGTCATGATGAATACATTTATTTGTCATATAAATGTTTGTACGGCTGACTATACGCCAGTTTGTTTGAACATCGTATAAAAATTGATTAATAAGTTATAAAACATCACTTGAAACCATTTACAAGACCTGTCTTATACTGTAGTCCTATACACGTTTTAACGCCTAACTATATGACATATTTGTTGAATAACGTATAAAAATCGAGAAACAGTTGTACAAACGTTATTCAAGCCAAGCTATAAGTCTCGCTTTATAAGGGAATCATATACGTGTTTTAATGATTTATTATACAATATATTGGCCGAATAAACTAAAAGGTTATTTATGTGACATTTATTTAACTGTTGGTCAATTTTCAAACTATTATTCAATGATTATATGATTTAGGTATCATATAATTTTATCTAACACGACTTTTGTGCTTGTTGGGATTAATTACCTAGGTAGTAGTTAAGTAAGGTTCTTTGATTAGCTGTTTTAGTAATAATTTGAAATGTGTAAAAAGATTAAGGCTGTGAAGAGTAAGGAATTCTTTGACGCATTTCTTCTACTTCTTTTGCTTCAGTTAGGACTATGTCCTATAATTCTGCTGGGCCTGCTCCTGGGAGTTGGATGTCCAACTATCCCTCCATCGTTCAGGTGGTTTTGGGGGTCTGTTTCCTGTCGTGCACTTGATCTCTCCAGAAACATCTTCTTGTTCTGCCCCATCACTCAACATCTTCGACATTGCAGATTCTTCTTATTTCTGAATTTCTTTGGCGTATTTATTGTGATTAAAATGTTTTTTGACCGTTGATGCACGTAACATAATGTGTGAGAGAACCCTCGACGAATGCGACTAGTCGAAAAGCCCCCGTCAAAAGAAAAAAATATCTCGTTGTTTTTACACACAGTAGAAAGCAAGGCTTGTTGCAATTCGACCAATATTGTGGAGTTCTACTGCTTGTGAACCAATAAAATAAATATATAAAAATATTAATTATTGATGGGATGGAGAGGTCGACTGGCATGTTTATTAAGTGCGGTTAATTTACCGGCTACCTCGTTTAAGGAAGATGCCGTGATGGTATAGATATATGGCACCGTGAACTAAATATACTAGATTGTTCGATGGTGCAGTAAATTTAATACCAACTCTCAAAGTAGTCTCTGGAGTATTATCCATCACCATGATGTGAAGTCGTTGTTATAGAAAATGTTTGAAGGTGCATATGATCATGAACATAGTTTATAGAAAGAGTAATACCTAAATATGTGATATAACTTATATATAACTGATATTTAGTCTTCGTTTCTTGATCAAGTATCCAAAATAAACTTCTAGACCATCCTATCATCAAAACTTAGATACGATACTGATATAAGTGTTGGAAGCTTTTAACTAGTAAGTTATACTTGATGAGGAAATAAATTTTAAAGTAAATTACTTAAGGAGTTTTTCATAGTTTAATTAAGAGTAAAAACTCATATCTTTAATCTCTCTCTACCGATCTTCCTTAAGTAATATTGTCAATAAGGTTAAAAATAACGTACAAGATTGATTTGATACCTAAGCTTTTCATTCAGTAAAAGTTCAAAAGGATGGTTCCTTGATAAAAAAAAAAATCATTCGTGGAATGATTTGGTTTGCAATAAATATTTCTCGATTCCTCTTCTTTTTCTCGTGCCGTATCAGGTCCCCCCGACGTTGGCAATCACTCTGGCGAAGGCTTCTCTATCTTGCGCGACCCGGAACAGCTCCCCCACATGTCTCATCACGGTCCAGTCTCTATGTTGCGCAGCCAAGACGTTTGCCTTCTACCAGGACCACGCTGCCCCTCAATCTTCCCCATCAGTATCAGCTGGAGCAAACTATACTTATCGCCCCGCAGAACGACACCCAGATATAAAATCTTACGGATCTTAACGTCCTTCAGCAGCTGTCTACTGCACTTTCTCGATTACTGGACTTTATTTTGTGACACTAAGAATGGCCATTTAAGCCAGCCTAGGGCGAATTTTTAAGTGTTAGAAATATTTTCTGAACTTTACTATACTATACCCTCACACCTTGTACCAAGTGGAGTAGGCAGAGAGAACGGAACATCATTTACATAGATCTATCCTTACATACTTCTTTCGCTATAAATATTTTCTGTCCTTGTCCAATAAGGATTTTAACATTGTTTTCCGATTGAGATGTTTGATTGGTTTAGTTTAGATTCTATTTATATATTTTGTTTAGTTTAGATTCTATTTAGATTCTATTTATATATTTTGATTCTCGATTCAGGCGCTTTTTCGAGGAAATAAACAAAAGCCTTTCTCATAATTAATTCAAAGCACTCAAATAGAAAGGTATGATTAATTCCCATATCATTTGTCACGTTTCAAATAAACGTAAAAAAATTACCCCATCGGGCAATAATACTTTTTGAACAAGAAATAAAATAATTTCTCAGAATTTTTAAGAATAGGAAGAAAAGGTAATAATTGTGAATTTACTTATTTATAAATTTTTATCTTATTCACCTACATCAGAAGAATTTACTATGTAACTATGAACAATTGTATGAATACACCTGTTACTTGACATTAAAAAATCTATTTCGTCAAACCTTTGCAAATAAACAGAAATAATTATACATTTTTTGTTAATTTAAAATTCATTGAAGTAAGATGCAGACATCACTTAGAACTTATTTCAATTAAATTTTTCTTTATGCGTTAAAGTGAATAATTATACCTATGTATTTTTATTTCAGTACTTTATTGAAATGTAAAAAAATAGTCAAATAAACAAATATCATCCATAATGACAAAATATTTTATGAAAATAAGCTTGTCTGAAAGAAAGGGTGTGAATAAGCGCGGCCGTCCTTGATAATTTGATCCACGTGGCTTGATCACGTGGATCAAATTTTCAAGGACGGCCGTGTATTGAGTAAGAGGAACTGACGTGCGTGTATGAGAAACTGTATGAATGTGGAGGAAGCGAAGGAAGTGTCTCTGCCTACCCCACTTGGGACACGGCGTGAGGGTATAGTATAGGTGAGTATAGTAGGACACATATTGTCAAAAACCCACGTTTGTTCCAAATATAGAAACTTAAAAGGTGCTCTTCGTATGACTTTGAATTATCTTCAAAGTTTTTTTATGTCAAGCAAGAAATTCGATGTTTATTTAAAAATATTGCATACTCTTTAATAGCTGGTTGTTGAGTGGTGTTAAACCGCTGGAATTTAAAATATAATATAATCATCGTTACCATTATTATTATTATATAATCCCCATTCATACTGTGTAAGTGGGTACTGATTCTGGTGCTAGTGCTCTAAAGTGGGGATCATGATATCCAGAGTTGGCTGTGATTAGCTGTGGGGTTGCAAGAGGGTGGAATCCCAACACCCACAACGCAACGTGTAAAGGGAGTTGTTATGAGCAAATCATTATACGAAATATAATTACACTATGTTTTTCATGAAGCCGATTAACGTTGTATAGCAAGAAATGATATTAGGTCAACATTATATGTTATTATATAAGTAACATCGAGTTTCAGTCCAGCTTTCCGTTAATTTCCTATGTTTAGGTAAATGAAAAATAATTCGTTAGAGAAATGTATCAATAAATAGGGTTTAAAAACATATAGAGAATCTTAGTACTTTAAGCATGTTACGTTAGATGAAGCAGGTACCTATACGAATAATTGATGTACGGAAATGCATTTTTTTTTAAATCATGTGATAGCTTGAAAGGTTTTGCAATTTTTTAATTTTTGGTTTCAGAATTAATATTCTTACCCTTAACTTTCAACTCATTAATTAAATTAATAGAAAAAATGGGTAGTACCTATTACTTGAGTTTTTTTTCCACGCACGACCAGTTTAGCGTTCTCCAGAGTTTACATCGTCAGATGACAGATAAATGAACTCGGAGTCCGGGAAATCGATCGTACATAATAATTATACTACACAAAAAGTGTTGATTATATAAAATAGTTTTCAATAACAGCTTACCCAACAGATTACTAGAAAATATGAAAAAAATACACGTATTAGGTTTTTATTTACTTATATAGATTGACATGACAATTGAAACCTTAACTCAAAAACAAATAATAATAACTTTTCGATTTTCGAAGAGGAAACACTATGAAAGTTCATTTTAATTTAGATAATAAATATTTAAATATAAAAAACACTGTTTACTTTCATTTAAAATTGTTATAATATTAAAAGCTTTTCGGACATACGTCCATCTTCAGTAATAATTACTTATAACTAATGACAAATGACAAATTGATGGTACATGATAATACAAAATTAAATGTGGGTAGGGGTAGTGGGCGGGGTTAATAGAGATGTAAAATGGATATGTGAAGGTATTGGTAGAGATATTGTTTTAAGGTAATCTATGGGAGGAAGTAGTAAACGGGTAGGTAAGAGGAGAAATTAGAGGTGGGATTTGAATGTTAATGGTGTCATCTTTATTTTTGTTGATCTCCATTGCCTCCAGGATTACATGAAAATTCTTCGAAATACAATTGTTCGAATTCACAATTGTTCGAAAAAATAATTATTCGAATTAACAAATCTTCGAATAACATTTGTTCGACTATCAATTATTCGAATTACAATTAATGGAAAGTGAATTGTTCGACTAACATTTGTTAGAAAATCCTATTATTCGAATTATTTTATATTAATCTAAATTCATTTTATTTTGATCTTCAGAAGCAGGTCATATTGACGCAATTATATTACGTTTCATATAAAACTCCAGCCACACCTCATCCAACTTTAACGTTATTTTAGTTTCTTAAGAAAATGAGGCAATTGCGTTCATACCTAATTATAAATATATTTAAATTATTTTTCCAAAAGTTTGACACTATTTAGATTATTCGATTGCAAACTGAGTCGAATTATATAATATAACTTCGCTAAGTACGTCACTTTTCGCCGAAAATAGGAGCAATATTATCTGTCTTGATAATAAAAATTCGAAGAATTGTGTTTCGGATAATTGTTGTTATCAATATAACGTATAAAAATTCGAACAATTGTGTTTTCTGATAATTGTGGATTCGAATAACTGCCATTCGAATAATTGTCATTCGAAAAAAAGTTAGTTCGTACAAATGTTTTTTCGAAGAATTGTCCATTCGAAGAATTGTGATTCGAATAATTTTCCTGTCACCGCCTCCAGTATATTCATTTTTTGACCTTTTTTGCATTTATGTAACACATGTATGCCTTCCTGGTTGAAAGAGTGCCCCCATTCTTTGGCATGGTCCGCCATTTCCGAATTTACTCGAATTGTGTTTAGAGCCATTCTATGTTCTTTATATATGGATGAGATTTTTCTTCCAGTTTGGCCGATGTAATATTTTGAACAATCGTTACATTGTAATTTATAAATGCCGCTGTGGTCTAGTTTCTTAGTTTTGGATTTAGTATTGAACAATTTTTTACCTATATTATTACCTATAAAGCTTTTAATATTATAACAATTTTAAATGAAAGTAAACAGTGTTTTTTATATTTAAATATTTATTATCTAAAAATAATAATAATAATCATCTAGACAATTTATTAAGCGCCGTTTTGTGATACGAACCACCGCAAGGGCGCATTTTGAGTTTTCTTATTTATTTATTGTTATTATCGATTTATTTTATTATTTTAATTTAACTATTTAAAAATTTAAAAAGCACTTGTAACTGTCACAAATTTAAATAAAATGCAAAACAATCACCTATGTGAGTTCCAATTTATTGTAAGTATTATATACTGTCACAAATTTTATTCACTAATTCATATATTTTTAAATTTGTAATTTTTAACAAGGTAGTTTGAAGATAATTTAACACCCTAAAAAAATACCCAAAACAAAGCATCAAACCGTCACTCAAAGTTCATGTACATGATTTTTATGTCATGAAGCAAATATCACACCAATAGATTACAATATGATTTTAAGTAGGATACTGTTTCTAGTACAAAGAACACGTGCTGACAATTTTCATACACTTTGTCTTGTGACGCCTGCTGGGTTATCTGCTTTTTCTCATCCTCTCCTTCTATTTTCACTAAGACAAGTTATCTTCTTAATTATTAAAGGTCATTATTCTATTATAAGTACTGTCTTTGATTTGAACAAATACAGATAATAACTCATACCAACAAAATAATACGGCATATCATAACACAATAACAGTGTTTGAAGGGTTATTAAGACCGAGAAGTTACATATTTTTAGTGATTAACCTATACGACCAACTTTGTTTTCGGCAAACATCTATACTGAAAAAATATTCATTGTATTTCTTGCATCATTCTCATGTAAGAAGTTGTTTTGGCTTTCAATTTGCATGTTTTAATATGTCTTACTATATTGGTTGAACCAAAAACCTCTTGTAATGGACCTGTTCAATATTTTTATGCTATTTTAAGTTCATAAGTAACGTATCATAAGTCTGATATGCCATTTATACTAACGGTTGTTAAAAAAATATCAGGAAGACCAAACGAATAATGTAAAAAATTACGAGTTGAATAAAATCGAAGAAAGATTCCAAATAGTCCACTCTATGCACTTTTAATGCTTGGCTTTTAAATGTTATTCAAAATAATTCTTAAACTATGTAGGTTAATGATTTTTATTTATTTATTCATTCTTTACTGTACACTGATAACATACAATTTCATTTAAGGCATAAATTCAAATGAAATACAATCAATATACCGAGGGCGACTTTATTGCAAAGGCGCGATCTCTTCCAACTAACCCAAGAAATAAAATTTGTATAAATGTCGGGTTTCGGTTTCAGTTAAACCAATTTCGGACTCAACACTATATAATATCATACATTAACATAAAATGACCAGCTGTCACAAAGCCTTCTCTCCTTTACAAGATAAACAAGGGATTATAAAACCCCCTAAAAGACGAATATTTTGTATTATTATTATTATTCATCTTGTTTCTGAGAAACAGTAGATAATAGAAAGTCGTAGAATATACTCAAAACTTACTGCTTTACTAGTCTTTGATAAAAAAATAATAATAATCGTAAAACATCTCTAATTAGAATGATATTTAATAATTGAGTCTCGGCCTTATGAGCATGAGGTCCGGGGTTCGATCCCAGGTGCCGGCAAACTCCCTTTCACGACACAAGCTTTTAGCTTACTGTGAAATGTGTATAAGGTTGTATTTGGGTTTATAACAAAACCCAGATATATCTTTTTAAAAAAAAAAATTATACTTATTAATTCTTGGGTTTCAATTTACATAATAATATATTTATTTAGTGAAGCAATACACGACATTTGCCTTGTACAATACATTTAGGTACTTTATAATTTTAAAATATTACACAATCATCAAACATAAAGAATAAAAAAATAATCAATGCTACAAATGTCAAATAAGTGAAGACAGACAAATTACAGCAAAAATACAAAAAAATATGCACATCTACAACAAAAAATATTATATCCAAATTATATGTGTGATAAATATTAAATTATTAAAACTACATATCTATATATGTGATTCATATTTGCTTATTTGTTTTCTTGTAATAAAAACATTAATTTACCAAGTGGATTCACTAAAAAAAGGACTTTTTTTTCGTGGATCAAATATTTATTTATTTATTTACAAATATTTACGGCCAAAGCCTTTTACATGTTTAACCTCTGTATACATGCAAAACATGTATACAAAGGAACGATCAGTTACAAAAAAGACATAACCCAATTAGTTTAAAAAAACGAGAGTACAGACAGTATAACATTAATCATGTTATAATTATAAAATAAGGTCCGAAATTTAAAAAAAAAAATCGTCAAGTTTTAGTTAATATTGTCATAATTATTGAACACAATATATACCTTCATAATATATATTAAAATATATCTTAAAATTACACTGCTAGCAATGAATTTGATTGAAAAAATATATATATCGTCTACTCTACATAATAAAAAATGAAAGTATTGATATAAAACATGGAAAACTATAAAATTGCAAAAATAACATAAACTGTACTTATGATAAACATGTTGTAGAACAATTGGCAACAACATAAACATGAATAGACCGAGGAACATGATCTCACCTAAAAGACAAGTGGATAAAAGTTGAAGAAGTTGACATGTAACTAAATACCTAGAAACATGTTGTAGAACAATTGGCAACAACATAAACATGACTAGACCGAGGAACATGAACTCACCAAAAAGACAAGTGGATAAAAGGTGAAGAAGTTGACATGTAACTAAATACCTAGAAACATATTGTAGAACAATTGGCAACAACATAAACATGACTAGACCGAGGAACATGAACTCACCTAAAAGACAAGTGGATAAAAGGTGAAGAAGTTGACATGTAACTTAACACCTAGAAACATGTTGTAGAACAATTGGCAACAACATAAGCATGACTAGACCGAGGAACATGATCTCACCTAAATAAAAGCGAAGGATAATATATGTTGTACCAACTAAAAAGTTTCGCAAGATGGACTATTTTGCTTACAATAGATCTTTGATCTAAATTCAAGAAGAAAAGAAGAATAAGAAATAAAATGTTAATGTTATGTAAAATGCATCAAGGAGTATTTTCTTGATATCAAGTATTCTTATTGCTTGAGTTCTATAGTTTACATTCATGTAAGGTGCGTGCAATCGGGGGAAAAAATCTGATGTAGCTCAATTTAATAAAATGAAAATGCTTCAAGCCATTTAAGCTTTTTGTTGAGATGAGAGCTGTTTTTCATGCTTTTATACCTTATGTATGGCACCAGCTAAGTACAAGGTTTTTCTCGTCTTTTTACTGAAACATTAAAAGGTAGCAAAATTTAGCACACAGTGTAAAAATGTTTTTGGTTTACCTATAACTCCAGGTAAATTTTATTTCATAATTGTCAGTGTCTTAAATCTTTTTCCATATAGATGGATAATTAATAAATATTGCGCCGAAATACAATGAAGCTCTAATGCACTTGAACTTATTCTGCCATTCGAAAATTAATTTAAAAATAAAAAAACCTCCAAAAAAATTAAAATACAGGAAAATAGAATCTATTTAGGCAGCTCGCCAACTTCTTTCCGAAAGTTAGAGTTTAAATTGTACTGGATAAAATGCGATCATTGTGGACTCAACTATCCTCCTAGAAAGAATCCCGGATACATTGATTGATTGGATAACACATAAACTTGCATCACTTGAGTTGCATATAAGATTAGTATTTCTACCCGTATCTTTATTTTATTCCTTAACAGTACACGTCATGTATTTACTACGATGTCGCTGTACATCTCGAGGTGTGAGAAAGAGCGTCTAATTTGTTTTGAATATGCTCGATCATGCCTCCCCGCGGGGGCACGAATTGCGGAGTCTGAGCGCCTGTCACGGCATACTGATTGAGGCTACACCACGCTATCTATCTATCTGCCTACCTACATATCTACATTATGTTAGTAGGTACTGCTATGTTAAACACAACTAGATGCATCAAAACACCCCATAAGTTACTTTACTTTGCAGATATTTAAGATCATATTTATTACAATAACTAAGTAGGTACCTACGTATATGTCGCAAATATAAAACTCAATCTTTATAACATTTATCTTCAAATTTCTTCCCATGCACATTTTTTATACACGTTATCTTATAATTCCGCAGATAAAACAGTTATAAACGATATGTACACAAGAGAATAAACGTTTTGATAATGCACTCATTTGATCACCAAGAGGACTACCTGTACGAGTTGTTATATTCAGTCAGTCTTCAGTCGATCCTATTTGCGAGAGATAAATAGCATTCACATTGCTTCACTTTGGATGATCATCCAGAGTGTCAGGGTCAAACCTGTTCATCGAAAGTGAACACGTCTGTTCACATTTGTTCATCCTATGCTTTTACTGCCATATCAACACTCTCAGTCATGTTGTATGTATTTTGACATATTTTGTACAAAAATAATTAAATAAAATAAAAAATGAAAAATAGCCTTTAAAGCAAATTAATGTACTAGTTCTCGAGTCTCGACTGCATAATAATTTTGTACATGATTCTGATATTCTATACAAATTCATAGAGAATAAAACAAAAATAAGATAAAACTTGTTTATGGTCGTTTCAGTGAAAGGTCCTTTCATCGAAATTATGACGGGCTGTAATCGCTTTCATCCGTCATCGCAAGTGATCACTATTGATGAAACGCCTGTTCACACCTTTTCATATTGGAGGATCATTCGGAGTGATCACTGAAAGTGAACAAATGTGAACGACCCTATACTTATCATATCTTAAACCGTGGCATGTTGTCATGGTAAAGGCTAGGATGGGATTTCTCGCTTCACGAACCCTAGAAAATATTTCCTTAATTTCCATTTATTTATACCATGACAACATTTCAAAAAAATAGTCAATCTCTAGTTGTTCAATTAATGAATGAATAAATAAAAATAAACAAATAAATAATTTATACTAGAATGAAAAAAAATCCATCAGAATGAAAACAGTCCATCATCATCATCATCATCGCCCTCAACGCTCCTCTCGGGAGCACAGGGCAGAAACCAGCCTCCTCCATTCAGAGCGTCTCTGTGCCAATTGCGTCACCTCTTTCCACGACATTCCTTGCGCTCTGATATTGTTGTCATAGGAACGGTGTATTGTGAAAGAGGGACGCCCGGGCCGACGGAACCCCTGCGGACGGAAAAACAGTGCTCTTTTTGGCCAACTATCATTAGGCATTCTCAAAACATGTCCCAGCCAGGACCATCGTCTCTCCTGTATTACGGAGATTACAGGTCTCTGCTGGGTGCGCCGGCGCACAGCATCATTTGTAACATGTTCATACCATTTGACATCCAAAATCCTTCTAAGACACCCGTTTTCAAAGCTTAGTATCTTCCGCTCCTGAGCCTTGGTTAAGTGCCAAGACTCGCAGCCATATAGAAGGATTGGGATGATGCACGCATTGAACAAGCGACATTTTGTCCTGATGCTGAGTCCAGACGCCTTCCAAACTTTGTTCATGTTATTGAAAGCCCCACTAGCTGCCCCTATGCGGATTGGTAATTCCGACCGGAGATCACCCTCTGGCGTTATGGTTGCTCCCAGGTACCTGAATTTGCTAACCTGAGATATTTGGGAATTACCAACCATTAGTGGGGTGTGAGTACTCGTGCATGTACTATTACATATGTACTCCGTTTTACCAGCGTTGATACGAAGGCCAAGGCGCAAGGAATTTTCATAAAGAGCATTAGCGTTGCACTGTAATCCGTCCACAGATGTATCAAAAAGGGCTAGATCATCCGCATATTCAAGATCGTGCAGCACTCCCACAGACGTCTCACTGTTTTCACGCTGTGATAAAGGCACACCGCCAGGGCCCAGAATAGATTTTCTGAGCAGGTAGTCCATAATTATGGCAAAGATAAAAGGTGCCAATACACAGCCCTGCCGGACTCCAGTGGTGATCCTGAAGGTGTCAGTTGGACCACTTGATGTTCTGACAGAACATTCAGAGTCCATATGCAGGGCTTTGATCATGGTTACCACCTTGGGCGGGATGCCATACGCGGCCAGTATTTTCCATATGGTTGGTCTGTGGGGGCTGTCAAAAGCTTTTTCGTAGTCAATGAAGCAACATGCAAGCGGTGAGTTGAACTCTTGCGACTGTTGAAGTACGCATCTGGCACAGAAAATTGCGTCCGAACAGGACTTGCCAGGCACAAACCCGCATTGTTGCTTTCTCAGAGATGCCAACACTGGTTTTTGAATGCGACTCAATATGAACGAACTATGCGAAAACAGTCCAACAGGTGAAAATAAAAATAGAGTCTCATATAGTTTGAGTTAAATTTATCCCCACAAACATTAAAAAGTATTTTTCAAGACCATAAAGGTAGTTACACATTATGTACAACGTGAGAAACATTATTCTCTTGTAATGTTGTTCAAGTGGCGAAACGTAGGTACCACCACGAGTGAAATAAATCAAAACACTTGACAAAACTTTTACACTACTTTTGTACTAAATTTGTCACAAAAGTTTGATATAAAAAGTTTCAAATTAAAATATTTCTCTACTGTGAAACCCACTGATAATAATAATACATTCATTATAAAAATACAAACAATTGTTATATTTCAACAAGAAAACAATTACGGAACTAAGCGTTGTACGTTGTAGGTACTATTTTTAATGAATGAATCTGGATTTGAAATAAACCCAAAAACACCCCAGTCACCCTCACAGTAAGTAATATACTTGTATTGTAAAGATAGAGTGAGTTGGTGAAAACGAACCCGGGTCTCTCGATGAAAGTCCAAGATTCTACCATCAGGCTACCAACCTCTTCTTGTATTTATATCTGTTCTTCTCGTTTTTTACTACTACTAATACTCAAATGATTTTATTTTATTTAGACCAACTTTGTGAAAGTCACTTTAAGATAAACAATACAACACTGTATTACTTTTACTTACTTTCAACAGGCAACTTGAGACGGCAGAGATGCGAATGCTCAGGTGGTCAGCAGGCTTATCATTAAAAGATAAGATAAGAAGTTCACGCATTCGTGGTAGCATGGGTGTGACTGACATAAATAACAAACTAGAAGAGAGGCAACTAAGATGGTATGGGCACATAAGACGGAGACCACCGGAACACACTGTAAACAAAGCCACATCAATAAATCTCCCTCGACATCCATCTAGAGGGAGACCAAAGAATACCTGGATGACACAATGCAATAGAATCCTGCGGAGAAATGGCCTGGATGAAGAGGATATAGCAAACAGAAGAGTGTACAACCTCAGAACGAGAAGAGCCGACCCCAACAGCCTTCAGCGGCAATAAGTTGGGATAGTGCCAGGAAGAAGACTGTATTACTTTTACTAGTAATATTTTTAGATTCAGGGGCCTTTCGGGTAGACGCCCATCATCAGTATTTTTTTATTAGAAACTAAAATAAGGTAAGTATAATAATTACCTACTAATTTTTACAAAATATTTTATGATGGTAATGGCTTAAAAATCTAAAACGTAGATATTAATTGTCTTAAGTTTGAGGTTTTACATAAACCATTTAACACAAAAACATTTGATTTAATAAACCATTTATATGGTTGTTCGCATTAATTCAATACATAATTTCAATTATTTATTATTATACAACCTGCATGTTCATTACATGCAGTGCATTGGCTACCCGAGATAGTATCAATAATTAAATAAAAATGTTATTTTTAAGGATTCGGAATTGTTTTTTTTGTACGTTCTAAGGTCATACAATAAATCAGTCTAGAAGTTGTGTAACATAGTGAGTATTTTAATAGTAGAAGTAGGCTGGGACGAGGGTTTCAGAGTAACTACCTCAAGAAAGAAATTAACGGCAGAGTAGTAGGTAGGTACTTTGAGTGGAAATTCACATAAATTGATGTTAACTAGAGCAAATAAAGGAGGTACACTTAAAGATTTAAAAAAAGCTACTGCTACTACTACTACAACTAGTCAGCCATCTCTCCACTGCTGGAGAGATGGCTGACTAGTTGTGCTGCTCTGCTCTTCCAAACTCTTCCAAACGTCGCGGTCCTGTGCCCTCTGTATCCATTTCCTTCCCGCGATTGGAGTGATGTCGTCAGTCAATCTCTTTTGTGGTCTGCCGATGCTTCTTTTGCTACTCCATGGTCGCCATTCTTGGAATGCCTAATATTCAATTCCTATGAATTTATTTAACGAATCAAATAAAATTATGATAAATTGAACTTTAAGTACTAAGTGTTACAGTTTGAATTCTGTATTAGTCAATAATATTATTTATCAAAGATGTGTCTTTGTCATATTCTTGTAATATTGCAATGAATAGTTAGCATAATATATTATGATGTCTTTTGTTCATGGAATTTTGATTTTGAGCTGTATCGGTATTTTATCTCTAATATTACCTACCTACGCACGAAAGACATGTGTTTTTTCTAATGTTAGTATTTTCATTTCATTTACTATTTTACTATTGCTAAAAAAAATATACATATTTATTCGTAATTCAAGGATTCTGCGTAAATGAATCACTGATATTTTTACACAACATGCCTATATTAAAATTCTAGTCTCGTGATAAAACAAACGGTGGCCGTGGAACAAGCGGCAAAGAATATGTCTCCCGCTCTTTTCCGTAAGCTTTTGAGTGTCCTGTAAATTACATCCCAAATTCAGCGTCTTAAGTCTTAATTTTTTGTTGGCTCAAAGAGAGCGAGCAGCTTGCATGTTAATTTCATGCGGCTAATCTGCTGGCCAGCCCTCTTGGGGTTTTGCCGTGATGATATAGTATAGCAGTATGAATGATGTAGGTATTGTGAATGAGGGCTCTGCAGACGATTAAATTAAAAAAATGAAAATAGCGATTTTTGGCCTACTGTCGTTGGACACTCTGAAAACATTACCCAGGTAGGACCATCGTCTCTCCTGTATCACACAGACGAGACTTCAGATCTTTATTTATTGTTCTTGGTTCGTGTGTGGTATTTACCCACATATATCTTATAAAGCCATAATTTTCAATTGATACACTTAAATGGTGTAGTAGTAATAATAATAATAATAATAATATACGTACAAGTATCTAATAGGTAGAAGTAGAGTACATAGATTATTCTAAGGGTCATCGACGAGAATTTCCCTTTTTTGAGGAAACTTGATAAATCGTTTGCGGTCTTTTGAAAATATGGTCTTAACGGCGAAGGGATGTTTGCCCATTACTTTTATGTATTCGACGTTTACAAATAATAATATCTACTGTTCAATTCAACAAACACTATGTGTGTATGTTTGTGTGTAGTATAGATAAATGATGCGTAGGGTAAAATGGGGTAAAATGTTAACATTCAATAAAACGGAAAATTAGGAGGTTAATAGGTATATAGAAAAGTGAGATGTCTATAATGTGTGTTATAGAACTTTAACTTGTCAGTAAGGTTTCGATGTTGTCAATAAGAAACAAAATGTTTTATCAAATAATTCAATATAACAAGAAATATCTGTCAATCATACCACAATAGCATCTCAGACAAAGATCGAAGAAAAAGTAAATGAAAATGAGTAATAAGGTTTTAATTTTGTTTAATTTTTACACCTTTGAGTTAGTACGAAGAGATCGCGCCTTTGCGATAAACTCGCCCTTTGTATATTGATTGTATCTAACTTGAATGTTTACCTTTTATGTAATTGTTTGTAATCAATATATTGTAAAGAATGAATAAAATAAAAAAAATAAATTGATTATATTATCCGTTCTTGAAGCCGTTGTTTTCATTGAAAAATAAAATAAAATATAAATGAATATCAGTAGACTAACCAATCCAATAAACATGCAAACTGTCCTCACCCTACCAAAAAAATAATATTATTCGTTCAGGAACGATTCAGTTGATTATCTTTAGCATCCTGACATTCCCATAAACGTGGTAGCCAGAAGACTTTCTTCATTCAAAATTTTGAAAATGTCTCTTCATAACTTATTAAGTCTCATGATATTTTGTAATATTTATAGGTTGGTATATTCATTTCAAATTTTATATTATAAATGAGATACCTAAATACAGTTTTATTATTCCGGAAAACTCTTGAGGGATGCGTGTTTCTTCAGAAGGCATTGATTTCTCTGTGTGACAAAATAATGTGTCTTAAATGTGAATTGACTAAGATATTCTTCTTGAACTTCTAGAATATTGTTGCGTTCATCCATCCCATCACCACATTGTCCAAAAGTAAGGTAGCCAGCTGTTTGTAATACATATGCAAATCGTCTTTCCCGTGCGAATAAAAGTTAAAATATTTAGCATGGATAGCAGCTGAGTAAAATGTCTATCACTTTATTTTTATAATTTATCAAACTACATATTTATATTACTTCACTGCCCATTGGTTACAATATTTCAAACCAATATAAAGTATCATATAAATATCAGTTATACCTATAACTCAATGTACAGAGGGCAAGTTTATCGCTAGAATTCGATGTCTTCCAACTAACCCAGCCCCCTAACCTCTATTTTTTAGATTATGTAATTTATATTTATAGTTGGATTTGTTATGTGTTTTAAATTTAAATAAATAAAGTAGATAAATGAATAAATACACACAATGACACAATGTGTTTTATTTTAATTTTATAATTTGAAGTGATGCAGTATATTTTATTTTTGTTTTGAGTTTTGATTTGATACGATGATGGTGTTGTGCAATTGTTGTTTGTAACTATGTATTAAAGGCGTAAGCCGTATGTATTATTATAAATAAATAAATAAATAAAAAATACGTCCGTAATTTTGAAATGAAAATTTGTAGAAAAGAGTGGGAGTACTATTCTTTACCGGGGTCTCTACGGGAGAGGATTTTTAAGTACATAGAAAAGATATAAATATTTTATTATATATGTACACATTTTATTGTGTTCATATTCATTATAAATAAACAAAAGCAATCAACATGAAATTCGATATTAATAAAATGATAAACCTTGAATAGATACTATATTGGGTTAGTTGGAAGATATCGCTTGCACGCGATAAACTCGCCCATTGTGCATGATAATTATTTGTATTTATAATCTGTTTATATGTATGTTTTTTTAAGGCACAATAAAGTTTATTATTTTTATTATTATTATTATTATTATATTCTCAAAGAAGTAAATACAGAAATAATCATATAATGATGTCAGGCAAAAAGTAGATATTATTTATCAAGACAAGACTAGGTAGGTACTATGTAAGGGTGAAATAATATATTATTACAAAAATATGAGAAATGGTATTGCTCTACAAGAATATTTTATCAAACAGAGTCTACGTCTACGCCTTAACATTTATATGAAGTGTTTCTCAAATCTGATTCTCGAAAAATCGGGAAATTATACATTATCTATCTGTGGAGTCTCCGACACAGAATGTATTCTTATATTTAACTAAAGGTATTTTTTATCTACCGGTACCTACCAGTTATATAACTACACGAATTCAATGAGAAATGTTTTTGGACATTACGATTAAATAATTCATATTAGGTAGGCACACTATCTTACCAGAACTGGGTACTGTTAATCAAATTTTGACTCCATTAATTCATTAACAAAAAACTTACTTCAAAACTCGTTAATTCTTTGGAATTAGCTGTAATTATTTACAGCTAATTCCAAAGATTTTGTATAATCATTGGTATCAAATATTTGAGAAATTGCTAAGAGTCCAATCCTCCAAGAAGCAGTTCCCTTTGAGTTACTAAGTCCCGAATTCGGTTCCCAGCCAAGACATAATGATGAATGGTCTTTTTCATGTTGTTCTGGGTCTGGCTATTACATGGATATGTGGTAAGTGCATTGTTTATATGTGTATTTTTGTGTTAGTAACTACAATAAAATAAACATACCTTAGTTTGAGACTAACTCGATATTTGTGAATTGAATGTTATGTTATGTTAAATTTAACGTTAAGAGTTTTAGATAATCGCTAGTTAATAGCGAATTCTCCATTGAAGTGGTAGCGATAATTTCTTTATAATATAACAATTAAAGATAGTCAATCAAAAACAACAATAATATGTAAACAGAAATTGTTATAAAAACGTCAATCACAAAAAAAAAAATTAGAAGTTTACAAATCTCCTTTACGAAAGTTAATAACCTAATTAATCGTTAACGTGTAACTCTGTACGGGAGTTTTATTATGAAGAAACGTGTGAATTACACAGATATAATAAACACACTAATTAACAACTGTGTGTTTATTTTTTGATATAGTAACATTAGTATATAAAATAATTTAACACTTATATGTGAAACGAAAGGGAATCCTAACATAAATTTATTCTTGAATAGAGATATAGGATGACATAATAATGATCTAAGAAGTGGAAAACAGATGGTTTTGTGTACATAAATCGTGTAAGAAAAGTCATTATCATTTTTGAAATAAATGGTAATTATGAAGTTATTTTAATGTTTTGTTTATAATTTAATGTTTGGGAAGAAAGATGGTAAAGACATGTGGTATGAATGTAAAAAAGTACTTGTTTTTTGTTTATAAACTATTCACACGCATTTTTTTGGATCACGCAATAAAAAATATCGTCGTTGCGTATTATGATTTTGAATATTTCGATAGATGGTAATGTCAAGTAAAAATGTTTAATTGAATGATTATTTTAAAATATTACTATCACATGGGTCGTATTAAATATGCAACGACGGTATTGGCATAGATATGAAGTGAGAGTTACATATGTGTATTTAGAGAAAAGTTTAATAAAAAAGGCTGATCCCAGCTCACAGTAGAAAATCGTGCTTTGTCCAGTTTTGTTGTCAGTGGCAAATCCTTTCAACTAACCCAAAAATGTATGTTTAACTCGATAATAATATTGACAATATTTGATTTTTGGCTACTAATAATGTACACCTAAGGCGAAACGTGCGATAGTTGATTCTTTTTCTTGAAAAACCTGTGCCTACCCATTTTTTCAGATGAATCGAGAAAAGATTGTTGTAACATTGAGAACATTATTATTAGAGGACTGTGATTTTAATAGGAGAACAGACATACCATGTTATCACTACATGGTATGTTCTGTATAAATTCATTCACTTACCTGAGATCTGAAATCGGCGGGAGCAAATGAAAAATGGTGACACTTCATATATGATATCATTAAGAAAGTAAGTACCTACATAATAAAATATTGCCATATAATAGCATCGCGTGTTTGGTTGTATTTTCGTACTTCATATATTATATAAATTCTAACAGATACTGGTTGGGATAGGTGTATTTTATGCTGAGAGAGGAAATACAAATGTATCTTGTGAAGTGCGTATATTTCCTCTATAAAAAAATGTTAGCGACACAGCTGCATTAACGCAAATTTTTTTGGATTGGTACGTTGGCTTAATTTATTTGAAAGATTATGTATTTATTCAAAATAATGTTCGAAAGATGTGTAATTTTTATGATCAAGAAATCTGCACGATTTTTTTCTTTAAAATGTACTTAGTTAATGTTCCCAAAAAATATGTATATTTTATGTCGCAAAAATAAATTTATGAAGATATGTTAACATCGTTTGAAAATAAATATATACGCTAAATTAACGGTGATAATGAAATAATTCGATGCCATAATTTCGAAAGATATAAATTTATATTGTAATATTAAGATATCGTGTCGTGGCATTTATTATCTTAATTTCTTGCATTTACATTCAAATATTCTCTATCGAGAGAAAATCGATAAGCCGCTGTTGTAAAATTCTACTACTTCAATCAACTAATCGAGTAAAATTTATTTTCTATGTATTTTAATGCCCGGAAAATTACAGAATGTGAAAGGATCATAAAATTTTACTACGGTATTAGCATTAAACAGAAAAAAGAAAAAAAAAAAAATAATAATAAAAAGTAAACATCCATTTACAGAGTAAAATGGAGAGTGTATGAGCACATATCTCCATACATTTATAAGCAAACAAATTTCAGATTGAAATTGAATGTGTTTCCAATAATAACTTTAGATTGAGTTCCTCCTGCCTATGAAGATTTCCATTTTTATTAATTTCCCTTGAGTTCTCTCGTCTGAATAAAAAACTTGCTTTTTTCCTATGTCCACGGAGATTGAGAAAAATTATTAGTTTTCGAAGGCATAATAATAATAAAATATATTGTTTTAGTTATATGGCTTTTTTATGTCGTTCAAATCAATTCCTGAGATTTAAAATTGAATAAAAAATATAAGAATAATATTTGTTGTTCTTGGTTGTGGTTATTCTAAATGTTATTAGCTTTGATTTTCACTGCGACAAAATATTAATATTATATATCACTGTTTAACCCTTTCAGGACTGTAAAGTTTTCACAAGTAATTTTAAATATCCATCTTTGTTTAACTGTCAAAATGAAATAATAGAAGAAGAGAGCTTAAAACTTGGGCTACGTATCAACTGCAGCAAAACCAAGGTTATGTTAATCGACCGACAGGGAGTGCTTGATGAGTCAGTGCAACTCAGATACCTAGAGTCCATTAAAGAGTTTGTTTACCTAGGCTCACTTATAAATGACAGTGGTACATGCGAAAAAGAAATACGCTGAAGAATCCAGATGGCTAAAGGTGCCATGACAAACTTGGACAAGATATGGAAAAATAAAAACATAAGTCTGCCTACGAAGATCAGACTGGTAAAGTCACTAGTCTTTTCCATATTCTTGTATGCAGCCGAAACCTGGACAATCAAATCTCGAGAACGTGCTAGAATAGATGCCTTCGAAATGTGGTGCTGGAGGCGTCTACTGCGCATACCGTGGACAGCACATAGAACAAATTCGTCCATCCTCGAAGAACTGTATATATAGGAACGGTTGTCCACCATATGCATGCGCCGTGTCCTGCAGTACTTTGGGCACATCGCAATGAGAGGACCAGACAACCTGGAGAAACTTGTTTTGACTGGAAGTGTGGAGGGTAATAGAGCCAGGGGGCGCGCACCAATGAGATGGAGTGAGCAGGTGAAGGGGGCTACGGGGGGGACCTTGCATGAGGCGCTACGAAGAGCGGAGGATCGAAGTCGCTGGAAGCATTTTGTGCACACCTATACAAATGATGGTCACGATCCTCAGCACTGAGGGACCGACAACAAAGAAAGAAGAAATTATGTTTTAGTGATTTTTATACAAAAAGGAAAAATAATAAAAAATTAAAAATATATTAAACATCATAAAAATCGTCAATATTAGGTACATATCATAAAAATATCGACTTCACGATGGCACATTTTCCAGCAAAAAATTTAATACTCCGGGACTGCAAATATCACCAAATCATAAAAATAATGATGAATTAAAGTTTATATTTTAATATTATGGCAAAAACTAAACAGAAGGTAGTATTTATAACGGAAATGTTCGAAAATTTAAATTATATCTTAGGGAAGTATTCTTCGTTCAGACATTGAAGAGTTTAAACAATGCAAGTATTTCATATTAACTTACTTCGACACATACATCAAAAATTGTAAAACATTTGCACAAATTTTAAATTTTGTTAAATTAATTTAAAAAAAAATCTTAAATGGCGCATTTATTTTAAAACTAATTTATTCTATTTATTCTTATAGTAATTACACGTACCCATACTTAAACAACTTTTTTAAGATGCGCCGTTTTGTGGAAAAACCACCGCAAGGGCCCATTCAAGAATAATATATTATTACACCTCCTAAGCAATAGGGTTTTTAACCTTTCCTTGAACACCTTCACACTCTTCAGACATAATCTATGTACCTACTCTTAGTTTACATGTATGTTAAATATCTTCAATGTAATAAAACTGAATTTTAGAGTAAACATTTTAAATTAATATTTTTTTACACCCTGGTTTGTTGTTACTTTATATTTTTTCTCCTAAGTTATTGCACTTTACACCTAAAGGTCAATATGAATAATATACGAGATGATTACACGTGCGATATTATGACGATGATGAACTGATCGCATCTCAAGTTTGGAAGACATAATATTTAAAATAAAATAAATAAAAATGATATAAGAGAATAACAAGAGCAGACTGGTAGAGTTGTTATAATGTTTTATTTGTAAGAAGGCGAAATGAGAAATGGAGCACAAAATAAAACATCGGTTTTCATTTAAGTTCAACTGATTAGATCTTCTATTCCACCGCTTTATTCCAATGGGAGATATTAGCGTGGGTACGGGGAGATTAATAGCCACAAACTGTATTATTATTTTATCTATACATATTATTGTAACTATCTGTATTATTTATCTGTCATGTATCTTCACATTGTACGGCAATACTTCAAGGAGCAGAGAAACTAAATAACAGTTGTTAAACATATGTTCCTTGATACGTTCCATTTTTACAATATTTTAAAAAGGCTAATAATGATGAGTTTGGTAAATGAATGTTATTTTATGGACACTTTTCGTGTAGTTCCGAATAAAAACTACTTGTGATGACATGTCAATTAACTTGAATATCTTTATTTTCATCGTCACGGAGAGGATGACTTGTACGCTTAATACATGTAGCTGCCCAGATAGTGGAAAATGGCATTATAGTAAGAAATTCATAAATTAGTACTACATAATTACAATGTGTAAATAACTCTAAAGTTTGTACATTCACAGAGTGAAAATTCATTGTGATGATATTATACTTTAAATAACACACAGTTTACTTTTCACTAAGATTTATTCTAACCTCGAGCGCTTTCGTCAATGTTAATGAATTGACATTTTCTGTTGACAAGTTCTCTTGAAAATGTCAATTCATTAACATTGACGAAAGCGCTCGAGGTTAGAATAAATCTTAGTGAAAAGTAAACTGTGTGTTATTTAAAGTATAATATCATCACAATGTGTAAATATGATTCAAATGAAATTCGGCCGATTTACATCGCACGATGTGCATAAACTAGTGATGTGAGTAGAGAAAATTCTCCGGAGAAATTTCTCGAGAACGAGAAATTTCTCCGAGAATTTCTCCTCTGATTGAAAAGAAATTTCTCTGATTTTTTCCCATGGGGATTCCCCTATTATTTATTGGCGATAATGCGGCGGAATTCCCCTACAAAATATATGAAAAAATATCCGGTATTGACTAACTTTAATTGTAGCAATATTGGTGATAAATTGTCTCAACATTTGTACATTGTTATTGATTGATTGAATTAAGTACTGATTTATTATTATTTTACTGTTAAATAAAAAAAAAAAATTCTCGGTAAATTCTCTACTTACCGAGAAATTTCTCCAAAAATTATTTCTTGAGAATTCCACAACACTAGCATAAACTCAGTAAATGAAACATAATGAAAACTTGCAATCATTGTGCACAAGTACTAAAAGCTAATAAATGCTAATTATGTTTTTTTTTTAAAAAGATATATCTGGGTTTTGTTATAAACCCAAATACAACCTTATACACCTTTCACACTAAGCTAAAAGCTTGTGTCGTGAAAGGGGAGTTTGCCGGCACCTGGGATCGAACCCCGGACCCCTTGTTCACAAGGCCGAGACTTTACCTCCAGGCTACCGATGAACTCGATTTCATTTTGTAAGAACTAAAAGCTAATAAATGCTAATAATGATTTTATTTTGTTTCATCTGCTTAATTCTCGAACCAATAGTAATTGAATAAAAAAAACGATAATACTTTAACAATTATATGTTCAATAAAAAAAAATAACGCAGAACTTTTATAAATTATTAAGCTCAAAGTATTATTGAACTGAAAATTGGTAATTGTTTAACTGATCACTGTTCTTAATACTTTTCAATCATCTGTATAAAATATCTTGTATGAACTTCAATATACACAGGAAATAGATAATGTATCTATACATCCACGGAGAGTATTCTTCTTTTATCCCCAAGATAATACAAAAATCTACGTTCTTTTTAAATCAACTATAATGTATCGTACAAGAGTTGCCATTTCATTGCCAGCTATAGGTACATATTATATTGTCATCATAAAAGAACTTAATTTTCAATACCAATTATATTCTGTGGTACAATGGCACAAAACGAGAGAACACGTTAAGTACAAGATACCTACAACATAGGTTTAGATTAGATCTTATGAAGATAATTTCTAGGGATTAGATAAAAGAAAATATGATTACTAAATTATACAATAATCGAAAATTTGTTTTACATAGATAGATGTTGATAAGCACTTACAAAAACCTTACGAAAAAGTCGTCAAAAAGTGTTTTATAACGTTAGAATGCAATGTTAATAAGCTTAAAGAAACATAACTGTGATGAGACGATGAATTGGGACGTGTTGGTGTCAATCGAATGCAAGTGACACGGGATTAGAAATTAATAGTGATAAAAGAAGCTTTTGTTTAGAAGTGGACGGAAGCGGGCGGAGTAAAAAGGAAGATATGATGAGAGATGCCGAGAATCATATATTTTTATAAGAAGAAGGAAATTATCATTTTAAGTCGTAGAGCACCCGGCAAAGAATTGGTTTCTCACTCTTTTCCGTACGTTTCGAATGTCCTGTAAAAGGCAGGTGTTCGAATAAATAAATACATTTTATATCTCAAATTCAGCGATGAGGTTTGCCACCCATACTGAATGTCTCAATTTTTTATTGACACAGAGAAGACGGCTTGCATGTTTATTACATGCAGCTGGTCTGCTGGCTACCCCATTTTTGGGATATGCCGTGATGGTGTAGGTAGTAGAAGTAGTATATTTTTATTATGAGAATGAATAAACACATTTAGTATAATCTAACCACCATCCTTACGTGATCTGGGTACATCTCATAAGCGAAGTACATAAACAATTAAATAAATAAAAAATGCAAAACATTATCCTTGACATTATATTTATGGAATGGATACTTCTAAACAACTTGAAGTTTACAAAGTTAACTTTACATTGAAAGTATCAAAGTTTTTATAAATAGTAGTTTAAATATTATTCCAAATCACAAAAGACGAAACAATGTAGAACTACAGAAAGCTGCTCTAGACTATATACACAGAATAGCTAAACTGTTAATATGTTTCTGAATTCCCCAACATTCGTAAGCACAGTTTGTTAATGTTCCAGTGAAAATTTTAGAAACAGTAGGAGAGAACATTTTGAAATGATTGATGTCCATTTAATTTTTGTATGATCTCACAGGATCTCCTGCTTCCAGTCATCCCTAACGCTGGAATAGGGGTGAATCTCAGGGTGGATCGATATGGTATAGTGTGTCTACGTACTTTCAGATATACATATGATCTGTCAATACCAAACAACCTGTTTACGAAGGTTTGAAAAATTGTAATGATTGGAAATAAAAAATGTTGTTTTCATCGAGTCGCCGGAATGGAATAGGCTTCCTACTTTTTGAAGTAAGTTCTCTAACGTCTTTTAAAAGGCAGATAGTAGATATGATATTCAACATATTTTATTGTATCTACAATTTTTAAACTGTAATGTTTTTGTTGTAAAGCTGAAACAAAGAATGATCAAATGTTATGTATGGTCGGTCTTACTTTACAGTGTAGAGGTGTGGACTCTTTTTAATTTGAATTTTTGAAAATTTAATTTGAATGCGTTTGATATGTGGATCTACCTACCGTAGAATGCTAAGAATATCCTGGACCGATATTATGATGACAAACATTGATGTTTTACGTAGAGCCAATGCAAATAGAGAACCGCTCACCATTGTTAAGCTCCGAAAAAATATCATATTTTGGCCATGTAATGAGGGGTAACAAATACACAATACTCCAGCTTATCATGAAGGGTTAGATGAAGGGCCGCAGAAGACAGGTCGGCAGAAGATAGCTCTACTGGCTTCAAAATATTCGAGAATGGACCGGTGTCAGAATCGTGAGGGAGATGTTTCGTACCACCCAGGAAAGGGAAGCTTTTTCTCAAATGGTCGTCAACGTCGGGGGGACCCGGCAAGACGTGAAGAAGACGAATGTTTTGACGAATGTTTACAGTAATGGATATTTTCAAGAGCGTGGACGAATACGTAAGAGTTTAAAATTATATTACTAAAAAAATGGTTATTTAAATCTATTGATTTTGTTCATTAATAAAATTAGAAAACCAATTTTTGCTTTATTTAATTAGCGCATATTTTGATTAATTTATATAAAGTTTGTTTTCTTCCAATATAAATATCTCATACTCTCAGAGTAATTTTATTTTCATTATCTAGTCTTTTAAGATGTTTACACAAAATCACGGATGTTTTTGATAGTCTGCGTATTTAATAATAATACCAACTTAAATATTAATTAATTCTAATAGAAATAAAACAATTAGTGTTTTTGACAATATCTCGAGGTAAGAAGTAATCTGTTTTAACTATTGAAAATTAACCCTAAATATTTGAGAAAATTAACAAAAAGATTTTTTTAATAATTAAGGAAAGTACCCTAAAAGGTTGCAAAGTCTTTTGGTATATAAAACTGTTTTTTTTTTTAAATATTTTATGGACCATAAATTTTCCTTTACCTTATAGAATATGCCCAATATAAGGCTGATATTCTAAATATAAATATTTTTATTCTTTATACTATGTGAATTTATTTTCCAACAAATCAAGATGATCCAGATGCTCATGCGTAGCCAATCTGTTTTGAAAATCACTGGAACTTCGCCAAGAAACTAAATGTTAAATGAATAAAGAACAAGAAAATATATAATATTTCATGTTTTATTGAAGAGTGATAAAATCAGAGAAAAAAAAATGAAAGTAAAATGTTTCTCAAAACATCAATATTGCCTAAGGATACCCATTTAAATTATTTTTATAAATTTATGACCATTTAAAATATTTTAGAGTGTCCTTTAAAAGGTAGGTGTTCCAAAATTTTTTGACATTTTACATCTAAAATTCAGCGATGAGGTTTGCCACCCATCCTGAACGTCTTGATTGTATATTGGCACGGAGAGGACAGCTTGCATGTTTATTATATGAAGCTGGTCTGCTGGCTACCCCACTTGTGCGATATGCCGTGATGGTATAGTAGTAGTAGTAAAATATTATCGGTGGCGTTAAGAGTACCTATTTGTTTATTTTTAAAATTATAATAATAGGTAAGTAGGTAGATACTTTTTATAACTAAAAAATGTACATGTTGATTTCAAACCAAAATAATTACATACTTGAGAAAAAGTAACTCTTTCGCAAACAAATTTTCTTTTTAAATTAAAATATTTTCTTTATCCATGTACAAATGGTTAAATATGAGAGGCACCTATTGTTAGAAGATAATCATATTGCGAAAAGGGAGAAAATGTCTCCAATAAAAATTAAGACAATAAACTGGAATACTCTAAACAGCAAATCATCTGTTATATCTAATTAATGATGGAAAAGCCTTTACAAGAACGATAGGCAACGTTGGGCCAAGAAAAACTCATTTGATACTAGAAGAAGAAGTATGATGAATAATCATGAATTATTAGCTGCCCCTTGATATCAAGTAAAATAATCTAACCCAAATGGTACCAGATATTTCTACCTAATAGCCCAAACCAGATATTCCTACTTAATAACCCAAATGGCACCAGGTATTCCTACCTGGCGATGAGTGAAATCCTCAAAAATTGATGATGGATTAGTCATATGTCTGGCAAAGTAAAAAACAACCATTAGAGATTGTAACTTGTTCCGGGCTACGAGGCCGTGGTCTGGTGGGCAGATATTCTCACGTTTCGCTTACAGCTGTGGTGGGCATCTTGAAGCGGGGGAGGGGGGGTGGTTTGAATATCTAGTTGACCGGAGATAGACGATGAGGCAAAGATTAAAGATGGTACCTGTCAGCTCTGTTAGGCTTAAAAAGACTATGAAAGCAATAAAGTTATAAAGTAAATTTTTTTTAGGAAATTGTTATTTTGATGAATTTATATATATTTATAATGAAAGCAGTCAAGCACATCGCTTGATATTATTATTAATAAGATAGCAACACACTGCTAATTTACATATTACCAACATTAAGTTGCCAGATCATTATGTTAAACCAACACATTCAGTGGAGCAGAGCACCGTTAAAATACCTGTAACAGGCTTAATAAGCAATATCCTGTCGTTGTGACGATATGACTATACTAAATTCTTCTACTACTATCTCCTAATTACGTGATAAAATAAAATAATAAACATCCCTCAAAGCACGAGCTCTGCTCATATTTGAGGGAATGAATTGTTTTGCTTACTGTATAATTATAAGTAAATGATTGTTGTTGTAAATTGTGTAATTATCAATTAAAAAAAAAAAAAAATACCTAATAATGTAAGATGGTGGTGTAAAATAATTAATAAAATACTAAATTTGCCAGTTTACAATATGATATAAAGCTTTCTAATAGTAAATATATCATTGTGATGATGTGACTACTTGGTTGTGTACTAGTTTATTGAAAGAAATTAGAACAGTATTTCTCCAAACTATGGGGAGCGAATATTGAGTGAGCCCTAATGGGACGCTGAAACTGTAATGAAGAAAAATCGGAAACACATACATCCGTCCCATTGAAAAAAAACCTAGAAGGTGGGTTCCAAGATTGGTAATTTTTGTTTGATGGGTCAGTGCCCAGCCGACTTTGAGAATCACTGAATTAGAGCATGCCCTCCAGAAATGGACGTCAAAAAAAAATGAAAAGACGAAGATGACTGTGTTTCTTTATATGCATATAGAGTTGGTGAAATTGGTTAACGTTGGCATGGTATAATATAAGGTATGGGAAACACTAACATATTTTAGAAGAATGTTATTTTGGAAATTTTGCTTGAACCTACATATGTAGATTTTACGATATTATTGAATTTCCAAATATGTACCTTTACATCAAACATCACACATTCTAAGATTATAAAGGTAAAAAAATAATATGTGGCACTGGAATCTATCACTTTTCAGCAACGATATAAGGTAAAGCTAAGGAAAGACTTGCATGTTTATTACTTGTAGTCAATCTGCTGGAATCCCCATTTGTGGGAAATGTCATAATGGTATGAATAGATCAATGAATATTTTTCCAAGAAAAATTAAGATCAAAAGGTATTGTAGAAATTCTTAATTTCTCTTTGCCCAAAAATATGATGAAATGTAAATAATATAATACTCACATAGCTCCAATATATAAAGAATTCTGCTTGCCATCCATGAACATTGATCTGTAGAAGAGTTGTCCACATGAGAATTCTCGCACATGATCTGTAAAAGGAAAAGAGCTGTTGAGATATTTATCATCATTTTGGCTTTCGTACAAAACAACGAAAACATTTTAAGGTGAACTCATATCAACATAACTATTACATATTGTTCGCGGTAGGTTTGTTTTATCACACGACTTATCATCATTCTCCTACAGCACACGTTTTTTGAAGATTTTTTACAACAAACCCACTTAACGTCGACCTCCAAATGTTAATCCCACATGGTTAAAGTAATCAACAGCAGCATTACAATATAATGTACAAAGTGTACGGTACCGTAATATTTCATAATGAAAATTGAAGATCTTTTGAACGACACAGAAGACATTGGGGAATTATACTAAATCACAACCTCACCCGCACTTACATTATTATTATAGATACCTGTTGATATTAAGTAGTTTTTGGTGTGTCGATTCCAGAGGCAGTTTTTAAGGCATTTTCCCCTATTTTTCATAAGTGCTCTCAAGTGTCATAGAGTTTGAACGAAGAAAATGATTTATTTTCAAACATGCGTCATATATAAATAAAAAATATTATTTTGCTACTTTTAATAATTCTTTTTTAAATGCGTTTCGATTAAAGTACAAAATTATATATTCAAAATAATTAACATCTGTTTTTTTTTGTTTCATAATATTAAACTTATTTATAAATATTTGTTTTTACTAAATATCTTATTAAAATTTTTGATAAAAGTTTTAAAATGTAATATTAAGCTTAATTTTCACATATGATTTTGTACAAAATTATATTTGAAAACTAAAGCGTTTTAATAATTACATTTAAAACTTATATTGAAATGAATTTTCACAACGTTAACGCACCTTAAATTTAATAAATATTTTGATGTTAGTCAGGAATCTAAGAACGACAGGTTTATTTTATATTAGATATTCTGATTAATTGCACGAAGCCTGGAATTATTTATAAAAACATTTATAAAAATTTATTTGCTAAAAACAAATATAATAAGATAATACAAATAATAGGACATAAAAAATCAAATCATTCTGGTAGAAAATCCACTGGGAAATCAATTCCAATCTGTCCCAAATATAAGAGGGTATATTCTATGTGGCACATGTGAAAGTATAATATGGAACTTCAAAACACAATATCAGCATTCAGTATGATATTGGAAGCCAACAGGTTTCAATAAAAGCCCATTTTATGTAGTGTATATCACGTCTAGAGTGTGTATTGTTTCACAGACTTCTATTTCATTGTGTAGGACGGTTGCGTGTTTGGTATTATGAAAATAAAAGTGAACAACGCAACGAAGAGAAGGCGTTGCCGTAGCAATAAGTTATCTGAAGACCTGTTGTAATCTGACAAGGATAACTGTTAGTAATACAATCACGAGGGGTATCGATATATATATTCACAACATAATTTATGCCCAGCACGTCTGAGAATTTACTTATTATATTATTATGTACCGATTCTACGAGAAAGAATTCAAACGGTATAGAAAACACAAATAAGTTGATCCATCAATACCTTATGGTTATTTTTACATGAAAAACAATAACAGTCTGAAACATTTTTTATGGCACCGTTTTGTGAAAACCATCGCAAGGACGCACACAAATCAGTATTAATTAATTATTTATAGCAAGATTAAATGTGTTTTTTTTAAGAATATCAGTTCCCATTAAAACTATTATTGACAAAGATTGATTCCTCAACATTTGATTGTTTTAGTTATTTGAACATAATTTAAGATCTAAATACTATTTTTAATATTCGGTGTTTTGCTGGTACTCCATATGATTGCAATTTTAAAACACGGTATTAGAGTTAAACTAATTTATTATAAGATTGACCCAGGTTATGTAATGACTTTGTGACTAGCCCTAATACATCTTATATTTATAATTTTTTACATTACAGTGTAGTCGTTACGGCAGGACTAATGTAAAATTTTTCCTTACAAAACATCAGTGATTCTCTGTATGTTGTCCCGTACATCAAATAAACATAAATGACGATTATCAGAGAATAAATATGATAAGAATAACTGGTCTAAATAAGGCTATAGTTGTTACCGTTTACTGATCTTCAATTTTTTTCAAGGTTTGATCTTTCAGAGGAAAAACAGCGCCTTAAATAACAAATAAAGAAAAAATAGAGACAGGGAATTATGCAGATTAAATTGTCTTGAGTATGAAATATAGTGAAAGGATATATAATAACTAATGAAAATAATGCTCAAGTCGCAAGCAAGTTGATGTACGACGTGCCGACAAATGTGCGTAATTATAAGTGACAAGCAAATTACATTAGTGAAGTCTCTCATAGTCATAATATACCTAATCATACTAAGGTTTCATGCTAAGTGCTCGCATTATGTGCTTCATTATACCTCATCTAGATGATTTATCAAAGCACGCAACACAACACGGAGGTGATGCGACATATTGAAGCATTTTATTCGCTATTATACTTTCAGATTTCAGAATAATAATAATACTTCCTTAAAAAACATCATAAATAAGTCTTCCTTAACATATTTATCAAATTAATTGAGTTTGCTACGCCTTCTTGTAAATTAAAATAAAGATAAATGAACAAAGCTCTGTACAGTACTATGTATATCACTATGAATTTAATAGCGCAATATAGGAGGATGAGTGGCCATACTTTACTTGAATTTATGCCTTAATAATGTTTATTACAGTACCTCGCCAGGTGTAGGAACTAGTTGTTTCCTACATACGAGAACGCGAGGTATATACACATAAGATTTTAGATATATCTATTGTAAAGGATTACTAAAAACGAAAATCAAAGATGTGTTACAAGCTTTTTGTTAAATTCTATCAAGAAATAAAAAATGAATATTTAGTTTAACAAGTGTTTTATTGACTTGAGTTTCGACATGTAAACTCTTTGAAATTCTTTGAGTTTGAAAAAGACATTACTTGTCGAAACTCGAATCACTCTAATTAAACACATAAAAAACTAAATAATCATTTTTTATTTCTTGATGGATGTGGAGTTTTACAATATAAAATATTATATCTTTATTAGTTCTCTAAGGTTAGTCCGCTGACTACCCTAATTGTAAGAAATGCCATGATGGTAAAAATAGATAGAAAGCTTATTTCAGAAACAAATATAAATATAAACTTTTGTTTGAACCTATGATTTTTTTATTTTATTTCTGGTTTTCTGAACGCGCTTGCTATGTGAATGATAATAATTTGTAAGCCTAATTTTTTAGCCCATTGTCTTAAGATGTGAAATAAAGTTTTTTCGGACGATAACTATAGCCGGAGAATGAGTACGTATTATAACAATTCGCAGAGATAAATTAGATCGAAGAGAGACTTCATAAAAGCTTGAGCAACAAATACTCGAAAAAAAAACAAAGACTCGAACACAATACTGTCTTGTATCTAATTATATATGGCTTACTTGAGTACCTACATATAAATTTTATTAAAAAATATACTGTATACTGCTCGCTCTATATATTGTATATAGATTGTACAGTATCATTTGGGAATATAGAAGTCCCATACGACACAAACACGCACTCATTGAAATTAAAGTTCGCAATTTAGTATGTTATTTACATTTACGAATTCATGAAAAACAACAAGGTCAGATGTAACTGTCTCTACAGACATAGGTATATGTTTGAAAAAAATTTCGTTAGATTTACTGTTTTCTATAAGTTAATGATAGTCCAGTAAAAAGAATATCTCTCCATACCATCGCGTCGCATCCCAAAAGTGAGGCACCCAGCAGTTCACCTGCATGCAATACACATTAAGTTGTCCTCTCCATATAATATATAGTGAGAGTTACAATCCATTGGATTGGTCTGCAACGAATTTGGATTTTCGTCTTCATTTCTCCCTATTTTCAGCTAGTCTCTTTAGTTCTACGTATGTGCCGCAGTTCATGTCCTCCTTTAGTTGGTCCATTAAGATGTCTCTTGGTCGGTCTTTACCATTTATGCCATCGGTCATGCCCTCCGCGATGGTGATGGGTGTCTGATGTTGTGGCCAATCCAGTTAGCTCGTTGTTGGCTGATCTTTTTAAGAAGTTACCTTAACTATATAAATTTAAAGACATTCTTGCCAGGTGGCATGCCTCATCGCTGAAAAATAAGGTATTCCTAAGATATATCACATAAATTTCAAATCTTCAATTTGGCAGTGTATAGTAATACCTACTATGGATGTCGTATGTTATATGGCTACCTCACGAAAATTACTTATATGTAAATAAATTGGTGGAACATACATTATATAAAAGAATATCATCTTTTTAAGTTGTAGGTTCCGTAGAAATAGGTTAATTTGTTTATACAAAATCACATTATTCCGAAAAGCAACGATAAAGGGAGCTAAAAGGTGGATAAAGGGTGGATACTATGTATGTAAAAAAATTGACAAACCAACAAAATAATTTATTTCATAAAAAAATGATAGAGTATTTATGAATGTATAGTTATTTATATTGATAGTTGTTTAAAATATTATATAGGTAGATTAACTGGTGAAGAATATAAATACAAGTACTTATAAAAATACTTGGTACCCTACAAGTGAAGTGACCCTCAAACTGATAACCAGGGAGGAAGGCCTTACGTGAAATATGTTTCTGAAAGGTCGGATATGAAAAGGGGCATAAAAAAGATATGTTCGTATTATTATGTATTATTATTCTATAGTATAGAAATATATAAATACCACCTACCCTTAAAACCTATTTCTTATCCATTTTAATAAAATTATCTAATAGGTAAAAATAGATTCTCGTGTACTTTTACGTTTAATACATGACTAAATTTCAATTACTTTTTGTATTGCAAAACTTGGTTATTTTTCAAGTCATATGCGTTACCTTTGATTATATACGTGTAATAAAGTTTGGTGAGGAGAGGGGGCTATTAAAGTTTAAAAAAATTACAGACAAAAAAAAAACACATAATAAAACGGCCTTTAGGGCATGATACGAGTAAAAGGCGTTTTAAAAATACATAATATATAAATAAGAAATTATCCTTTCTGATTACATTGTTTATTTTCTCACGGCATGAAAAAGACGATATGTTTATTCATTGAATCCAATCCCCCATTTTTGAGAGATGCCTATTGATGGTATAGAATATTTAATGCAGATTACTCCTAATGTGGGTACAATTATATTAAAATACATAAATAAATAATCCAAACACACTTCAATGATAAAATAACTTTAAAATATTCAGCATAAAAGCTTCATAAATGTCACTTAATTCTGAAATGCTTTCAACATTATCGTGAACTTTGAAAATTTGAAATATCTGTTATTCATAATGTTATTCAGTAAGTCTTCTATGATTGAGAAGTTAGATTCTATTAGACCTCTAAACTTAGATTATTGAATGTAAATATTATGTTGAATGAAACACAATCTTCAATTGCTGTATCCTTTATAAGAGTGTAGTAGGTTGATATTATTTTAAAATATAAGATACTTAGTACAGGTATGATAGAACAAGAGGAGAGAAATGGGTATGAGGAGGATATTAAACTAGACGGCCTGAAGTCTCTTAATCCCCTCTATCACAGTAGAGATAACATTTTGATTATTTAATTACCACCAAGATTTCCTTTGGGTCCTACATGTCAATGTATGGAGTATATATACTTAGTTGCTATTATCCTTATTGATAGCTAGTAGCTACTACGTTTAGCTTTCACTATTGGGAGATGTTGTATACTCGTATTTATGTTATCGTTCAGATACTAAAATAAGCTTGTTTAGTCTAGGCTAAGATGTGTTATGCATTAGGATAAAATCCACGTACTTTTGTTCAAGAATAAAAAGTACAAAGTAAACATTTTGTTTATTGTGAGAGTATTTGGAAGTTTTTCAAGTTTAGTCTAATACTAGTTTCATCTAAAAAATAAATAAAATACTAAACACAACCAGAAGTCATTTGTGCATTGAATAATAATAAGAGAAAATTTAAGTTGCTCTCAAAAACGGTAAAAAAACGCTGCATGGCTGCAAATATTAAAACGTTTTTGTCAGTTTCTGTGTCTAAAACACGGGCTGAAACAAACTGATTTATTCCAAAATAAACAAGAATATGTATATCCTGAAATTAGATTATGCCTTGAAACATTTATTGTTATGAGGAATAGACAATTATGAGGAAGTCGTATGTACCCCAAAATTGATTATTAGATACTAGCACATCAAAATCGGAAGTAAACTTGCCAATATTAGGCTTGGTTTAAAATACAACATAGTCCGGAGCGGATTAGACACAGTTCCTAATGTTATTAGGAGCGTTTAAACTATAAGCATAATTTATCATACCATTAATACCTTCGGGTATTTATTATGTATTGGTATTGCCTAGTACCTATTTTAAGGTATTCGACTAATGCCAAGAAACACAATACATGTTACATACAAACTTAGTTAAAATAAATGTACAAAGATAATCGAGATAAAGAAATAACACAGTCTTCGTGATTTATGAGAAATGATACCTTGATGATGCTTAGAGAAAATCCAAAAATGTTCCTCTAAAAAGAATAACGAACCGAAGTAAGGAATATAATGATAGACGCATTTTGTTAAATCTTTTATATGCTCAGATATCAATGTAGTTGGCGGACTTGTTGCTTATGAAAGTTTTTATCAAATCAAGTCCACCTATCTTATTCTTCTAATTCCCCAAATGAATTATCTCATACACAAGTTTTTTTTCAAAATATGATAGTAATACTTCTATCTAATTGCAGTAAGATATTTAAAAAATGTAAAAAGTCAAAGTCAATTTTTTCAGTTCAGTTAAAACTGGATAAATATATAATGGGTGTTTGGAAAATCACTAACACAATCACTTGGTATTATTTGAATTATTATTATTAAACATAATTTGTTTTCATTAAAAACTAAAGAAACGACAAATTATGTTCATTATTTCTGTCTTTTCTTACATCTTGTCAAAAATTCCTCTTTTCATAACAAAATGTCAATTTCAAACAAAACAATCAAAATGGAACAAATTCAAAATATTCTTACTACTAAGGGACGTGCCTAGGTACTTATTTTAAAATAATAATAATCTAACAAGGAATTACTAAGGTAAGTACCTAGGCACTTTCTTTCTTGATGGCCTCACTTTATTCTTAGAAGTGATTTTTTATTTTTTTTATGTAATAATAAGTACAGCTACTTAGTAAATTAAATGATTGAAGTATTGCCCAAGTTTTTTTGTTAACTACGTAGTCATGAATATACAAAGACATATTATACTGCATCAATATATTGTAGTACAGAAATATAATTTATGATTTTGGCATGTAAACTACAATTTAATTTACATGGAATGAATATAAAAGTAGGTAAAATAATAGTATACGTTATAATTTTGACTAAAACGTTAGCACGAGATGTATATGCAAGTCAATAAATATCGCTGTAATACAAAAGTTTATACTGACGACAAGTAGTAATAATACATAGTAAGTAGAGTTAAAAAGCAGAAAAATTTATAACTCGGTTTTGCAAATGCAAATGCTGAAAAGTGGGAATGGATTGCGTGGCAACATTCCAGAATATTCTCAGCCAAAAACCGAGATTAACAGAATAACATTTGTCTTCTGACGTGGTATTAGGACATTTACAAAATAATCACCACCAAAATGTCGATAACTTCTGCACTTTTATATCACGAAATATTTCATGTTTTATTTTACAAAATATGATTTAAGACTTTTAATCTAGCAATGCAAAGGGATCTCTGGTAGAAGTGCTTAGGTACAATGGACCCTAAGCCTCACTAGAACAAGGAGAACAAGTTGTTCATGTGAATGTATATGAGAGAAAGATGTGAAACTTTAACTGAAGCTTCGTGATGGACTTACCTAATGGACCCCCACCAAATCTTCCTTTACTCTTTTGCTTCCTTGTTAATGAAGAAAATAAAGCATATAAAACGCTGGATGAGTAAGAAGATGATTTATTTTATCTCTATTCGAGGCCACTACATTTATGTATAATTGAATATAGCTTTCTTTTTTATGTAAATTTTGGTAGTTGCCTTATATTCGCTTTAATATATTTAACATTTTTAGTCATTTCTTGATTTTTAAGAAGAGTAAGGGTTATATAAAAATTGACAAGTTAATGTGGATGTTTTTATTTATTTATTTCAGGTTGTGAACCTGTACGACCGTATTTTAATTTCAATTCACTTCGTAAGAACTTCACAAACACGAACATTAATAATATTTGAACGAGCCTAACCTCAAAACATTAACTGAATTTATTCACTCAGCTTTCGATATAATATTCACATATACAAAACATAATCATAAATAATTATTGTATGAATACCTTCTTCATATTTTTATTAGGAATTAAAAGTATTATACTAAAAGTGGATGCTTGAAATAAATTTATTATTAAATTACTTTCTTCATACTAAATTCATTTTGACCGATCAAAATTTTGTATCCTTAATTATAAAAATAGATTCTATTTCTTTCATTTTTAAATGTTGCCTTGGAAACACACGATGGAAACAATTCTCCTTTATTCTTACTAGGCATTTTAAGCAAATCATGTTACATCTTTCCACGATATTCCGACCGTTCATTGATATCGTTGATTTAGAAATTGCATGTTGTGAAAAAACTTCTTCCAGTTATTTGAAAAATGAATAACAGTTATCCATGCTGTGTTACTTATGAGTATATAACAACGCACCCCGGTTACGCGGACTCCGAATTCTCATTGTCGGATACTGCCTGACTAATGGCCGGTTTCAATAACCTATCTATCCGTGACTGTCGATTGAAATGTATGATTTAAAATATGGAACACAATAGATTTCAATCGACAGTAGCGGATAGATAGATTATTGAAACCGGCCATAAATATGAAATTGCAATAAACGGTTGCTTCTATGATTTGCATTAAACGCTTCTCGATTACTGTAGGTACCTTATATTGTGGAAGTGAAAATGGTGGAATTGGTAAACGTTGTCCATTGAAACCGAAAGTGATCACTTAAGCCAGCCTAGTATCGATTCGTTAACGTTGTGTCGCCTTTCTCACTTTTTCCGATTACATTTTCAACAATGTTACATTGTGAAAACATGGTTCTCCAAACGAAATATCTAATTGATTAAGAGGGTTTGATAAAATACATAATTACGTGAAAGATATTCAAAGAAAATTTTACGGTTTTCGAATTATTCTAAGGGGTCTTTTATCAGACACAAACTGTGACCAAATCAAGCGAATTTGAAAAGCAAGCGGTAAGTTTCTTAGAAGGAGCTCAGACACATTTATTTTCTAAAATTACATGAGTACACAGTAAGATGAGTAGTGTCGTTTTTTTATTATTATCATTTTATTATTTTTCCCATACGTAACGTATTTTCTTGTAACATTGGAGAGCGAACACGTACACAATCAATTTTTGGACCAAAATAAACGTGTTCAATAAAAGTCTACACCGCATGTTTCCTTTATTGACGGTTATAAAAATGCCTACTTCCAAATTTGAAACTAGACTGAAACAAAAGGATTACGTAGGTACACACCAAGAAAAATGTGTGGAGTATCTTGTACCTTTTTACATATTTAACTTAGCACTGAGAACATAACAGTTTTTGGCCAAGGCGATCGCAGAAAGGAAATAACTAGGCATAATATGTAGCATAAACAAAAAAGAATTTTCGTTGATTAAACCTAAACCTTACATACAAAACAATTTATTCTATGATTTAACTTACTCACTCTTCTTCTACCTGTCACTATAACAATTTATTGCATGTGAAGGCTGCTGAGGTCGGCTCTTCTCGTCCTAAGGTTGTATATTCCTCTTGTGATGGGTATCGAGGTGTCTTGGGATGGGTGGGTGACTGGGTGTGTTCTTGTGTGTGTTATTTATGTCCGTGCACTTACTCACTGATATTACAGAAAAAAAAAATGGTTCCATGATTCCATTTTTGAATTTATTAAATTTTAACTGTTGTTCTATGGTCAGGATGCCCGATAGACAATTGACAGCCAAGAATAATAAAATTATAGGCTAAAATAAAGTAAGATAATTTTATCTAATTTAAGTTTGTAAGTAACGGATTACTTATCAGATGTAATAGATGGAGTGTCAGTAATTCCATGTTTGTGATTACGGGTGTATACACTATTATCTTATTAATATGCCTTTTTGAGAAGAAACACATTTCATTTTACTAAGCTGTGAGCTTACTTCACAACCTTCATCATTGGACGTCAATATTCACAAACATAATATTGGATATTGAGGCGTGTGGGACGTAGAAGGTAAAGAGTAAATTTATAGAAAGGATAATGACGGTTATTATTTTGTTATCACGTCGGTACCTTCCGTAGGAAGTTTGTTCGTTGAAAGATGCTTAGATATCTCATTAATTGTATCGGCATAAATTTTGTAAAACTAGCTTTTGAATGTAAGAAACCTCGACAACTACATGGCTTGATCACAAAGATCATATTACCAAAGACAGTTGCGTGTAGAATACGAAAAATTGCCTTGTATGCGAGAAAAATCGCATGTATCTAGAAAAAGTGTATGAAAAGCGTAAAGAAAAATTGAATTGGCATTTCGTTCTCTCTGTTCAACACACAAGAAATTTGGCAGGAATTAGGTTGTGTAAGAACTTTTGATAAGATAATTAAACGCACAACCAGTTTCGTGGAATCCGTCCTCGCATCGTCAGGTACTACTCGGAATTCGCAAAACCATAAAGAGTGTCGAAAAAAAACTGTAAAGATGATTTTGAGACATTGTTAAATTGCAGGGAGAGTAGTCGTAAAGATTAACAATATTGAATTTAATAGGTATACAGTAGTCTTAGTGTGATTTATATGCGAAGCAATATCCACTCGCTTGCAGAACAACCGTTGTTGTAGGAACCTACCTACCTACTACGTAGTAGGATTATTATAGCCTCGTAACATTTCAAACATCAATGAAAACAAATTACACAGAGACTCAATGGATGGATATCCGTGCGTTTAAAAGGAAATAAAAACTCCAAAGTGAAATTGCCTTTCATAATGATCGTTCCCATAAACAATGCTATGCGTACCTACTCATATATATATTTACTAATTTTATTTCTGGTTATGTATAAAGAAATATTGAACATAAAAGTATTCGATTTATTCATTGACGATTGATATGACTGCCTTATGAAAAAAATCGATTTAAGTATTAATGTTTTATACGTTCACCTTTACATGCTTATTATGGGAACAAAAGTGGAAAGAGCTTTATTTTTACTTAACCTATGTATGAGGTTAAGTATGGGCTGCGGATTCAATCCTATACAGGACAGTACCAAATAAGGTGACGTTACCTTTTCTTAGCACTTATTTTCACGACATTCTTAACGTTGTTTAAGGAAATGTGTATTGTTCAAGAAAAACCATCTGGGCCGCCAAGTACTTTGTAGTAAAATAACAGCGGTCTTAAATTTTTCTCAAACAATAATTATTATAGAACTAGTCAGTAGCCTGTTGGTTACACCTCGAGCTTTTAAATGGGACATCTAGGATTCGAATTCTACTGCCAAGTTGCTCCATATCTACTTCAAGTAGTAAAATTATTGCTTATTGTGAAGGCATTTAAACATTTGATAATTATTACCCCCTATTCTATGTACAGTATATCGATTCGAACTAAAATAAGAACGTTAATAAATTTGTGTAATTATTTTTGAAACCTAAAAAAATCGGATAAATTTAATTCAAAAATATTATTATATAGGCATTGGTATATATATATCAAAGCAATATAATAAAAATTGTACATTTTTCATAGATCCATCAGGTTTATACCTTTCTTCAATATGTTCATAAATTAAAGTAACTTAGAAGAAATTATCTTTGTTGAAAAAGCCAAACACCTCTATAAAATAAAGAATAATCTAATAAAATCAGACCTGAAACTAACCACAAACACTGAAATACACACCTACAACACGAGACAGAACCACCTACGAACCACCCTCCCGAGAACAAATAGAAGGCGTAAGGGATTCCTCCATACATCCATCAAATTATTCAACAGTCTACCTGCATGTTTGAAGGATGCTAGGAGTCTTAACATTTTCAAAAGAAGAATTAAAGGATACGCAAGGACATTAAAACTCAACACTGACAATAGACACCTGTAATTTGACCAAAATTTCCTATATGTTTAAAAAACTGTTTCCTCTCATACCAGTGGCTCAACTACTGACTGAGGAAATTACAAAATAAAAATACCATTGCACTGTAATATAATATTTGTCTACTATATAACATTTTTGTATTGTTGTTTTATTATTGAATAAATAAAAAAAAAAAAAATAAAAGTACGCGAGACTTAAAACTACATAATATAGAAAGCACATTTTGAAATATCGTAGACAACTAATGAGCTGTTTCAGCAAATATTATTATGAAATAGTATACGCTTCCATACTTTTAATAAAAAGTATATATGAGCACTAAAAAGTAATCAAATTCATAAAAATGAATAAATTTACCAGCAATAAACTGAGAAGTTAGGATCTCGTAATGTATGTAAACGTGCTTCGTGTATAAAATGTTTTTTTATGAGTTTTATTGGCAATTTCATATTTATATGTATATCATTTATATATTTATATGTAGCCCGACCCGGTGATATGTTCTTTATTATTAATGTTGGGTGTTGAAGGTATCTTCTAGAATGATCATGAAGATCTGTGTAAGTTTAACGATTTTCTCGTAAATGTAACGATGTGTCTCATTTTCAAATGGTTTCAATAATAAGTTTAAATAAAATCAAACATTACGTTTATGATAAAACATATCACACGATAATAACATAAAAGTTATTTCACTTTAGATATGCATTAGTAGTAATATATTGAAAATACGAATGAACTGAAATAAAAATTTTAATGTCTTAAGAAGATAAATAAAATTTTGATATAAATCAGATTTGTAACTAGACGTGTCATTTCAAACCTATTTTTTATTGCACTAAAAAATACTGCATTTACATCATTACATATACCTAAGCTGAAAAATTATAAATATTAATATGAAGAGCTGATGATTTTATATGCTGACAATAATTATATGCTCTTTGATAATTCGATAGTTTAAAGCACAGAAGACACATGTCCACGTTTGACAGTTTAGAGAAAACAGGTTTTGAAAGTTTGAGATTCTCAATTAATTAACTAATTTTCAATAAACTCAGAAGATGTCCTTGATGGACATATGCTTTTTAAGTAGGTATCAAGAAAGTCGATATAACTGCATTCTCAAATATCTTATGTGGCATATTACATACGTGCACAAAAAAAAAGTTAATTTAAAAACGTGTAGCATTTGGTTTTTGTTAAATATTTCGATAATGATACAAGCATTATTTATTGGTAATTATGTAACCAAGACATAGAAGACGTTGCAACTAATGTTTCACAAAATTATATAAACTCATTTACCTAAATGGTGAACATGTATCTTTTGTCCTTTGAATCATTGATCTGTGCTCCTGTAAAGTTCACTTCATCAGATACATCAACTTTTACCATATTATCAGAGATTAACATATAAATTTCAATGACAGTAGTATTACAACGTTAGAAATGTCGCAGAAAAATGAGAATCGATTCGCGAAAAATCGTTTTAAATGGAGGAAACTCGTATCAATCATACATTCCTGAGAGAAGTCTTAATGGGAAAAGGGTATCTAGAGATCACTTTTTTGTATTCTGCTATTACATGTGAGACAACTTTGTTTTAATTTATTGAAAACATTTTGAAATTCCGTAATATAGAAAACAATAAAATTACTAAAAATGCTTTGTATCCTTGGAATAAATAAATAGAAAAGCCCTTTTTTTCATCTTACACGTGATTCAGCGATTTATTAAAAATAAACGGTTGGTACTTGCGTAGAAAATTATTTCATATTTTTTTACTAGCAAGTTTACAAACTAAAAATTAGTATTGTTTGATGGATTTCTTAATCAACCCAACACGACAGAAATCACAAAGATCTTTAGTTTTGTTTCATTAACTTATTTGTTTGTAAACTTAATTTCGATAAAAATATTCTTGAAGCGTTGTAGCATGAAAAAAATAATAAGTAAAATTGTTTTCTGAAGGAAAACGCCACAGAAGTATTGTTGTGCCACGCAAGTTTTGACTTCTCTCATGCGTCTTATCTTTGATTCCTTTGACCGCGTCAAGACCTATAAATCTTATATTGTTTTTCATAATGGGCAAAGTTAATATTGAATGTAGGTATTTGGAGTACATTCCCCCTAGTTACAGGGGTAGGTATTGCAGAGATTGCAATCTAAGAAAATTGATTATACGCAGATATTAGCAGTAGGTACTGAATTACTACTAATTTAATGTCACGAGTATAAAACAAAACAGGCTTTTGCTGTTTCAGTTAGTACTGTATAAGCTTTAATCGGCTCATTGCGAAGACAATAAAATATTTACTGTCGAAATCGTGAAAATTGCCGTAAATTGCTTTTGAATGAAAGTGTGGTAGGGGGGGGGTATCGAGATATAAACGAACCCATGGTAATAAAAATTAATCAAACAATAAGTTTATTGCACCTCCTCCCCATACTCACTCTCCTTATTTTACAATTCGCATTAATACATGGCTATAAATTACACAATTATAAAAACTATGGAAATTACATTGCTACCATTCTACGGAACAATTATTATATCAAATAATTGTATCAGAATACTAACTCTCCAACCCATTTGTATTGTTTTTATTGCTTATATTTCCCATTAGAGGATTTCACTCCTCAACAAATATAATTTATAGCCCCCATTCTCTTGTTTCTAATGACATGTTTTAATCTTGTCACTGACGTAGTAGAAATGCTAGTTTGGAAGAACATGTTACACCGTGGAAAGAGTGTACCGTCTCAAAGTCGAAAAAAAAGTTGTAAAGAAGTAACCGAGAAAAGGCTAACTCTTAGGTTAGATGGTTGGATGATGTAAATAATATCATTGGAAAGAAGTGGATGTAGTAAGAGCAAGCTAGAAAGGAGTAGAAATGAATGAGTGACAAACCACGTAGTTACTAAATCTTTGTAAGGGACTTCATGAAAACGTAGCAACAGTATAAAAATGATTGATATAAAATGTACTTACTTTATATTCTTTATATTATGTATTTTGCGACCTAGATCTGCAAAATAATATTCTTCTTGGAATTTTTAACGAAACATCAACAATTTAATAGAAAATGTCATAAAATTACATTTTCTCCATATCACGAATCAGTAGTAAAATACTGGGAAGTAATTTGATATTAAAATTGTAAAACAAGCAAGCAAAGTGCACTACTGAATTTTACGTACCCATAGTTAAGCATTAACTATAAACGGATTAATTTACTTAAATTTATCTCAAATTTTAAAAATGAAAAGTAAAGTTTGAGAAGTAAAGGTGAAAGTGAATTTTTCTGAAGAGCTTTTTCATGCTGGAACTTTTATTCAGTTAATCTGAAATTGATTTTTAAGACTAACTGTAACATTCATTAGGAATATTTTCAAAAAAGTAACGACTAATCGAGTTACCATGTTAATTTTTTCGTTAAGGAATTAACGAAATTAACTTTTTGATTAACGGTGCACTATTTAATAGTGAAACTGCTACTATGGGTCATCCGCTGCATTCACTGAAAATATTGAAGTAATGACATACATTTATTACTTTGATATGAAAATAGAGTAAACTCGACTCGTTCCATTTCCATATAATGAAAAATCGTAATTTGATTTCTTTATGTCAAGAGATAGAAAATGACGAATATTTTAATACTATGTATCGAATGTAATGTACCGCCTTGTACTTTAATTCGATACATAATTTCTTGTAAAGCCAAGGGCGAGGATAGACTTACTAATTGTTTAAAATACGTTTCCAACAATCCCAACTGCACATTCGTGCCGTACATTTGTGCAAGTTTCTAAAACAACGGTGGCGTGATTAATGAACATGTGGCGTGCAGTGATTTTAGTGCCAATGAGTGCCGGCCTGAGGACGAGGTACAGTGTCTTCAGCCCTTACAAACAAAGCGCCACTGTGCATGGAGAACGAAGAGAATTGTCTCCCAGACACTGTTGACCACAACTATATCTCCAAAATAGGCTAATAGAATATTTCGTACAAATTTATTTGTGTGTAGGTATGTTTTAGTAATATTGTAATATTCGTATTCGCGAATATTCGCATATTTCAAAGTATTCGCATTCGTATTCGCAAAAAAATATGCGAATGTTTTGCGAATATTATTTTGGTAATAAAGAATCGGTAATTAGGTAAAAGTACCGGATACTTACCCGGTACATTGTAGAAAAAGGTACTGCAAAAAATAGTCTTTAAGAAAACCGAAGAGTTTTGAAATATTTTAAATTCCTATACCATTTTGAAAATTCGGCGACGGGGGGTGTAGACATTTTTATGTTTGAGCGATAACGTAGAAATTTAAGCAAGTCAATATTCGCTATTCGCATTCGCTATTCGCATTCGCATTCGCATTCGCGAATATCCAAAATCACACATTCGTTACATCACTATTATGTTTGTATGTTGACTCTTCTCAATAAATATATTTTAAAAATATAATAAATACGCTAGTGAAGCTTGAATTTTATACAATTAAAATAAACTACATATTTTTACCGTAAGTAAGGCACAAAAAACTATACTAACAGTAAAAGAGTATTCGGTAATTGTTCGTTAAGTGTGCATGTACAAAACTAGTTAAAAATTTGTAAATTTGGAATTCTAACATAATGTTTTGTAATTTTTGAGTTCGGCATTTAAATCACGTGTGTTGAATATGTAACATGTCAATAAATATAAAGGCAATAATAATGAAAGGTGAAATAAAATAGTAATATAATAAAAAGGTAATGCTCAATAACAGTAATGCAGTAATAATAATACAAACTCAATATATACCTTCTGATGTAAATGTAAAAATATTCTGATGTATAATATCAACGAAATATAAGACTGTATCAAACTTGTAACATAAGCAAAATGTAGCATCATTGCTAATATGGCAAAAAGGTGATGTTATAAAATAACTTCCATTTTACGAAGTATGATGGGTTAAAAAGTTTACGTTAGCTTGAGATATGTGGAGCAGATGAATGATGAAAGAAGAGAGTCTATTTATTTGAAAAAGAACGATTGAAACAAAGAGCAGACGTCCGAGAACTACGTGGTTTGACCATATGAACCAATTTCTCAAGGACGGTCACATGTTGAGTGAGAGAATTTTGCGTGCATGTATGAGAAATTATATCAATTCTAGAGGAAGCGAAAGAAGTGTGTAAGTAAATTAGCGTTTCGTTCTTTCTGTCTACCTCACTTAGGATACTGCAAGGGGTATGGTATGGTAATAAAATAGAACATGGTACGTCAGATTGAGAAAGTTGTCCATGTTGGGAGTATCTGCTATAGCACTAATGTAATGTACACTAATGTCTGCTATAGCTCATTACATTTAATAGGTTTCGTACACGTATTTCTATTACTATCAGTTATTCAAGTCTTTTCACACATCATTTTCTCAAAAACTTTCTGATTTCTATCAAATCAAGTGACATATATTTGAAACAAAATGAAAATGATCATCTTCTATGAAGAAACTGTTTCTTTTTGATAGATTGAGAGTATAAAGTACAGTAAACATATATTTGTAATTCGAACGATAAAAAGAGTATTATAAAAAATAATCCACAATATCAATATTTTTCAAAGTTAATCGACTTAAGTACATGGAACAACAATTCACAAGAGAGAATCACAAGGAAAACATATTGTAGTCTCGGTACATTCTATAAGAGGAAAACTGCAGTTTGTGATGCGATAGGTTTATTGTTTAAGAAGAAAGTTTTTGCTTGAACGACAAGTTTAATAAAAACCCCAAGAACGCAATGTTAAGAATCGTGACTGTTCAATGGAGATCGTATCGTTTTATGCCTCGATAAATTTAAATATATTTGCAAAGCAAAGGCGATATTCTTTTTTCCTTGTCTATAGATACTATTTAATATTATTATTATTATGTGGAATAAGGAAGATAGAGAGAGGTAGAGAGAGTCTCGTTTTATAGACCCTCTTTATGTAGAAACTGTAACAAGGAATGATAATTTACATACGACGGTGAATAGACTACATACCTACATATATTATTATCTGGTACAGATTTATAATTTTCCTTTCAGAATTCACAAGAATAAAAGTATTATCTTAAATATCTACTAATTTCTTCATTAGTTAATATTGTTACTTATAAAGCGACGATGCTTGGTGTACGCTCAAAAATGGATTTTTGGGGAAGTTGAAAGAAGAATTTCTTGAAATAAAATACTTTTATTTACTTATTGTTATATCCACGTGACTTAAATAATTGAAATCAATGCTTTAATTTGTTTTGGTCAGGGTGATTTCCAGTATTAAAAAAAGTAGAGAAAAAATGTCTACCACTTCTACCACTGTACCATCACGGCATAATATGCCACAAGTGGGGTAGCCAGCGGACCGGCTGCATAAATAAACATGCAAGATGTCCTCTCGTACCAAAAAAATAAGACATTCAGGATGGGACGGGACATTCAAATCAAACCTCATCAACGAATTTAAGGTGTAAAATGTCTTTATTTATCCGAACACCTGCCTTTGGCACGACAATCGAGAGCTCGCGAAAATGAGTGTGAGACCAATTCTTTGCTGGATGCTTCACAAAACAAGAAAAATATACTACCTACAACATTACAACTATACCATCACATCATGTCTCTTAATGATTAATTTTCTTGAAGTGTTCGTAATTAAACTTTATTATTTAAGACTACATCAATAAATATTTATAGTTACTAAACAACCTGATTTTATTTATGCAACATTTACTATGTTCACATTATCAAAAAAAAAAACATTTTGTTATTAATAATAATCAATTAGTCGAAGTGATGTCATTGCAATTTTAATTAGACATATTGAATTATAAGATTTTATCTGAAACTATATCATTAAAGGAATGTGACATTTAACAGTTCACTTTACAAATATCAATTTACATTATTAACCGGAACCTGTTTTTGAAATGAGATAAGAATATATAGACACAATTAAACACGTCAAAAACCTGAATTTTATAGCTATCCAGTATGATTTGACTATAATGTGTAGAATAAAATGCCACGGTAACTGCAAAACTAATTTATTGACATGATTTTTTATATTAACATTCCTAAATAAAGTTGTCACCAATATTGTATGTCGGTATCATTGACACGAGCCATAAGAGTCATAAGACCCATAAGTATTAATTTTGTGTTATCTTTATATTTACACATTAACAGATAGATGTCTACCAAGTTTGTAGATTCTTAGTAATTTTATTATACGAGGACATCATTCGACTATTAAATGTTTTGAACTAAAATTTTTGTACGAGTACATATTTAGATGCTTTCGAGATGTGGTGTTGGAGAAGGTTCCTACGCATACCATGGACGGCCCACATAACGAATGTGTCAATCTTGACTGAGCTCCAGATAAAGACTCGACTGTCTGTAATATGTCAGAGACGTATGTTAAGCTTTTTCGGACATATGCCAGACGTGAGCCAGACAATGTGGAAAAAAAATATTTTGTCTGGTGGAGTCGAAGGAAGAAGAAGCAGAGGCCGAATACCGACAAGATGGTCAGATCATGTGAGAGATGCTGCAGGGGGTACAATCTGTGAGGCGTTTAGGCAGGCGGAGGACAGGGCACGGTGGAGGAGCTTGTCGCTTGGTTGGGGTCATGGTGGTCACGATCCTCAGCATTGAGGGACCGACTTAGAAGAAGAAGAAGAAGAAATAGAAAGTTGGCGCAAAGTGAATTTCGAAAGGTGTTTAATAAGAAATTAGTAATTACCGCGCACTTATTTAATGTAGGTACCCAATTAATTACTATGTTATGTTTGTATTATATTATTTAACTTTATATAGTGATAGTTATTGTGCCAAACTTACAGCCATGTAAACTGGTTCCCATTATACAGTATATAAAGATTATATTTGTATATTATTATATATTTGTATGCTGCCGGTATTTAAAGCTGAGCATGATTATTGCTACCCATGCGATTAAATTTCTGTTATTGGTTTTGTTTCTTTTCAATTTGAATGTATTAGTGCATTTTTTATTTAAATTTATAGATTGTTGTATTATTGATTTGCCATACATATGTAATAAACCTATTGAAAAAGGCAAATTGCCGTTTATTGATCAAATAAATAAATAAAAATGCAATTTTGGTTGTACAAATCAAGTACTTACCAAGTTTTTGAACCATTAGATTAAAAATGATGGTTACATCGATTCGCTAAAGTGTCATGAAGTTATCAAACTTAAATACAGCTTGCATCTTGCTAAATTCTCCGAAATAATAAATTACGAAATATTTAAATATTTTTCAATATTATATTAGAACTTATATTTGCTGAAACTTATGAAGAAAAAAGCAACAAAACAATTGAAAGGCTGGCAATACTTATATTATTTTCTTATTGCTGTTTGATCTTTCGACGCTATGAATTATTTTACTCATTTTATTTACATATCACGTGTTACCACTTGGTGTTCATGGTGTTCGGAGACTTAAATGTCCGAGGATCAAATGGCAAGATCATTTAAATCAAATCCTACAGGACGGTCACGTGTTGAGCACATTAAACAGCAGAGCATGTATGAGGAATTGTATGTCAGTGACGGAAGCGAAAGATGTATGTAAGGATAGAAGGAAGTAGCACTCGATCCTTTCTGCTTACCCCACAAGGAATGCGCCGCGATGGTATGTATGTACTACTTTTTCTTTAGATTTATGTAAACATGTGAAACGCTTATTGCCGTGTATATTTCTAAAGTAAAATAAATCAATAAAATAAAAGATGCACCGCGATGTTTTCTATTGAATTATTTTCATTGACATAATATCTACATACAAGGAAGTATATTTAGTTCTACACGCAGGCAGAGGCAGGTATAAGGACGACATTGAAGGATTTATTAAAACAGAGCACTTTTTTAAATAAAACGAATAGGTAGGAGAAGTACATACATCGATTTCTACCAATAACTACTAACTGTCTATATTAGAAATGTAACGGTCACTAATTTTACCGGATTCTGGATAACGGATATTTGGCGAGATGTTTGTTAAACAGGATAGACAGATATCCGCTTATAGTCTTGACTCGTAAAATTTGGTCAATCCCATTTCAATTTTTTCTTGACCTTTTTATTTTTTATTAAATTTATTCATTCTTCACTGTGCTTTGATAACAAGCAAAGTTTACTGTGGTAGTAAATAAAATTAATATTTATATCTTTTAGCAGGAGAACCTTTTTTAAGATCTGTAACACCACATAATTTCAACATAGCATAACAATAACATAACCTTCCAATCATGACTGACAGCCGCTGTCAAGATACAGGGGCGACTATAAGTTGATTAATGCTAAACTTGAAAATACTGATTGGTCAGCTGTAATTGATTGTGATGATGTGAATACTGCCACAGAATTTTTTTACCAAATTGTACATGAAATAATTGACAAAATGATACCAACAAAAATTATACACCAAAAAAAATATCCAATATGGTTTCATTCTTCACTAATAAAATTAGAGAAGGAGAAATTAAAATACCACAAAAGGTGGAAGCAAACTCACAATCCGTTGGATTATCAAACTTTCACTCTTCTCCGAAAAAGGCAAAAAAGAATGTCAAATATTGCCAAAGAAAAATATTTAATTAGCACGGAAAACTCTATTCAAACTAACATTAAAAAATTTTGGTCTTACATTAAGACAAAAAAACGTAATGCCGACTCAATTCAGTTTTTGAATAATGGGGAATATACAGCAAAAAGCATACAAGAGTCTGCGGGTATTTTGTCAGAATACTTTGCTTCTGTCTTCACTCCTGTTGATCTTTCTACTCCACATTGTGGTGGGGAGGTTGCGGGGTGTCAGACTGTGGCAAACATACACTTGGACACTGTAACAGTGTCTAACCTTTTAAATTCAATTGATACAAGGAAGAGTCAGGGCAATGATGATTTACCAGGCATATTCTTGAAGTCCTGCAGTAGCTCTCTGACAATTCCAGTTTATCATATTTTTATAAAATCACTACGCAGCGGCACATTCCCTGATAGATGGAAACAGGCTTTGGTAACTCCTTTACCCAAGGGTGGAAACTTGAAGGATGTGTCCAACTACCGACCAGTTTCCAAGTTGCCCATTCTAAGTAAACTCGTGGAGAAAATTGTGTATGATCAAATGTACTTTGCGGTCAAAACTCATATAGATCCAAAACAACATGGCTTTGTCAGGGGACGCTCTACTGCTACAAACTTAAACGTTTTTTTAAACGACATACATGACAACCTTGATAACAAGAGACAGACCGACGCAATATATACAGACTACTCAAAAGCGTTCGATAAGGTGGACCATCTCATTCTAATTAATAAGCTTAAAATCTTGGGTATCCATGGAGATCTTCTGAGGTGGCTAAAGTCATACCTTACCAATAGAAGTCAGATAGTGGAGTACGGCGGTCATCTATCGAAAACAACACAGGTACCATCGGGTGTCCCTCAGGGTTCCCATTTGGGACCTCTTTTATTTAATATCTATATACATGACATTGGATTATGTTTTAGGGACAGTAATTACGTACTATACGCTGATGATATGAAAATCTACAAGACTATTACAGACATTACTGACTGTGAGAATCTACAACGTGACCTTGATAGGTTGACTTCCTATTGCATCTCCAATAAACTGTTACTGAACGTAAAAAAATGTCACCAGATTACATTTTCCAGGAAAAAAAGTACAGTACCATTCACATATAAAATCAATGGGGAGCCAATAGCTGTAAAATCAGACTGTAGAGACTTGGGTGTGCAACTGGACAGTAAGCTATTATTTGACAAACACATTGACACGATTACTTTAAAGGCTTACAAAATGTTGGGATTCCTAATGAGAGTATGCAAACCATTCACTCAGGTGAAAACATTTAATGTATTATACAACACAATTGTTAGAAGTCAATTGGAACATGCGTCTGTCATTTGGAATCCACAATATAACATTTACATTGACAGTTTAGAACGTATTCAACATATATTTTTGAAACATATGAACTACAAATTTGGTAACAACTACAAAAATGAATTACAGACATTACATACAAGACGTAGAAATTCAGACCTTTTGTACCTTTACGATTTAATAAACTCAAATATTGACTGTACAGACCTTTTAGCAAAAATTACTTTTAACATACCAAATAGACGAACGAGACACACCTCGACTTTCTTCTTAAGTAAAAAAAGTACTAATGCTGCTCAGAACTCGCCACTACATCGATGCGTTACCACATATAACAATTTGGAGAAGGTGAGGTCCGTGGACATATTCTGTATGTCCAGGAGCCTTTTTAGGAGCCACATTAGACAGGAATGAAATATTTGTTTATTTTTTCTTTTCTTTTCTTTTCATTTTTTCTTTCTGTGTTTGTACTGTACTGGCAATAATAATAATGAATTCAAAGATGGGCTGGTCAAGTACAAGAAATATGTTCAATGGTAATTATGTTATATTTTGTAAAATTTTATTGTATGTTGCCCATTTTTTTAAATCCACACATAAATATTCTAATGCGTTCGTATGTATGTATGTACGTATGTCCTCAATGGACTCTGAAATAAAGAAAGACAGAAGTAAAATAATACACTCTATACGAGGTCTCATCTCCTGGGCACGTTCAAGGCCAAAAACATTTTAAATACCTTATATATTGATAAAGATATTACAATTTATGTCACAAAATTGGCAGCCAAATGTATGAAAATCTCTGAAAGTTTTTGTAAGTAGCAATATTCATGGTCGAACATTTTTCAGTGTATTGAATTAATTTCACAATGGATGTAATGAGAAATACATCAGTACTGAAATTAAACATTTAAGGATTATTTTGATTATAAATTATTGTGTTTGGTTATGATAAAAACTTCTGAATTATGCGAGTTAAAATTGCATATTTTTGACATCTTGGGCTAATTTCATAATGGCCGACGTGACACACACAGAATGCACACAAATATATATTTTAGATGGTGCATATTGTTTGTTTGTTTTGTGTTTTCTATGTCCTCTGTACGATATGTCTCATCCAGTAGGCGAGCTGAAAACATTTAATATGTATACTTTTATAAAGATTTAATTTATAAATGATGATGTATCAACGATCTTTTGTCGATGTTTGGTAAACTTGAAAATCACTAAAAATCTCATATATCTACGACCATGCTATTAATATGTGTTCTTATTTTATTGTTGATATTCATAGTTTCTTTTTATTTCAAAATATGGTTACCAATAATATCAAAAACACAACTAATTTAATGATGCTTCAATGTTCTTTTGTCAAAGTAAGGTAAACGTCAAAATAAAATAAAAAAAACTCATATCTACAACAATACTATTGATATGTGTTCTTATTTTATTGTAGGATATTCTGAGTTTCTTTTAATTTCTAAATAAAGTTATCTGTTATAACAAACACAGAAAAGGGTGTGATTATCTCATAATATAACTATACCAAGCCATAGATAACATTTCTAAAACTTGCACTTAACATAATGGTAGTTAGGCACTTTTGTAAAGGATATCATTTCAATATTATGCTTGCATCAATCTGTTTCATTAGAAGTATTTCATTTATTCAAAACATGCATCTAAAAACATAAGATTTTCAAAATTAGATATTAAGATACTGTCTATTGATAAAGATAATTGTTAGAATTGCAAACCAAGTTTATAATTCTGTTTTATGACTCTATGAAAAGAAATTTGTGGCTCTAAAGCATTATTTGCGTTACATCTATTTTTTAAGAATATATTTCAAATAAAGAATAATGACCGCGATTTGTACATTCGTACAGTAAAATTATTATTGTATGGTTTGCAGTAATTTTAAATTTCATGAAAGTATTCTAAATTCAAAATAATTATAGAATTTCTAACACTAAACGTAAACACTTCAAAACTGTCATAATAAGCATAGAGATACTAAGTGTCAAAATCAGGGTTGCCACATTGTGTGACCAAAATTACGTGCATTTTGCCCAGAAAATACCGCACAATGGGACCTTACACATGTGAAAAATATAATTTTTACTCCAACATGATATAAATCACACAATTCCGTTTCATCTTTCAATTTCTACCCCCCCCCCCATCGCTAAATTTTCGAAATAGTATAGGAATAAAATATATCGTCAGTTTTCTAAAGGGTCGTTCACATTTGTTCACTTTCAGTGATCACTCCGGATGAACCTCCAAGATAAAAAGGTGTGAACGGGCGTTTCATCAATAGTGATCACTAGCGATGACGGATGAAAGCGATAACAGCCCGTCATAATTTCGATGAAAGGACCTTTCACTGAAACGACCATAAACAAATTTTTTCTTATTTTTTGTTTTATTCTCTATGAATTTGTATAGAATGTCAGAATCATATACAAAATTATTATGCAGTTGAGAACTATATTGATTAGTTTCAAGGGCTTTTTTTCATTTTTTTATTTATTTAATTATATTTTTGTACGTAAATATGTCAAAATACATACAACATGACTGAGAGTGTTGACATGGCAGTGAGAGCATAGGATGAACAAATGAGAACAGACGTGTTCACTTTCGATGAACAGGTTTGACCCTGACACTCTGAATGATCATCCAGTGTGAAGCAATGTGAATGCTACTTTAGAATAATTATTATCTCACGATTCCCAAAACACAAATTACTTACACTGGCAACACTGTCCGACCTGTCAATTGTATGGCGTTTGGTGATCCGGTAAATTTTGTGACTTTGTTTTGATTTTAAAAGACTTTAAAAATATAAAACTGAATAAAACAATACATAGTGTATCTAAAAAAATGTTTTCAAGAAATATTCCCAGTGTTAAGCGGAGTTTTAAGCTCAAAAACTACCCTGGTACATTAACAATGTTTTCCAAACAACACTGGTAAGCACTGTCTTAGTATTTTAAATTGTTTTTTTTTTATGTTTGACGACACTTAATTGTATTTCTATTACAAGATTACTATTCAATTCTGTGCCTTCTTAAAATATATTTAATGTAATGAATTTACTTAAAAAGGCAAATTATTTTACCGAATATTAGAATAAGCTAAATAAAAAGCTGAAGTGAATGTCTCAGATGCTTAATAATAATGCATCATTAAATGATTGTGTATGGAATGTCTCGATGACTCACTTATATGACAATCCCGTGTTTCTAGGAAGTTAAATTACTGTATTGCTGATGAATTTCAATGTTCTTTTCTTTCAGGATTATCTGTGAGTTCTATAAGAAGAATTATAAAAGAAAACATAGGAAAGGCCGTCCAGGATGATTTTGATATCTGCTCCATTCGCCAAAAAGTGCATTTGTATTACACTACATATTTCTTATATTTATTTTACTGTTTTTATAAAATAGTTTTATATTATAATTCCGAGTCTGTTTTATTTTCCCTTTAATGTAAAATAATACAGTTAACAGCATATTTTCATGGATGTGTAATTGTGAGAATATCCTTAGTTAGATGATGTCTATCATTATGCAGCCATTTAACCAATATATGCCTCTGAAGGTGAAAATGCTAAGTATTTATTAAATGATTTTATGATGTAAAAGAAGTCCAAAGTCATGGTCTTTGAAAGAGTAAGTGAGAGAACAGTATGACAGGTAATGATTGACAACAAAGTGTTAGAGCAAGTTGACGAATGTGTGTACTTGGATAGTTTGTTCACGAGAGATGGGAAGTGTGAAAGCGATTGAAAGGAGAAAAGTTGCTGGTAATAAGGTAAATGGTGCAATCCGACCAATAATTGCAAATAGGAACAGATCTACCACAGCTAAATGGTTAGTGCACTCTGCTATCTAAGTGCCAACACTCATGTATGCAAGTGAGACGTGGACATGTCTAAAGAAGGATGAAAGTGGTAGAAATGAGATCGTTGAGAAGGATGTGTGGTAAAAGTCTGAGAGATTGTGTGTGTAACAGTTATATACGAAAGGAATGTGGAATGAAAGTTGGTGTGGTTACAGGGATGAATATAAATAAGTTACAATGGTTTGGGCATGTGGAAAGAATGAATGAGGTCAGAATGACCAAGAAAATATATTTGGCTGAGAGGAATGGTGCTCGGAGACGTGGACGTCCGAGGATCAAAAGCAAGATCATTTAAATCAAATCCTACAGGGCGGTTACGTGTTGAGCACATTGAACAGGAGAGCATGCATGAGAAATTGTATGACAGTGACGGAAGCGAAAGATGTATGCAAGGATAGAAGGAAAAAGCGCTCAATCCTTTTTGCCTACCCCGCGAGGGAAGTGGCGTGATGGTATATATGTATGTATGTAAGAAGTCCATTTACTTGGAGAGGTCCTAGCTTATTATTATTATTAGCTATAGGATTTTTTTTGTCTGGAACTAAAAGAGTGAATAATAAAAAGAGTCAGCAACTAAATGTATGCACGCAAAGAGACTGATAGAAAGAGTGAGAATTGAAAGTGATGAATGTAATGTGAAAGTAGGTTCTCTTACAAGGTTTCGTTTTTACACAATCAATGTTTGGATAGGGCTACAATGTGAAAGATAACAGCGCCCTCGATTATTTGTCAACTATTTTTTGACAAACTGTATGTATTGTATATATGATTTTGGCACTCATAGAGCTGATTATTATTATGACATGTACCTTTTTTGCTGCTAAATAGATTTTAAGTTCATTTTTTCAATGAGATTGTGTAGTTTTAACTCACGTATTTGGATGAATATCTGTTTTTAAACCCGAGCGTTGCCGGGTTATAAAAGCTAGTAAATAAATAAAAAAAAAAAAAAAGTACCTGATTAGTTGCCAGGTTCATCAATAGATGTCTCATTGATGGAAGCCTCCAGAATGTTCCCGAATTTTCTAGAACCTTCTAGAACAATCCAAGCGGAAATAGGAAGGCGGAGTTCAAGGCCACAGTACATCTCCCACCACTACACTATCCACTTCCAAGGTCTCAATCAGCTGTCCAGTACGGAGTCAAGGGTATATAAGACGGAGCCCGTCATACTGAAAGGCAGAATCGCGGTGGCTCTTCCAGTGCCAAGGTTTCCTACCTACCGTTACTCTATAGCTGTCCAAGAAGTACCTACTCTTGTTGCTATGAAGTAATTCTCCTTACATACCGTTACCCTCTATGGCTGTCCAAGAAGTACCTACTCTTGTTGCTATATGGTAACTTTCCTTATACCTACCCGCTACTCACTTGCAGTCCGAGATGTGCCTACTCTTGATGCCATACATTAGTAGCGACCCTTCTTACCTACTCTCTCCGACTACCTCAAATTCCATCTAGCCTAGCCTGGAGGTGTCTTCGTATTGTTTTACTAATAGTATTACTTTCTTTATACAGTGTTGTACCAGTTGTCAATGATTGTAATAAATTGTGAATTTGCTAAACAATGTTTTGAACTCTCTCGGTGTACCCCTTCAGGAGTACACCTGGCGCCCAAATTAGTATTTAAGTGTTGACTCTCTACATTCCCCTTCAGGGAATAATACAAGTAATATTAAGTGTTACAGCTCACAATTTTATAAAGTTTACATAGGAATATGACAAATATCCCAGTATCAAGAATATGATCGTATTTATATTTGTTTTATGAGAGTAAGTTTTATTTTGTGGAATCCTCTGCAAAGAATATGTGTAAGCTTTCAAATACACGTAAAAGGCAGGATTCGTAATATACTACAAATACATATAATTTTATAAATTACAGGGATGAAGTATGCCACATGTCCTGATTTTTTATAACATTGTTATTTACTTGCGATGGTCTATGCGATATATCGTGATGGTAAAATTAGAATATTTTGAAAATTTTATGAAAATTAACCCACTATCTAGATTGCTACCTACTAATATGACCACTGATGGTGGACAGCTGTTGTCTTGAAGACCAAATACTAGATAACGACAAGTCTATCGCCATCTATTTGAGTGGAAAGATTTAGGCCGGAAACTATAAGTACCTACCTACAAATAATTCAATAGGCCACAACCCAGATACCGGATACTTGTCGGATATCTGTTACTTTTCTAGTCTATTTCATAAGGTAGGAATACCAGAATACCAGAATCCTGATGCTAGGTAGGTAGGTAGGTACATTATTCAGTCTCGATTTACATAGAGAGTATAGAGTTTCCGTGTTACACAAAGATTTATTACTTGCACTTAAGATTTATATTCAAAGGTCAAGACATTAAAATTAGAAATTGTTATAAGATATCCTTCTCTTAACATACTCGTATATTTACTTACATAGCTTTAAATAAATAATATTACATTACTAGAGATAGGACTTTGATATATAAGGAACACTGCAGTAGTATCAATCAAAAGATGTGTGCCAGAAACAATATACTAAGGAATTTGACTGGAACATCATGGGGTACAAGTCCATCAGTGTTGAGAAATGTATGCCTGTCTGAAGCAGAATATGTATGTTCAGTATAGCAGAAATCTGTCCACTTCAAATAGATGAATACAGCAGATGATAAAATGGAAAGCAATACCAACTAAAAAAATTGGAATTGCCCCACATATCATCATCATCATCATCATCGCCCTCAACGCTCCTCTCGGGAGCACAGGGCAGAAACCAGCCTCCTCCATTCAGAGCGTCTCTGTGCCAATTGCGTCACCTCTTTCCACGACATTCCTTGCGCTCTGATATCGTTGTCATAGGAACGGTGTATTGTGAAAGAGGGACGCCCGGGCCTACGGAACCCCTGCGGACGGAAGAACAGTGCTCTTTTTGGCCAACTATCATTGGGCATTCTCAAAACATGTCCCAGCCAGGACCATCGTCTCTCTTGTATTACGGAGATTACAGGTCTCTGCTGGGTGCGCCGGCGCACAGCATCATTTGTAACATGTTCATACCATCTGAATATATATATACATATACACGACAAAAAACAGAAGCACATACAGAAAGAGATATAAGCAAAATCACGATTAAGATACAGTCTTTACTATCGTTTACCACAGGCTTCACGACTTTAATCCAGAAACAGTTTTATAAAGGCAACCTCCCCTGTTGAATCCTCACAGCTTCAAAAAATAGCTCTGGCAACTGGAGTTCAAGAAGGCACCATAGATGGACCCACGCGAAGACATACGTGCTGGAGATCATCTGCCAAACACACTCAGAATGATCTTCAATAGACTGCTAGGTCACAAGGTGTAAAGATAACCTATCAAAGTAGGGATATTTATATGCCAACAACTCGGTAAGGCGAATATTGTTCATTGTGGATCAGGCTGTCCAGCATCTACTCTTTTATGCCATCTCAGACGATTAAATATTAGTCACTAACTTAGTTTTTATGTCGACCATTTGTTTTTCGATCGCCCATTTAAATATTTCCCGATAATATACGAGTGAATGAAATAAGTAAGTATTAATATTTCATTTGCTCATCACGAGTTATTAAATACCTACATATAAACAGAACTAAATGATAACAACGCAAAATAATAATCTGCATAATTTCCTCATTAACTTAGATAAATTCTCTATAAATTATTCGAAATTATTATAATCATGATTTGATAACAATGATAATATAAGCAAAGACGTTGAATTGTAACTGTTTATTTATATGTGAATATTAAAATATTTATTCTAATTTGCCCTTAACGTTTCTCTTAAAAAAGCAGGAAGGTGATCAAACCGCTTCTATTCAGATAATTTTAACAATAAGTATGTCAAACATTGTTAACTTTTCCACGTTCTGGAAGAATTATGATAGAGAAATTTTGTTTTGTCCATTTTCAGCTCACAATAAGGTTTAATACTCTTTCTTTTTCAATTGCCTCTGCCGATGTCCTTAAAAAATAGGATGTAAACCAAACTTTCGTATTCTATGTGATAATGTCAACAATGTTACCCATTTTCATTAGCTTTTTATGAAGTGAATAATGCACTATAAAATATGAATTTCAAAAAACATAATATGTTAATTTATTCCAATTTTACGGGATGCCTACAGTTGACACAAAAATAATTATGATCTTCAACACATTTAGCAAGAAGTAAACTAGTGAAGATCTCTAAATTACCCCTATGTGCTCCACACAAACAGAAAAAAACAAAGGAATCACTCAGCCATACATAATACATAAGTATTTAATTTAGCAATTTTCAATTAATTGATCGACGGTTCTTGGCGGAAGTCAGTTTTAGGTTATTCATTCCAGTTACATTATTCAACAAAACTATATTTGATAATTTTTGAAACTAAATCAATATCTAAATTACTCATAATTAGTGCTGTACTTTCATAATTTCATTCTATTATATTTTATCGTCGATATAAATATGTATCTACATAATAATATTTGAATGTATATTATACTAAATAAATAAATAACAATTTGAACGTAGATGGCTTGTTGATTACATACGAAACATAAATATTTAATATCATTATCTGGTAAATACATAGCGTGGTAGGCGATATAGCCTAACATTACCCCTTTCTAAATTAAACCATATATTTTCATTACATTCTTATCTACGCACACACTACCCGATTTTCTACCCCGCAATTACAATCAATATTCTTGTGAAAATACATTACAATGTATACGATTACGTCGAACAAACGATTTATTTTGTGTACAAAATTCATAAATGAGTCGTAGTGGCTATACTCTTATTACAGTTATTATAAGTATTTATGATTGGTAACATTTGTCGTAAGCCAATATAACAACGTAATATTATGTCGGCGGAAGAAAGAATAATATTGACAGAGGATTTTCAATGAATAGATAAAATCGAATCACAAAGAATGCAAGTTAATGACAATTAGACATGCCTATAGGAGTTAAAAATAATATCAAATATTTCAAATTTATTACCAATTTTTCCATTAAATATTTTTATGCACCACTTACCTATGTGCCCTTAAAACCTTCGAAGTTTAAAAAATAAGCTAATCATGAGTATGAAAACAATTTTTTTTACTACTTAAGAGCATGTATTATATATTTTAGTTTGTTAATGTTCTTAAAGACTTTCTATATAAATAATTTTTCTTTTTCCATTTGTTTATTATTCTATTGGGTTAGTTGGAAGATATCGCATCCGCAGCGATAAACTCGCCCATTGTGCAAAATTATTCGTTTATACCATGTAACCTTATTATTTGTATCCATATATTTTGTACAATAAAGTTTATTGTTATTATTATTATTAAAACATTAGACGGAGTTAATAATCGATACTAACTTGCAATATAGTGCATGAATTAATCTGCTTTTAATTTCCTAGAGGGGTAGACAGAGAGAACGATACACTGTCAAAATTGATGAAACATAGTAAATATAATATGTAGTTTATAAGGGCAAGAGTGTTAATATGTTGGGTTTTCTAACTAGGTGTATATACAATCATTGTGTACATAATAAGTATGTCGGTAGGTAGGCTGTTTATCTGATTCGTATAATATGATTGGATCCTATACGACATTATGTATGTAGTATACACTAAACAGTATACGAAGGATGTCAGAGTTAGAAGTATGAAGTATCTGTTTATACGGGAAAAGGGTAAACATTATCATTTCAGGGTTGATCCTTCAAACAAGGAATATTTTTTTTTATTTAAGAACATATTAATGCAAATAAACGCAGTGATAGTGAAGTTTGCGAAATGAATTACAACAATTTAGTTTTAGATATTAATGAAAGCCGTTTTAACATAAATTTGTCTATCAAAATTTACAGTGTATTTTAACTAAAGTTGATAATACATCGTTTACAAAACTCGAAAGAGACAGAAATGACGAAATATGAAATCATGAGTTGAAGGATTGAAGATTAATAATGGTAAGAAAGAGTTTGGTAAGACAATTTACAAGATGAAGCAATGATGTGAAGAGAATAGGTGGCTCCATGTGGAAGATGTTGGTCGAGGACAAAAACCAGTTTCGAACTAACAAAGAAGTTTTAATACAGTTGTGGACAAACCTGAGCTGACGAAGAAAGATATAAAATATCATTGTTCAATTATAAGGTAATTAAAAATCATAAAGAAATGCGCGGTATATTTAAAAAAATAAAGCAAGTTTATCCTCATCTTTTCTTTAATCAAAGATATCAATAATAACACATTTACAATTTATTAACAGATATAAGAACAAACTTTGCATATTCCTTAATAGTTAATTTAAGGTACGTACAGCCTCTCAAATTTTATTTTTTAGTCAGATGAGTCCAAGAGTATTTTGATTATCATATTTTAATGTTATTTTTTTATTGCAAATTCGTAAATGAGAGTAATAAAATATACAAATTTATACTTAATGTTATAAAATAATGAGAGAGATGTACGCAAAATATCACGTTAAGTATGTATGTGCTTTGAGAAGCTTTACTTTATTAAAATTAAATATGCATCTATAAAGAAAGATGGGGAATGAGTAATCTCAAAATGTTTATCCCTGAGGTTTACAAGTATATTAATGTATATAAAAGTGTCTGTAGCCCATGCCGATGCCGTGAGGGATGTTTTATGGCCCATGAATATGGTTTAAGGGGTTGTTACCTTTATGCTTGGGCCAAGCCCTTATCTTTAGCCCGAATTGCTATTTTCATGACCTATCATGATGAATGTGTGAAATATTCAACTTGTATAAAATTTTATATCGACACGCAAGATGGAAAGCATTATACAATCACATTATATACGAAATATACCCTTTATTAGGTAAATCTACCCAAATAAATCATATTATATCCATTCATACATACCATTTCGGCATTTTCCGCAATTTGCGGTAGCCAGCGGACTAGATGCATGTAATAAAAATTCAAGTTATTCTCTTTGTAGCAATAAAATTAATACATTCAAGATGGGTGGCGGGTGGAATATCTCATCGCTGAAATTAATTGCCAAACGTGAGAAATTTTTGAACTTATCGGAAAATTCTTAATACCAACCATCACGGCATAAATCAGTGAGCCAAATGCATTTAATAAACATGCAAGTCATGCAAACAGAAGTTAAGACTTCAGGATGGGTGGCATACCTCAAAGCTTAACTCTGTACCTTAAAGGATAAACCACGGGAGTCACATTACAATAAATGTGCAGGAGAGGCAATTATATGAATTTTCAAGTTTCAAAACATCATAACTGTCATAATATTTGGAATAATTTCAGTCTGTAAAAAATATCTTCATTTGATAGGCTATATTTTAATATTTGATAATAAAAATAATTATTTTATTGATAATTATAGATAAAATGGACTTCCGTGTTATATCCTCTATAAAAAATATGAATTTTGAAAATACAAAAATACGCAGAAAGGTGATTTTTTTTTAAATATTTCATAGGATTAAGACTGAAACTTGATCGTGTACTGAACAGTAATTTTAATAATATCTGGTAAATAAAGAACATATGTAATATTTAATACTGTGTTAAAACCTATATTTAATTAATATTTAATAAAAAATACCTGGAAAGATTTTGAATATACTAAAATATAACAATATGTGTAGTGTGTGTTTAATTTCGAGAATTTATTTTCCATTCGGCTGATTTGCTGGCTGCCTCACCGGTGGCATAGGCATATGAAGAAAACAGAAAGACAGCAAATTGCTTGTGATTTATTAAATCAGCAAATTTATATATTTAAAACAATGTACGTATCTTATTTTAATACGTTAAAATCGAAACATACTATACAAATATTTATGAGGTAAAATTTACTTAAAAAATACCGACGGTTTTTGTGGAAGTTCATTATTAGAAAAAATCGGAAAGAATCGCGATATTTATTAATTCCCCTTAACCATCTGTTTCATTTCAATTTCTTATCTAGAGGAGGCAGAAGGGTTTTAGTGGAATACATCCATGGTTTCTGAATATATTTCAAGTTCCATCATATTAATACAGAATCTATTAAACAATATTTTATTCAATATTGTTCTTTGGTTAATGATTTAAATAGCACCTATATTTTTAAAATCCTTCCCTCAAAATCATGAGATTGTATTTTGTTTCTTTTTTGTCATTGCATCCTCATGCAATCTTTCCTTCACATTGCCAAAACCAAAAAATATATCAAACTACACTTATGATTTTTAAACGTATATAAATATAATTTACAAATCATGACATTTTTGAATTTCATTATTTTATATGATTACTTGTTGACCCGGCAAATATTTTTTGCCATATACCAACATTATTTCTAGATTACTAATATCGCTATTAAAAAATAGGGGTTGATGGTAAAAGGGTGAAAATTTAGGACAAGAAGTATATATTTTTTAATGCCTCGCCATAAAAAAATATAAAAATTAAATTGTCTAAAAAATAACAATCCTAAATTCGGGGTAGACCCCCCTTAACTTTTAAGGGTATGAAAAATAGATGTTGGCCGATTCTCAGACCTACCCGATAAGCACACAAAATTTCATCAAAATCGGTCCAACCGTTTCGGAGGAGTATGATAACAAACATCGTGACACGAGAATTTTATATTTTCGATAGTAAGTAGGTACCATGCGGATAAATTTTATTACTAAACGTATATAGTCCACATGACTTATTATAACAATATAAACTGATTATAGACTCTCATTGTAATGATAATGAAATTATTATATAAAGTATGTTAGTATTATTTAGCATATATTGTATTATTATTATGAATATGTTATAAATGAAAACACACCACTAAGAATAATCGTAGTCATAGGATAGTAGAGTACGTGTACGTCAATATGCTGATAGCATAAAAGCATTCGTAATAAAATAAGAGCAATATCACTGAAAGCTTTTAAGCTCTTAGTCCGAGAGATAATCAAATAAAGACGTATTAGGAAGTCTTATATTTTATTATTATTTTCATCATCATCATGGATAGCAGTGGCGGGACTAGACTTTTACATTTTGATCTTGTTTTTGAAACAATTAATTAATTCTTTTCATTTATTGTATCGGTATTAACTTTGTAAAACTTCATTTTAAATTATCAAATAAAATAAAATGAATGTTTATTATTTTCGTTTTAAGTTACTGTTAAGTAAGACTAACGGTTTTGCGGACTCCGAGTTCGCATCATCAGGTTCTGATCTATACCTGTGGGCCTAGTCAAAACACATTTAAGGGTTACGTTTTCGTTCAAACGCGGACGACGTAGCGAGAACGCGTCAATTTTCGGAGCTAAAATACACAAGTACCTCCAAAAATTGACGCGTTCTCGCAACCTCGTCTTGTTTTAACGAAAACGAAACGAAAACGTAACGCTTAAATGTGTTTTGACTAGGCCTACTGATGATGAGTATAGATCAGCATCTGATGATGCGAGTTCGGAGTCCGCGAAACCGGTTGTGCGTTAGTTTTACTCAACAGTAACATAAAACAAAAATAATAAATATTTATTTTATTTTATTTGATAATTATTAATTTATGTTCGGTTTTTAAATTGAGAAATTTAAGTTTCAATGTCCTTTAGCAACTAAATGAAATTTTAGATTATGTAACTGACAATGAACCAATATTTAGATTGATAAAAATCACATGTTTGTATTCTGCGTATATAACACGGGATTCTATCTACTTGTGCACTCTTCGTTGAATACATATTTTAAATTCAACTTGAATTCAAATAGCAGAATATACTTCATTCTTTTTGTTCCTTTTCCGTCAAGTTTAAAACATTTCAAAAGTATACAAAAGTACATTTTGCGATACTTTATTCCCAGAATCCATTTAATCACTGATAGTAGAAATCACAGAGATCGATGGATTAAGTGATGGACATGTAGTTTTACAAGTATATATAAAGATATGAAAAGACAACAAGCAGACAATCTTTGTTTCTATTTACTTTTTGTATACCTAATGCATTGCACTTTTGTTCATACGGAAGGCACACCACTGACGGTTACCAAGAGAATTATTCTTATTATGATACTTCTTAAATTATCCAGATTAATTATTGTAAACTTGGTCGTAAGAAGATTTTCAAATGTGATCTCTTGCGGTACTACATTGTGTCTTAAACAAATCCCCTTCTTAATATTATTATTTTTGAGCTTGAGATATTAAATATGTATGTAATTTAAGATGGAAATTCCCGCGAGAATAATGTATTATTGGTTCCAAATTACGCGAGTATTAATTTGAATCCAAAAAGAAATAGTATACAGTAATATAAATATTGTGCTATTAGCTTCAATTTTCAACATTTGCTTGTTTAATTTATTGCATTAAATAAATAAAATTTGGGACATGAAAAATATAAAGCCCATAATATAAACCAAACCAATAAGAAGGCTATTTTCAGCACTTAAAGTTATTCGCAACATAGCACAACCGTTTTTCTATATTTCAAATCTTGAAAGAAAAAACTAATAAGAGCTAACTTGTGATAATCGACTAAGTCTATGTATTAGATAAATTAAAAGTAGTGTTTCTTTGAGACGTCTTTCGACTTATCAGGTCATTTTATATCTCGATTGATATTCATCAATATATATTCATATATTATCATTATATTATATATTATATAATGAGTTACAATCCATTAAATTGGTCTGCAACGAGTTTGGTTTTTCTTCTCCATTCGTCTCTATTCTCAGCCAGTCTTTTTAGCTCTATGTATGAGCCACAGTTCATGTCTCTCTTCAGTTGGTCCATATATGCGTCTCTTGGTCGGCCTCTGCCATTTGTCCCCTCGGTCTTACCCTCTGCGATGGCGATGAGTATTCCTGGGTGCCTGATGTTGTGGCCAATCCAGTTAGCTCGTTGTTGGCTGATTCTCTTATGGAGTTGCCTTTTTTCGTCTACCCTGGTTAATACTTCTTCATTTTCGACGTGCTCCGATCAATGGATCTTAAGCATTATATTATATGATTATTATATACCTCGATTATGGCTTGAAAAATTGAAAGACGTCTCTCTCGTAATAAATAATTTACAGGAAAGAAACATTTGTTTCAATTTGTCTAATTGTGGAATACCACAACGTGTGCACAGACACAATAAATAGGTCTATGAAGTTGCATGAATTTATTATACATCTATATACCTAATCGCAGTAGGTATTTCCCTCAAGTTGCGTAGCTAATGGATAACTGCTAGTGATAAATATGCAGATTGTCTTCACCGTGCCATCAATAAAAAGACATCAAGAATACATTTTTTTGATGTGATGATTAATGTATAGAACATTAAGTATAATATTAATCACATTAAAATCGCAGTGTGTTTCCAGAAATATGGTGTTATATAAACAAAATTCAGTCTTACAGGTAATTTAACTCAAATTTAAATGATTCGTGGAAAGTTCCATTGAATTTTTTGAAGCATCGATTTTACTAAATTATAAATGACGCCTTCCTGAAATAATTCACCACCAACAGATCAATCACATTTGCCGTCTTGAGACGTAATTTATATTCATTAAATCTAAATTAACGGTATTCTTGGACACTAAATACAATTCCCGGATGAAAAACCCAAGAGGGTGATACCTGCCTTGGATAAATTAATAAGTACTCGACAGATGCAAGAAACGTGGAGTTATTTTATAAATGAAGGACGAATTTTAATGAGGTAAAATCAACGAAATAATTCGATATAGTTCAACAATATAAGAATTTTTTATTTTGGAAAAGGGTGAAATGTTTAATTAAATACGCTGTACCCACTCATAAAAATTAATGTAAAATTACTTGAATATGAAAAAAGTAAGTTTTTTTTATTATTTACGCATTAGTTTAAATACAAGCAATCATCTCCATCATTTCCTCAATTCTGAGGATCGTGCGTAACAGTGATATACGAAAGGAATGTGGAATGAAAGTTGGTGTAATAACAAGGATGAATGTAAATAAGTTAAGATGGTTTGGGCACGTGGAAAGAATGAATGAGGACAGAATGACTAAGAATATATATTTGGCTGGGAGGAATGGTGCTCGGAGACGTGGACGTCCGAGGATTAAATGGCAAGATCATTTAAATCAAATCCTACAGGATGGTCAAGTGTTGAGCACATTGAACAGGAGAGCATGCATGAGGAATTGTATGACAGTGACGGAAGCAAAAGATGTATGCAAGGATAGAAGGAAGTGGCGCTCGATCCTTTCTGACTACCCCGCGAGGGAAGCGGCGTGATGGTATGTATGTATGTGACCATCATGCCTCGTTCTGTAGACTATCTGTCTCCACCTTGAGCGATCCTCCGCCGTGTGCAAGGCTCCGTATCTTGACCAGCTTGACCTCCGTGTGCCGTCCTTAATTTGGTCGCTCTATCTTGCTGGTACTCGGCCCCTTCCACACCTCCCTTCTACATATAGCAATAATATACGTATAAAGACAAAAGTTTTGTGTTTTCCCCTTTTAGCCATGGGAGTACTCAGTACTCGTATGTGTACGAATATAGTCTTAAAAAAAGGTAAAAAAAGTTGAAATTCATCCTAAATAATTTGAAAATACTTAAATGATACTACAGTTTTATTAAAAAATATTTATCTTTGTGTTTTTGAACATATTATAGCATTTGATATTTATTAATTAATGCAAAATAAAACAAACATTGTACTTTCCACTCAAACAACTGTATTTAGTAACGTTTTCGGAACTACTTCATCATCATCAGTAACAATACTATATATAAATTATTCCACAGTGTTAGTCACAAGACATTTGAAAAGTTTGATATTTATTTATTTATTCGAAAATAAGCGTCCAAAGCATTTGAAAACCTTACATCTATGTATCATATATCCTGGTGTAAAGTATCAGAGTTATAAAATAAAGTTTTCTTATCATTTGCTTAAATAATAATTGAACGCACTATAAGTAATACGTCAAAAGTTTTGTCTGATAAATATTTTCAACATAATAATTATATTCCCATAGGATCTTTCTTGGTACATAATAATAATAATATAGTGGATATCCCATGGCTTGGGGATTACGTGGTGTTGCTCGGTACAAAGTTTATTATATTGTTAAATTAATTCTAAACAAGTTTAAACTTTGAAAATAAAATTTAAGAATAAACGTGGTCAGAGTACACCTTTGTTAGCTCTGCGACATACAAATAATATATTATTGTGGTATTTTAACATTTTATAATGACTATAATATAGTGTTCAAAGTTTAAAAAAGTGTTTAAATGTCATATCAAGAGACTAATTTATTTTAAACTCTGTACAAACCGAGAACGGTTGCACTGAAAAAGGAAATAACAAAAACACAAGCTTTTTTCTTTGTCTCTTTTAACCATCATGTCATCACAATAAGTGGATAACTAATGAGGTAAATTAGATGTTTATTATATTAATAAATATTTAGATAATTCGTTATGTCTTTGTCTGGATAGTAAAATGTCTGTAAAAAATATAAGTTGTTCTATTTTTCTGCTTTAAAAATATAGGTAATTTTTTAAACATGTTATCACTATGCGCTTATTTGAATAATTTAACAGCCAAGTATGAATAAACATAAATAAAATTACAATAACATAAGATTAGAAACACAAGAATATTTTTAAATATTTTTTTTTTTTAAAAAAGATATATCTGGGTTTTTGTTATAAACCCAAATACAACCGTATACACCTTTCACAGTAAGCTACTAAAAGCTTGTGTCGTGAAAGGGGAGTTTGTATACTACCTAATATATTTCAAGAGCTTCTTTCAGGTATTAACAATAACAAACTAATTTTCCAAAGCCTCATCTTCCGGGTGCCGATTTATGAAATTTTATGGACACACTAATTACTTGTGACCTATCTTGCAAAAATCATTTTGAATTTCCACCAAGCACTATGTTCAACAACAGAGAATATAAGAGCTTTGGATACGTGACCTTACGTGCGTAACAAAAGGTCATTCTTTATGCTTTGTGGCTGAATGAATAAGTAGAAGTATAAAAGCTCCATAAACTGGCATTGTTTGCAATCTTCAGCCATAAACCATTTATAATGTTGGAATTGGTATACGTAAGAATCTACTTAATCATAAAACGAAAAGACAACAGTAATTACTCGCCTTGGAATAGGCAAAATAAGATTGCCTAATTTTATCAAATCCCCCCACCTCTCCACCCGGAGAGATTATCTTGCTATCTAAATAAACAAAAATGTTTGAATCTGTTTATAATATAGTCTTCTATTAAAACATACTTATAAGTTAACAAAGAATAAAAAATAACTGCCATACACCACCGTACCATTCTTTGGGAAAACAGTGTGATACTAAAACTTGACATATTTTCTATATTTCCAAAGATATCACAGGTCATAACTTTACAATCATAGTGCTGTAGCACTATGTCACAAATTTTGGTTTTGAATTTTACACATTTGTTAAACATCAAAATCTGTTGATTGTCAAATAAGTTTAAATTTATTGTGTCGAATTAATTTTATATTGATGGTATTATTTTTATTTTCAGTGATATCTGTTTTTATATTGTTTTTTCTTCTCATAAGAAAAACTAGACTGCAACACAAAATAATTCGTAAATATTTACATTTTACATTAATTCCTGAAGAAAAAAACTGTAGATAATAGTTGAAACAAATTTTTGTAATTTTGACAATAATTTCTTAATTTTTCACCATCAATAATTTTGCGAGTTTAAATCTAGTAAGTACTACACAAAGAGCGACGTCTCCGAGAAACAATAAAGTCTCTAGACAGCCATGTGTTTAGTAGTTAGTGGTTACTATGTAATTTATATAATAGTTTGATATTAAGCATTATCATCATCTGCCAATACTTCTATTACATAGCTCGAAAAGTGTGAGCAGTAAATGGAATGTGTGGGTATGATGGGGAAAAATTCCAAGAAAATAAATAAATTAATATGTCTCATATTTGATATATTATCAGGTTTGTTTATTATGGAAATCGTCACAAAATAGATGTAACAGTAGGCATGTAATGAGTTTTGAATAGGCTACAAATATTTTAATGATATTTTAACTTAAATTAAATTTTAATTATACATATTATATTGCATAAAGGTACGTATTTAAATCAAGCCTTACTCAGAAAATTCAAAAACTGGCAATTATAATATTGGAATAAAATTTGTCAAAATTTCGATAACGAAAAATTCAATCACTATATTAAATCACGGCTTGTATCGAAAAAGTTTTAGGTACATAGCATTTCTAAATTTAACACAAGAAACAGTCTATGAAAAAACAAAGACATCTGATGATTTGGTTGTACCCTTGCGGGTACAAGTGCCGTCCAGGGCACTACCAAATAAGGTGACATTGTCTTTTCTAAGCCTTATATGATTGTGTCAAGTGTTAAATTCACATATGTAACCTCATAATTAATTGTAAATTTAACTGTGTACATATGTATGTACGAGTAGGTATGTAACATATTTGTTAAAGAAAGTAAAAAAAAATATATTTTAAAACCACGGATAATCTTCCATTTTTCCAAAGTTTAAAAGGATAGGTATATCATAGCGAAAACTATCCGTTAAAATTCTGTCGGTTTATTAAATAATTCATACCAAGAAAGAAAAACATCCCACTTACTCATTAGCAAATTTAGAAAAAAATATTGGTAACTTGAAAGAAATTTCAATGGATATTTTGTATGTCCCGACACAAGTTTGTAATAAGTACAGGTATTTGGGTCCTATGGAAAACAAATGTGGTATTGAAAACACGTAGATAGTTTCCTTCTTTTATCACAGCCGCCGTAGATAGGTAGATATACCTATACATGATAAATTATTACCTATGCTGTATTAGAAGTGTGCATATTATTGTATAGAATACCAGACATGATTTAACTCAATTCAACACCGCCCATGTCCCATTGTCGTGCGCTGCAATAAAATCAGATCGGTTAAAAATTTATGTCGCACCGAGGAATTGCTTTGTATTACAATACTAGTTTTAAATCCTCTTCTGCTTAGTATAAGTGTTATCACCATCTACGGTTTTTTTTATTAATTTTAGATAATAAGAAGGCATAAATAGTTATACTCCCACAACGTATGGGGAAGTAAATAAATACATTTCTGATGATCTTTACTTTGGTTATTGGATACTTGCGAAAAATGTAATAGGTATATAACAAAAATTAACTTTATTGCTCAAAATACATCAAGGTATATGTATATAGGTATATACAAGGTATACACCTGTTCTTTCAAGTGAATAAAGTGGTACATTGGTCGAATTTAAACAAAATAGAAGCATGACATATTGCGACTAGTTAGAAATATCACATTTCTGCATTATTTTTGTTTGTAAATAAGATGCATACTGTTGTTTCAAGGAATACACTCACTGACGTTAAATTTCTCAGTAGACATTGGTTTCTTTGTTATTTATGTTTCTATAGTGAATACACAACATCAGGCACCCAAGCCTGCTCATCACCATCACGATGGACAAGGACGAAGTCATAAGTGGTAGAGGCAGATCAAGAGACACCTATATGAACCATCTGAAGAAGGAAATGAACTGTGGCACATACGAGTACGTAGAACTAAAGCGACTAGCTAAAAATAGGGAGGAATGGAGAAGAAAATCCAAACTCGTTGCGGACCAATACAATGGATTGTAACTCAATATATATAATGAATACACACATATGCACACACGAATATAAAAATATTGGTTAGATTACACTTAGGTACAGTACCGAATAGAAAGTACTCTGATATCATAAAGTAGACTAACTTTTCATGCAGTATGAATAATTTTCCGAAGCATATTGCATTGCAAATTTAACTTATAATATAAGACGCGTAGTGAGAAATGAAAAATATCGAAACCATTTGAGACTTTTTACTTTTCAAGATTGCCTATTGACATAAAAACTTTTGCTATGGAATAGGTATTAATATACGCAAGTCGGTCTTTGCAGGGCCTTAGATCATGGACGCCGATCTAATGATAACACTAAAATTAAAAGTTTTATCTATGATTGCCTTCTCTATATAACCTATCTGGAATCTGTACATCGCTCTATTGCAATGTGGCTATCATTGAATACACTACGAAGCTTCTCAGTTCTGTTTTTTAATTATTGTAAAAATTTTATTCACCCTCTTGGACCTAATCAACACTCAAACAAAATGCACACGTAGAATTATGTATCGAAATCCTCGTAATTTGCTGTGACTTTGAATATAATATTATTTTCGAACTGTGGATTTCTAAAGATAAAGAGGCGTAGGTAGTTATATTTGTAGAACATCATACATAAGATATTTTACATCTTCAATTTATTTTAAATGAATATTCTTAAAAGTTTAAGATGCAATAAAATAAAAACAAGCTAATATTAAGTATATATACTTTTGTAATTGCAAAGCATATCGTATTTTTTTCACGAGGGCAGTGAATTTTTTTTAGTAATAACAGTGTATTTTTCAGTTTTCAACCTTACAGTACTGGAGGAAAATTTCATTAATTTCATGTCATGCTATTCTATGAGCCTTCCGTGTCTGGTCGGTATAAATGTTGTTATTAATATTAAAAAAAATATATGTACAAATGGTATAATTATCATTATACTTTTTTTAATAATATGGGGGTATATATTATTATTATTATGGAAAAGACCGAGGACGTCAAATGATGTGTAAAAATGTTATTGACGATCATGACGTGGAAATGTGTTTATATAAACGTAAATACCTATACCCCCATATAAATACGTTTATGAAACCTTTGGTTTAAATGTTAATGTGTATATTGTTCTGTGTAGCAATTGGCAAATAATTGGCTTTTGAAACTTTTTCGTCGTAAGTTTCCAAATGTCCTGTGAAAAGCATGTACCTATCCGAAAATTGTAATATATTTTACAACTTAAATTTTGCAATGAGGTTAGCCAAAAATCTTGCATGTCTTACTTTTTTAAGACATTCAAGACATTAAAATAATATGAAACTCAAAATTAAAATTAAAAAACGTAAGTAGTAATTCCTTCTTTTATATAAATTTGAATCAACAATGTAATAAGGTTGTTGCTTTTGCCTGACGATGAAAGGCAAAATTCTCGAAAGCCATATAATGAATTCAAGTTGAATTGTTACTTCATACCGAATATATTTTAATTTAAATCATCATTAATTCCACCAAAAACCAACGATCAATGATTTAATTTGCATGGTAATTATTCTGAAAACTCAAGATTTCATAAAAAAAAATTGATGATAACCTTTGCTCACACTACTGATTTGATAATAACTTTTGAAAGAGTCAGGCTTTTAAGCTAGTTTCAAATATAATGAAATCGTGACTAAGCATACTTTTTAATTAATTCAATTTTAGATATCGCAGTACTTTGTATTTATTTTTCACTCTTTTTTTATTACAAACAAGTATAATATTGTGACATCATCATGTTGTCAACGCATTCAGTATTCATACAATTTGTAATAACATTAAATAGTTATGTTTCGCTTTTGAAACCTACAATTTGATGACAAAAAATCGCTTGTTGGTTGACAGAATTAACAAGTTTTTTTTTCATATTATAATAAAAAAAAACGTATCATGATATACCTACAATTTTTCATTAATTGTAGCATTTTAGGACATTTGAATATTTTATACTTAATGCTGTTGACCAACAGTATTTGGTGGAAATACAAATTGATTACAAAAACATAATTTATATTTAGTGCACCACACACCTGAGAGCTTCCAAAAAAAGATGACAAGACTTTATGCACGTTTAAATATTACTTTAACAAATCTTAAGGTGATAGAGGAAGTTTTCGAAAGATTATTCGCGATTAATTAAGTCTCGTAGAAAAACTCAAAATACAATTTTGATATCAAGAAATGTCATAATTTAAAATTGAATTACACTATGTATGACTATATGTTTTGGTTTTGCTTATTAGAGAAAGATTGTCTTCAAATACCTATCTTCTTCTTGTGCACAAAAATGTGGGGGATTGCAAAAATGTGAATTCAGATTTATTAATTCATTCATTGTGATTTTTTTGGTACGAGATATTAATCCTTTGTTAATTTTATATTATTTTTATATGCACCTAGAAAAGTCTCAGACATGTTAGCATATTAGTATTGTAGTATTCTAGTTATAATAATGAGTATCATATTATAGTCAGGAATATTATGTAAATATTTTAAAGTAAGGAATGAAGATAATATATTAGAATAATAGTTTATATGTAAAAATGATTTTGTAACCTTTGTAAAATATCAAAACATTGAATTATATTTGTATATGGATATATAAAAAAGAACCTGTTGACAAGTCTTATAAAAGACTTAACAGGACTTGTAATATTTACTTGTAATATTTTTGATAAAATAAATAAATAAAAAAAAAAAGCAAGCCTCGATACAGGGCAACCTAGTGAGGCTGCTGCAACTTAATTGTAGCCATCATATTGGGGATAAATTGTCTCAACATTTGTACGTTGTTATTGATTGATTGAAATAAGTATGTATTTATTTATTTAAAAATGTATCTAGATGGATTGAAATTTTATAATGTTTGAAAAACAATTTTCAAAAACTGACGTTTTGGCTGTAGGTACTGATATTATGTTTGAGCTCACTTCTCTACTCGAATTTCAATGTAATCAAATCTCATACTAACACTAAACTTATCAAACATGTTCTGTAAATGGGATTGTTTGTATGTAATCCTCTGCTACGCTACAACAAAAACCTATTCACACTACGGACTGGTCAATTATAGAGCTTTTTTATACAGGATGTCTTCTGTAAAAGGTTTTCCTTTTCCGTTTGAAGATCAATCAATCGTCCATTAATAATTCTCCCGAGAGCACATGGCAAATACTAGCTTGCTTCACTCAGAGCATCTTTGCACCAATTTAACCAAATCATCCTAAGACATTCATTATGCTCTGATGCCGTTATAATAGGAATGATGTGAAAAGACGAAAACTTTGAGGGCGAAAGAATGGTACCTTTTTTTAGCCAAATACAATTGGAAAATCTCAAAACGTGACACAGCTAGACCGTTTGTGAACAGAAGGCAAAAATTAAACTGAAGAAAAAAATATCAGAACGCCTCTGCAACTCATGAGTCTAATATTTCAAAAGTTAAAGCAAAATAGTGAAAATGGTATTTCTGTTGTCATCTATCCACACTTGGAAACAAAAATCTTATAAAATGATCATCCTGTATATTACGGTGTATTCTATAAAGTATAGTGCTCGAGCGAGTATTTTCTATTTAGTTTGGTACTTACTTCATAGAATATGTTTGCGAAACTCGTCATCCCATGTAACTCAATCACTTGTCTAGTGTGGACTATGTTGTAGAACTATTCTGCTAATGCCAAACACTGCCTACTAGAGATGGAATGGACACTCGATTGACCGGAAAAAAATATCCGGATTCTAATAGACTACTGTCGTAACATTATTTTCTACAGCTGACGTCTCGTGGGAAGAAATACGAGGCGCATTGTAATTACCCTATTTATTTATCTGTGTCATTACGACATGTTTCTCAAGTGGGGTAGGCAGCAAATAAACTGCATGTTATGAACATACATAATATCCTTTGTTGCCATTAAAATAAGACATTCAGGATGGATGACATGCCAGAATGACATGGAAGATGTAAATTGTCTTTTATGTGATGTTTTACGAATACTTGCCTTTTACACGCTTCTTGAAAATTTAAAGAAAAGATTGAAAATCTTAATCTTTTCAAAGAGTTGCCTAGCTACTGTTCTCTACTGTCCGGCCAATGGATTTTCAGCATGCGTCTTAGCAACACATCTCAAAGACATCCAACCGTCCGTTTTAACTCATGCCTTGCATGATGGTCCACACCTCACTACAATACAGTAGAATACTCCAGACAGACTTTAATCAGATTCTTCCTAAATAATTTCACTTTTTTCGGATAATATCGGATATATTGCATACATCTCTAGAACGTACACAATATTGCACTATACCTAGGTATGTCAGTAACAACACTATGTAGGTACCTATTCCACTCTTCAAGTTAATTAACATCACTATTTCTGCTGTCAGCGATGTTCTTTTGCAATAGTTTTATTGGACATTCTCGCACCGACTGACAAAGAGAGCATATTGCGGTTGAGATTCGATACAGAAGTCTTTTAACATACCTAAGAATATATAATATGGCTCACATCTTTTATTTATTTGCATGGTGTAATTTGAAGTGGTTTTTATTTTATTTTAAGTTGTATTTTTAACATACTTATTTGAATTACATTAATTTTATTTAGTCATGCTATCTCAGCATTTCCTTCAAGCGAAGTAGCCAGTGAGCTAACTGCATATATAATAGGGCCAATTCTGAATCTTGATGAACTAACTAAACTAACTAATAATAGTTGACTAATATTAGTCATTATAGTACAAATTCGTATTCAGTATTAGTTACGAACTATAAACAACTATAAACTCGATAACCACCAAGGACAAACGGTAAAATCTATGGGACAAACAAATATTAGTCGGTGATGCCACAATAAAAAATGTTTTTCACGTTCCGAATTACACTTCTGTCAACAATTTAATAGTTGTCGCGCGTGAAAATTGTGAAATGTCAGATTTGCCGGTATATTTTGACGTTCGCATTTGCGTCGGTGGTGGTATAATTTTACAATTTATAGATGTCAAGAGTTGCGAGGACCCTAAAAATATCCATTTTTTACTTTTAATTAAAAAAACAACTTTAAACTTCCAAAATATAGCAATATTCTGCGGCAAAATGACAGCAACTAATAATATTCGCACATTAAAAGTCGCGAATAAAATTCTACCAAATACAACTTTACTAATTGTAGTTGTCAGAAGATGTCAACTAAAATTTTGTTCTGAATACGAAATCCATAGATTCTCGAAATTTATAGTTGTACTAAGGTGTCAAAATGAACTAGCTAGCTATGTAAATTAGTTTTAGTACGGAAAACTGTGAATACGAATTTGAACTAAATATTATGACTCAACTATCTCTTTACACTTAGTTAGTGCAAATAAACTATTTTATGATTCAGAATTGGCCATAATATAAAACATGTTGTCTTCTCTGTGTCATTAAAAATAAAGGACATTCAGAATGGACGCCATACCTTACCTCTGAATTGAAAATATTGAATGTCTAATACATGATGTTTTACAAATATCTACCTTTTAAAGCTTTCTCAAAAACTTAGAGAAGGGATTAAGCAGGAGATTTATTATTTACCGAGACTGTAGCGGATTTATATGTAAACACATATCTCCGGCCCCAGACATAACAACTCTTTATATTTTGATTTTGAAAATTCGTATTTATAAAATACCTACTTAATTAATATTTTGAACAACGCATTCAAAATGGACATTGAAATAAACATTGTTAAGCTTTTTTCAGTGTTTATCGACTTGTGTATCTGGATATTCTGAAAAAAAAACCTTATTTGGGTATAGATAGGTATTTGCATAGCTAATTCAATGGACGAAAGTACCTATTAGGTATATGGAGCATATAAAGTCGTCATATATTTTATACTAGCTTCAAGCTTGGCGAAGTTTTGAAAAAAACTTGGCTCTGAGCGTTGATGCAATTAAAATATTTGCAAACTAACTCAATAAAATAAAATATGTATATAAATTCAACGAAATATGGATATGATCCATTTACTTTTAAAACAATATCTTAAACACAGAGACAAAAGATAAAACATCTTAGTTTATATAAAATCAGTCATTTTATTCACTTTGTTGTTGATTTACATTGTATAACTTTAGTTTTGTATATGTGTATTTGCAATTTTTCATTCAGAGAATACAAAAATACATACGATCGGACTCAAATATTAATACTTTGATTCGTGATGTAAGTACAAACAGAACGCCGGATTATAATGACGACAAACATAAAAAGACAGAATTGCTTTTTTCTAACTGTTATTTGACTTGTTTTGTGCTGGCGTGAATGTACACAATTAATTAGTGGCAGAGAACGCAAAATCAACCCGATTCCAATGCAAATATTTACATTTTTAAACTTTTGAACGAATACATACAACATAAATAAAGTATGATGATCAAAATTATTATTATTATTATTACTAACACTGTGGCATTGTTAAAACGTTCGTGTCATCACATTTTTACTGTGCCAAAATATTTTGTGGGGTTCGTGGTAAGAGGCAATTTAATTAAAAGTCAATACTAAAAGTCAATAATATAACGCATTTAGTGAAGTCATGACGTAGGACACCCGTTTTAAATTAAAAAAAAATTGCAAGAATAGGACGAATTTTGCATAGGTATATGTTTATTAATTGTGTCGGTGCACACATAGTAGAATTCCATAATTATTATGTAATTTGAAACAAGTGTTTCTTTCTACTATATGTAGATTATTGATTTCGAGAGAGACGTCTTTCCACTTATCATCAGGTCATTATCAATCATGAGATTCTCGTGAGAAATCTCATGATTGATAATGACCTGTCATGATTTACATTATATTCGGTTAGTTCAATGATTTCTGATTTTGTGGAAGTTTTATAGTGATTATATTTATTAAAGCAACGCCTAATTGTCGTGATGGATTGATAGATTAATACAAAGTAGGTATTTTGTGGAAGTTTTATAGTGATTATATTTAAAAACATATTTGATATCAATAAAACACTGTTTTACTTTTCACTATTAATTTATTATTACTCAAGCGCTTTCAAAATATTGTTGTTGCATGTGACTTTAAGAAAAAATTTTCTTGTAATTAGTTCTCTTGAAAATGTCAAGCTAACTTGACGAAAGCGCTTGAGTAATAATAAATTAATAGTGAAAAGTAAAACAGTGTTTTATTGATATCAAATATGTTTAAAATGTCTTTTCACAATGTGAACACACAAACTCTAGATCATTTTGTGATTATATTTATTAAAGCAACGGCCAATGTCGTGATAGATTGATAGATTAATACAAAGTAGGTATTTTGTGGATTTTTTTTAGTGATTATATTTATTAAAGCAACGGCCAATTGTCATTATGGATTGATAGATTAATACAAAGTAGGTATTTTGTGGATTTTTTTAGTGATTATATTTATTAAAGCAACGGCCAATTGTCGTGATGGATTGATAGATTAATACAAAGTAGGTATTAAGAGTGATTATTTGAAGAATTTTAACACTATAAAACAAGGAGATTTTCATCCAGGAGTTGACGGAAGAAGACTGCGAAAAGAGAGAGAGAGAATAACATCACAATGGTAAACATTACAATAATTTACATAATAATCTGTCCATTGCGTGAATATTTATAAGATGTATGCCCATGAAAACAAAATATTTGAGATAAGTTCGTTCGTCGGTAGCCTGGAGGTAGAGTCTCGGCCTCGTGAACATGGGGTCCGTGGTTCGATACCAGGTGCCGGCAAACTCCCCTTTCACGACACAAGCTTTTAGTAGCTTACTGTGAAAGGTGTATAAGGTTGTATTTGGGTTTATAACAAAAACCCAGATATATCTTTTTTTTAAAAAAAAAAAAAAAAGTTATTTTCATACATAAATAAATAAATACCTTTGAGAAATCAATTTTCTGCAGTAGTGCCGTGCAGTAAGTGTGTATATATTTGATTTCAAAGTTTTATTAAAATCTTTGCTTTTTCTAATACCGAAGTATGTACTTATGCTTTTAAAATAAAAGTGTTCATTTTAATATTACATTTAAACGATTGTACAGTTTTGTAGATATAATAAATTCCTCTTCAATAAACGAAGTTCAGTAATTGATTTTGTGGCGAAATTTAAATACAGATCGAATATTTAATGTCATGGTAAATTTAGAAATAAAAATTGGAAATCTGATTAAAATAATCGATAAAATGAATGGAGTTTTGATTTTTACAAAGCTTTTAGCGACGTACATAGTTTGGAAACCGGAAGTGTGTCATGAATAAAAAATATTCCATCAAAAACGTCAATCCATTTCATTATAGATGTCAAGTGTTCAATAGCGAGAAAGCAGAGAAAAATATTATTTTTAAGATTTCATTGGTTAGAAAATACATTTAAATATAAAAACACACTTATATAGATTCTTCTTCATTTTTCCTTAACGCTCTTCTTGAGATCACAGGGTTGAAAACAAACCTCATCCATTCAATGTGATTCTGTGCCAATTATGTTACATTTTCTTTTAAAATTCCTAATGTTCAAAAGTCGTCGTCTTGGAAATGGTGTATTGTAAAAGAGGGTCCTGGCCTAGCTACCACATGCAACATAATGGAATATGCAAAGAACATTTCAGAGCTTCTTCGTTGGCGATAATTATGTTAGCGAAGCTGGATTAAAAGATAGTATTAATTATCATTGATTTGATATTTATTTATTTATTTATTTATATTTATATTGAAAAGGAAATTAGTGTCAGAAAACTTTGCAGTCTACAGAAATAATAGTTTGAGTAATGTTGAAAATACAGAGATATTCACATTTGCACACGTCTGTCAAAAAGACTTAAAAATTCGCACGTAATTCAAGATATGAATATAAGATGTGTACAAATAACAGTTCCAAGTAACTTCTCGAGGCGTAGGTTGTTTGGTTGTTCAAGTGACCCAAATCAGGTACTACCATTGCTATTTGTCGTCGTTTCAATTCGTTTTGGTCGTTAAATTGTTAGGGTCGTAAATCCGAATAGTAAAAAGCGTTACTTCAAACAAAATTGCATCCCCTACCAGCTTTCTCTCTATTCCAGTTCTAAAATCGCACCGCGTAAAATAAAGGAGAGTAGCAAATAAGAGAATTTTGATAGCCGTTCTTTATTTCACGACTATTCCGTTCTCAATAAAGTTCAAGTCATTATATTTTTTAAACGTCACTGCGGAGCAAATGATATAAAATTAAATTATTTATTGCTATTAAATATAAATCGCTTCATACCATTTAAACTCAAATAATGTATATAATTTTATTTACATTATTTAGTCGTGGAAAGAAACACGTTTAATAGTAGGTAATGCAAGTTTGTATAGAAAAGCAATGATTTCCAAATAAGACATTCATTATACTATCACGCCATTTTTCACAAGTAGCGAAGCAAGCGGACTAAAGGCACATAATAAATGTTCAAAATTTCAGGATGAGTGGGACAACTCATCGCTGAATTAAAATGTTAAATATTTTACGGAATGTTTAATATACACTTGTCTTTCATAGGACTTTTGTAAAACTATGGGAAACAATGAGAGACCTATTTTTTGTTGGAGAATTCCCGGTGCGAATATACAAATTTCCTAAAAATGTAGGAAGGTATGAGAAAGTACTAAATTATTCACGTGGCTAAAGTGAAAAAGTGTAGTTTTGACAACTTAAATCATTTTGAAATCCATATAACACAAGTTCATAATCAATTTACACGCGTTCTGAAAGTACCAAACTGGCGTAGTCGGAACTCATTAGTATAAATAAAAACCCTCAGTTAAGTGTCGTCCACATAAATCACTTTGAGAGATCATATAGGATGAACCATCAAAAGTGAAAAGTGTGAACGGATGTTTCATCTTCCAAAATATTTTTGATGAATGCACCATCCGCTGAAACGATCATAAATAAGTTTTTTTCCTTATTAATCTCTCTTTTCTATGAACTGATATACTCGTCAGAAACATAAACAAAATGGAGGCGATGTTTTATTTTTACGACAATAGCTACTTTAAAATACTTTTATTTATAGATTTAATTTTTTTTTACGAAAACACCTCAAGTGCAAATAAACTATGTGCGTGACATGTATGTGAAGGCAAAGGATTAAAAGTGAAAACAGACTAATTCAATTTTCTTTTATGTTTTATTAATTAATAATTAATATGAACTTCCACCAAGAACCATCGATCGATAAATAAAACTTTATTTATTTTAGAAATATATATGGCAATAAGAATTCTATGTTTTTACGTAAATTAAATTATACATAGGTACATAATTATATGTTGTTTATAAGTTTTTCGCGACGAGATATGTATTTCCTACCAACTCAGTTGGTTTGAAAATGACGACCAGCGAAAGTTCACCACCAAAATTCAACGCATGACTTAACCGCATAATCTATGGATATATATTTACAACAATGACATAACAATGGGTAAAATAATTCACAATGTTGATGAATAATTTAGATTTTTTCACTTTGGATGATCATGATCATGATCGTGATCAAAGTGAAACAATGTGAACGCCACTTTAGTTGTTGAGGGTGAACTCAAACATAGGAAGTTGTTATGTTAACTATACTAATGACCATCAGCAGTATCATAATAATAATTTATCATTAATCTTGTTCATACAATTGTTGTTATTGTTAAATATATAAATACTAATAATAATATTCATATAACGATATTATATTATATTTACACAGTAAATTTAATACGATTAGTTAAATGTGACAGAAAAAAGTTTATTGTATGTTGGCACGAAATTATAATAGAAATGTGGGAATGAAGAATATACTTAACTTGTACTACCAGTTTAGTAGCGTTATACAAATTATGTACTAATATTTTATTTTGTGTTAGTTAATACTTCGTATGCAAATAATTATGTTCTTGTTTCTATTCCGCGGAGTCCCTGGTAAATAATAGCTCTCCCACTGTTTTCTTCTAGTTTCCGAGTTCTTCCTGAGTTGGGCTTTTGTTTTGTTTTGTTTAGTCGCTAAAAGTTTTTGAGTTGAGATGATCTTCTTTAACCTCCCGCATAGGAATATTCAAATTTACAATTCAGCGACGAGACATGACACCCAACCTGAATGTTTTATTTTTATTGGGACGGAGAGGACAATCTTCAAGTTTATTAGTTGCAGATGGTCCGCGCAAGCCACTGCACTTGTGGAAAATCATGATTGAGAAAATGTATTACGTTTATTAAATGGCGCAGCACAAATGAGGTTACCCCAGATATGTAGAAAAGAAGAAACTATAATCTAGCAAATTGTCGAGAAAGACTTTGCCATAAGACATTTTATATGGATATATTTGTTTATGTATCTTTTATGAGTAGGCGTAGCGGCTTTTATCATTTGATAGAGAAACTGACGCCTTCTATAAAAACTTGTATCTTTCGGAGTGTTCATGGATAATAAAATTGTATTAATATAATTAAATTCATATTGAACCGTAGCATTTGTCATAAATGCTTGATAACTCCTTGCCGGCTAAGTATATTTTTATTTAGAGGTTTCTCATGGAGATGCCACAAATATTTAATTAGACAAAAATACTACTGTCACTTGCTTTTGTGATCACCACATATTATTTCACAAGAGTAGCAGTATTAATGTGATCGGCACCATTTTTTTATCAATTTGATGTTTGTTTTTTCCTCAAGCAAATTCGGGTTTAAGTCTTAACAATATAATGTACGGCCACTTATACCGTATGAATAACACACTCATATAGTTGAATGAGTTATATAGGTTAATTAACAACATGTACCTAAGTACTACATCATGTAACGATGTAAATAATACGTTGGTACGTACCGTATTTATCCAATATTATTGATTTTGTGATACATTTAACACTAAACACCATGTTTTAAATACAAAAGGCGACGGTGTGAGAACAAAGTGAGCAAAACACTGGAATAAAAACACGCAAAATATTTGTTATAGTTAATAAAGAAGTTTTAGCTTCATTCGTTCTGTACTACAAGTAGGTAAGAGTTTAAAAGTGTTTAATATTACTACAAAGTTAGTGAATTATATGTATTTTTTTGTCGCAAGTGTTCTTGTCACTGGCGGTGTTCTTTGTTCTAACAAAAGCGACATTATTTTGATTTCATATAGGTACTTAATTTATTTTTCGTCAGGTACAATGAGACTGAAAGGAACGACTTTTTAATTATGATGATAGGAACATTGTTGGTAAATGGAGAAGATAACATTAAGCTTATATTAATTAACTAAACCACAGACCGCGAGTAAACTGTGTTTATAGTCTGGATTTAACATATTTAAAGAATTAAAAACTTATGTCTTTATCTTAAACTGATATGAAATTCTAGTGCTCAAGTAGCAGGATTATTATATTGTTATAAGTTATAGGGTTATGCGAATTAAATGGGTGGTTCAACTACGATGAAGCTCACTTTCATCCAGTCATTCATTCATTCTACTTATGGTCGCTCACAACTTGACCTCCAAATTCTCATTTTCACCCAGTTATATTGAAATAACAACCGTAACACTACTACCACGCCTGATCCTCCAACGTCCACGAGTGGTCTCATCCTCTAACATAGAAACAAAATAGCTATGTCTCCGAATCCCGGCAATCCTTCAATGGGTCAGGGGTGCGAAGAATCTCCCGGTTCAACATAGTAAGCTGATAATACAAGGCAAGATTGAGAGTCAACGAAGAGTAGATATCGTGGTTGCGCAAAATTCTCTATGGATGGAATAGTTATTCTGAGGTGTGCAGCACAGAGAGGCTTTCTCCATGGTGATGGGCAATGTTGAGGAGACCTGATACAGCACTCTTAGAAGAATTTTTTTTGAAGGCAAAAACAGTCAATAAGCCAAAATAACTCTGAACTGAATTAGCTATAATTTCTAGGTGAATAACATAATAGAATTTACGTAGTACAAATCCTTTACAATGGATATAATTATATAATAATTATAGAGTTAGAAAATTTCAATAGGTTAATAGGATGTAATTTGAAACAAATGTTTCTTTCTACTATTGATTGTTAATTCGCAGAGAGACGTCTTTCGACTTATAAGGTCATTATCAATCCTATATTGGGATGACCTTATTGGATCCGAGATTGACAATGACCTTATAAGTCGAAAGACGTCTCTCTGCGAATTAACAATCAATAGTAGAAAGAAACATTTGTTTCAAATTACATAATTATGGAATTCTACTACATGTGCACCGATACAATTAATAGGTTAATAGGAAATATATGTTCGTGAGATAATGTGGTGTGTTCGTTTAAGTAGTAAAAAAATGTTCCTGTAATTTCTTTATAATGACTCAATTTAAAAAGATTGAAACAAAACATGGAATCCTCGGATAACCGGTTCTCGGAATACCACCTACTGAGGAATAAAACAAAACAAATAACATGTTTCGTTTAAACAATTTGAGTGATCCAGATACATCCTGACTAAGACCGAAATTTCAATAATTGTTTTTTTTATTAATTCCTTCTTAACTCCACATTGAGTACAAGTATTTTATAAAAAAAACCTTTTTACATTAAATGAAACCAGCAAAAAAGGCGAGTTTATCGGAAAGGAGTGATTTCTTCCAACTTAGCTAAAATTACCTCTTGTATTCTTGATGAAACTTGTATATCAAATAATTCATCAAGCCACCAATTGTTACCAGCATATTTTAAGCACGTTAAAAGTTTTTATGTAATTTTTTAAATTCGTGATTCTACTATTTGGATATACCCATTTATTTGGACATATTTTGTGAACAATGAACTTTTATCGAAAAACATGAAATTTATAAGGTTTTTTTTTGCATTATTTGCTCATAAAAATATTGTATATTTATCCTCATAATACATACATACATACATACATCTTCTTCCCCTTGTCCTAGTTGGGTCGGGGGCCCATTGCGCCTAGGTACTTCCTCCAGAGATCTCATAATAATGATAATTAATTTATATATCATGGTTTGATGCACGAGTTGATATTTAAATTCTGTAAAACATTGATGTATTAGGACTGCAACACAAGGATTCCAAATGACAAGATCGAATTCAATTAAACATCATCACTAAAGAAATGTATCATCATAAAAAGGTGCTCGTGTCATTACTTCATAATTGAAATGACTGTAATGAACTCCTTAGACCATATCAAAAAATAATTTATAAGGAAAATAGAAACACTGTTGTAAATGTTTTGTTTTCTCCGGGATTACATTGGCCAAAAGCTGTAATAATCCTTGTAAAATTATGGTGTCTTTTCAATAATAATAATATTAATATCAAGTTAACCATTTTTTTTTAAAGATATATCTGGGTTTTTTATAAACCCAAATACAACCTTATACTCCTTTCACAGTAACCTAAAAGCTTGTGTCGTGAAAGGGGAGTTTGCCGGCACCTGGGATCGAACCACGGACCCCTATCTCGGTTTCAACTTTGGCCGAAATGCGCAGACATTCCTAATGATTGATTCGGTCTTTGGCCCGAGGTTACGTGTTTATTTTGACTACCTTTCATGTATGAAGTGCCGTACAAAAGAATCATGATGGGATTGTTGTGTATGAATTTATCTCGTATACCTACTAACTTTCAACCTGTCATACCTACCTTCTAACTAAAAATACTTTGTTAATATTTTGTCATGAAAATATTGACAGATGTCAACCAATAACTGTCGTCCCAAGCTGAGTGGAATGAAGTTGATTGATTTTAAATACATAACAGAAAACATTTTGAAAATATTAATATTTACTTTTTGATTGTGGATACAAAAAAATGAATTGAAAAAAAAAATGAAACGAAAAAAATGTATCTCGTTTTCCCCGCAGTCGATGAATATCAATCCATTATTTAGCCGTATCTAGCCATTTACTACTACTGGGGGGTAGCGAGCGAACTAACTTCATGCTATTATCACACAGGTCTTCTCCTCAAGAGTGTAACATGGAGTCGACCACGAAATCCACACCGAAACGACCTTTTCCACCTTCAGAGCTTCTCGCCTTTGACTCCATCTGTCGCACGCGAACAAGGTGTGTTCTGGATCATCCACTTCCGCCTTGCAGTACATGCATCTTTCTGGATTCTTCGGAGGTATTTTCCAAAGAACCCATGTTACATTTAACTCCCAGATCTTCTCTTTGTGTTAGAAAAAAAAATACATACGGAATTGACGGCATATTTTATTGTTTAATTAAAAATTTAATGGTTTAATCATTTTTACCATTTTCAAACGTTTCATTCCCAGGACATCCAGGAAAAGAAACCAGTTACAGTAAACAGTTGGAAGACGTATTCCATCTCAGTGACTTTAAGGGTATTTAAATATCTGAATATGCACTCTAGTATTTAAAAGGTTTAAATGTATTCCTGCAAAGTTCGGAAATACAACTGAAGTTATTTATTTTTAACCTGAATCATGAAGAAGTTAGGTGATCGTAAAACCTTACATCAAAGACATTAAAGGTTATAGTTGTTAGGACCGTTCAAGTTTGCCACCCATTCTGGTTTACAAGTAGTTGTAAAAATGTTCTCTATATAGAAAGAATAAAAAGCTTTTTCAACAATAAAATCGCTTTACTTACCCGTACTAGCAAGCCGAAGCTTTTTTTATATAAATAATTAATGTTGAAGGTTTAAAGACAAGATATAGGTTTTTCAAAATAAATTATCAATGGTAGTAAATCTATCGACGATCCAGTTCCATAGCATAGACCAACAGCTAGATTTTTTTTCAAATAATAATAATAATAAAAAGATAATTTGTATTTGGCGCTGTTTAATGGTCCGTGACCATCTCAAGAGCGCCGTGGCTTTTTAGTTAAGTTGAAAGCATCTTCTAGGTCAAACATGAAGTTCATGTAACGCTGCTGCCACTGCAGAGGACGGTCGGGACTTTGGGCAAACTCATCCCACATAGAACTCCATTCATTCACAGACACCTCTCCATCTTTATTGGCATCAGTTCTCTGCCTCAGGCCATCCCATATCTTGGTTATGGTGTCGTACGTCTCTACGTTTTTGGGATGACTCTGGGGCCATCCACGAAGAGTGCAGATTTTCTCAATAGCTAACTCGAAGTCCTTCTTTTCGATCGTTTCACTTTGGTTGACATTAAAGAAAACGTTGGACACATAAAGAAGTCTTCTTTAGGGAAGTCGTCAAAATCTAGATTCATGGTTTAATACACGTGGAAAGTGATATTCTTTCAATTTCACAAATAAATATTTCAGCAATTTCTTTTAAAAACACATTATATATAAAATTTCGAGTTTTCGATATACCTACATACTGACACAAAATTTAAACGCGACATATCTTGGAATGCTAGAATTTCGAGTTGTTGGTTTATGGAACTGGAGAGTCGATTTTTATTTTATTAGAATCTGTTGTTTTTATTATTTATCTAAGTATCTAACTAATACTCTGGAGTACAATATATTTAGCTTTGAAAATAAATGCTTTAGGAAGTTCTACTCTTTGATATATAAGAGAAAATATTGCTTTCTGGATCATGCTTCGGAAATGTTCAATGATGAAAAAAAGTAGAGATTTTCATTCAAAATGTTTTAGATGGACTTTTATTAACTCCAATTCCATGAAAAATACCTATGTCGACTGAAAAGATGATCGTTCTGAATTGAAAATATTTATATCCATCTAGCAGTTATAATTAAGATGCAAGGAGTAACGGAATTAACGCAATATTTGCTGCAAATTAATCCTCAAAAGAATGCACAGCATTCACCTTATGTTTTTGAGAAAACGTTTGAGGACAAATAATAATTTAGTTCATAATTATATTTTAAAATTATTTGTCTTTTATCTAATGGCGTGGGTACAGTATGCTTAGTATCGAAAGTAACATAAAATCAAAAGTAAAGCCTATGTCCAAATATGGATCGAAAAAATGGCTGAAGAATAAAGAGGATGTGCGCAGAACTTTAATCGTCAGTCAGTAAATGTGTAGCATTCTGTATCCCAAAAGATAAATGTGAAGTGATTATAATGAGAGCTAGTGCATGTTTGTTTGAGAGGCATTCGTGTGTGGTTCATATTCCTTATATAATTTACTTAATTAAATCCGACAGGGACGAGAACAAATAAAAAATATCACTAATTATTTTATCTTTTACTGATTATTCCAAGATTGGAAATGACAGCATTACATGTACAATACGGTAATGTATGGAAGCACGCATCACAAAAAATCTTCACTTGACTTTTATCAAACCGATAAACTTATAGAGTCGATCAAATTAAATTACGAAAGTAATAACTCTAGTTTTTCAACTGTTTTAATTTTGTGGAAAAATAATTATTACTTTGATTAAAATGCGTTATAAAAACAATGTAGGTATAATTCAATTTATTTCATAGAATTACTTTTTTTTTGTTAATAATAATAATAATAATAATCGGACTATTTATATGTGGCGCCGTTTAATGATCCGTGACCATCTCAAGGGCGCCGTGACTTCTCCCGAACAGTAGTGTTTTTAACTTGGTTCTAAATGTGATTGTGGACTGATTCATCCTCAGATCTGTGGCCAGTTTGTTCCAGGCGGATGGCGCGGCGGCTCTGAAGCTCCTTTCTGCAAATTTGGAGGTGTTAAATCAATTATTAATGAAATGCTATCAGTCCACAGACAAGGTGGTCTGATAATATTATGTGAGTGGGCGGTGAGACAGAGAGACTGTGATATAATAAGGGAGAATTGTATGTTGAATAATTAACGCAATAATTAATAATAATAATAATAAAAATCTTTAATGCACAAAAAAACAAACATTATTAAAATATAAACATTGTAAAACCAGACAAATAAATTTGTGCAATGGGCGAGTTTATCGCAGAAGCGCGATATCTTCCAACTAACCCATAATTAACTGATGATGAATAATTATCAAAACTTATAGATGAGGTCGATCGTGAGATTAGTTATGATTGAAATAGAAAATTAATTGTCTATTATACCATATTTTTTCGGTTTTTCCGTTTATATATTCTACTTACTTTATAATTCTCACAGAATTCCATACAAAACCTAGAACCCTGACTCATTTACAAGAGTGAGGCAAATAATCCATGAATTTTTGACAGAACGGTTGGCGAAAGCGTGTGGTGTTTCCTACATTGAAAGGAGTATTTCTCGCATTTTTATACAAATATATAATTTTTACATTTATAAAAACGTAATTGGTAATTTTTTGAAGTCTTGTCGACGTTTTAAGCGATTTACCACACTTCTTTTCGCCAACCATCTGTCAAAAGTGCCGAAAAATGGTGCCTCACTTTATTACAATGAAAATACATAGGAGTACTCCATCTAGGTATTTTATATAAAAATCTATGATAATTCTTATGTTTTCACTATGCTTTTTATTCAGTCGATATCTCAACATAGGATAATCAATAATTTAAAAAGGGAATTAAAGAGCTTTGTAAAAATATTATATTTTTCAAAATTATTTTAAAAGGTAGATATCTAGTTGTTCAAAAAGCATATCTTCAATGTAATTGTAATGTTAATAATGTTAATTATTTTAATTATTCTGTCTGATAGAACATATTATGTATTTGATACCTAATCTTTGCCAAAAATAATTTAATTAATTAAAAATCCTTTAAAAATTTATTCCGCTTGACTTACGTTTGAAGTAAACATTATTGTAGCTCGATGTTAATTAATATTTCTTACTTACAAAATCTAGGATCATATTTTTAAGGTATAACTAGTGTGCTTAGTTAGTATTAAAGAGTTTAAAATATTCCTTAAGTAAGAAACTAATTTCAATTAATAAATTTAGATAATTAAGAACATTTATTAGATAAGTATTCTCTAATTATTTTATCCTCCATTGCGTCAGACAGTGTATATAAAAAAAATTGTTGATTCAGCCTTGTGTCGGTTTATAAGTATTGAGATTCTGTATCGCACATTCTTAAAGGAAGTTCACATTATATAATTATGTGTACCATGTACACGTATCTAACTAGTTAAATATCTATTCCAAATATGGTGGATTAGTAATTACACACTCGTCTTGTAAGCGAGGGTATGTAGGTTCGATTCCTGAAGTGAACAGAATGTTTCTGTCCATTTTTCAGAATTAGATCGACGTGAATGGCTAATCGAGAAGAGTTTAAAATCCAAATATGAGAAATGTTCCTCCAATCGTACATACCTACTTTGATGTGCCGTTTTCAAGATCCTGGGTTTGATGCGAGTTCATTTTGTCGGAGAGATTACGGATATTGAATACCCGATGACTTTATCGAGAAGAACCTATGTAAGTAATGAGTTAATACGAAGTTTTTAATGATATACCATTTTCATGACCATCCAAGTCCACTCCATCCGAATTCACTCATGTAGTGAAAACCCAGCATTCTCATGAAGTAGTACCTAAGTGAGTTAAATGGGAGAATTTAATTATTAGATAATTAAATATTACATTACTTTACGCTAAAGCAAATCTATTCTGAATATTAAATACACGATAACCTTGTTTGTAAAGGTGCTAAGGATAGTTTAAATATCAAAATACGAGTCGGATAAAGACAAGAATACTACTTCAGTATGTATGTACTTAAGCTTTAAGGTAAGAAGCCTTCACTTCAAAGGAACGCAAAGCTTTGTACAAAACAGGGTTATTAATGAGTGGCTAATATGAAGATGTAATAATATTATTATTGTTGTTATTTCACTAGCTTTTAAGCCAACCTACGTTTAGAAGTGGTAATCTATTAAAATATAACCAAAGTTAACCCATTTAGTCAATTTTATTATCAATTCATATAAAATACCGATGACTAATATTGTTGAATATTGATATAATAGAAATAAAATTCATAATTTAGAATGAGTGGATGCAAGAAGAGTGTTGTGGATAGAATGCACGTAAATAAATTGAGATGGTTTGGTCATGTGGAACGAATGGAAGATGAAAAAATGACAAAGAGGATATACGTGTCTGATAGGAGGGGTGTAAGTACATGGCTTGATCATGTAGATCAAATTCTCAAGGACGGCCGTGTTTTGAGTAAGAGAAATCGACGTGCGTGCATGAGAAATTGTACGACTGTAGAAGAAGCGAAACAAATATGTAAGGACAGATCTACATGGCATTCCGTTCTCCCTGCCAACCCCACTTGGGATACGGCGTGAGGGAATAGATAGATAGATTTTTTAATAAAACAAAAAAAAAATGTTTCATAAGCCCCAATTATTAGAAAACATGCTTTCAAAACAAATTATTTTATAACTTCTTACAAACTAAAGAGAAATGTGTTTAAACGATATTGAAGCGTGCTCATAGAAAGGAAATTCATAACTGCTGAGGCTCATATCTCATATTCATCATCATCATCATCGCCCTCAACGCTCCTCTCGGGAGCACAGGGCAGAAACCAGCCTCCTCCATTCAGAGCGTCTCTGTGCCATTTGCGTCACCTCTTCCCACGACATTCCTTGCGCTCTGATATCGTTGTCATAGGAACGGTGTATTGTGAAAGAGGGACGCCCGGGCCTACGGAACCCCTGCGGACGGAAGAACAGTGCTCTTTTTGGCCAACTATCATTGGGCATTCTCAAAACATGTCCCAGCCAGGACCATCGTCTCTCTTGTATTACGGAGATTACATGTCTCTGCTGGGTGCGCCGGCGCACAGCATCATTTGTAACATGTTCATACCATCTGACATCCAAAATCCTTCTAAGACACTTGTTTTCAAAGCTTAGTATCTTCCGCTCTTGAGCCTTGGTTAAGCCATATAGAAGGATTGGGATGATGCACGCATTGAACAAGCGGCATTTTGTCCTGATGCTGAGTCCAGACGCCTTCCAAACTTTTTTCATGTTGTAGAAAGCCCCGCTAGCTGCTCCTATGCGGATTGGTAATTCCGACCGGAGATCACCCTCTGGCGTTATGGTTGCTACCAGGTACCTGAATTTACTAACCTGAGATATTTGGGAATTGCCAACCATTAGTGGGGTGAGTGTACTCGTGCATGTACTATCTCATATTATATCACCAAATATTATCATTTAAATTCATGTACTCGTATATAAATTAGCTAGGTGGATGATTTTGACTAACGTAATACACACAATCAACGTCACTCTTTCAATTTCATAAAAAAAAAACTTTAAAAAATACACGGGTCACTTGTATATTTTTTGTTGTTGATAAAAATATAATGTACCTGTTTTCAATTTATTATATAAATAAATATTTTGAATGGTTAAACCATTGAACGGAACAAAGGCAACGTATGCCTTTAACACTGCGATTATTAGGTACCATATATTATATTTCATTTCTGTTTGTGTTTCGAAAGCATAATATAAATCTGCCAAATTATCAAAACTGTGATTTCTTGAATGTAAGACAATTTTACTTATTGAGTTACGAAACAACGCCCAGGCTGATGTCAGGCCCTGCACTAAACGTCGGGCAGAAGTCAACGTTTTTTCTCACGACTAAATAATAAAAAGTCTTTTTAAAAACTACATACATTATGCTCTGTGAAAACACATTTTCAAATATAGATACTGTTTATACTTAGTATTAACAAAAGAACTTCAATAATTGTTTGAAAAAGAACATTTTCTCGGAATATCAAATTTTGCCATTGTTCTTACACGTAGTAATGATAACAAATGTGTACATACAGTAGGAGATTCAAATAGTAATACATCCTAAGGTTTAAATTGCCCCACACTATTCAACTGATTTGTCCTATTATATTACTTCTAAATAATTAGCGATATACCTTTTCAAGAGAACATTTGGAATATCAAAAGAGGACTGCCAAGTTAAGAAATATCCCAAATACACATGAATATTATTTTAAAATTACAGTTTTATAGAAAGACGAATGTAAGGGTTGAATCTGAGAGATAAAATTAGACACGAGGAAATCAGACACCTAGCAAAAGTCACAGATTTTATGGATCGTGTTGCAAAGCTTAAGTGGCAATGGGCACGTCATGTTGCGAGACGAAACGATGGTAGATGGACTCCTAGAATCCTCAAATGGCGACCATGGAGTAGCAAAAGCAGCATCGACAGATCACAAAAGAGATGGACTGACGACATTACTCCAATCGCGGGAAGGAAATGGAAACAGAGAGCACAGGACCGCGACGTTTCGAAGAGTTTGGAAGAGGCCCATATGCAGTAGTGGAGAGATGGCTGACTAGTAAGTAAGTAAGTAATTACTTCCAAATGCACTATTGTCAAAAACACTAAGTCATTCTAAAACTTTTCAAGCTATGAAATATCCCAACAGTATACGAATATTCTGTATGATTTTGTTGGCACTAACTATGTGGTAATCACGAAACATTTTAAATTAAAGAATTAGTTAATTATGTACTACAACCACTTTAATTTTTTAAAAACACTACCGGTTTCAACGCTAGTTTTAGTATAACACTCGTCAATGACGCATCTGAGCGTTGAAACCGGTAGTGTTATTAAGAAAATTAAAGTGGTTGTAGTACATAATTAACTAATTCTTTAATTACGAATATTCTTTTAAAATTACCAAGACTGCAAATAAATGGTAAACGGTAGAATATGAACATGATAGATGAAAATAATATACAAAAAGCAAAGTAGAAAAAATAATAATAGAAAACTTGGAAGCATGAAATCATTTCATAATGTTACACTGAGTCAGTCCTTTCTCTCTTATTTTACGTTTAACCTAAACGCGCGGCGTAATAATTCACGTAAGCTAATGTTGATTTTTGACTAATGAACGCGTACAAAACTTTCTTTATTGATATAATCGTATCATGTGTATTTATTTAATATAACTTTGCACATAAACTAATTAGCGTTCTGTTTCAAGTACATACAATAATATTCAGATTGTTGAAACAATGTTCTGTGATAGTACGAGGTGTGTCAGGAATGTTAATTGACAACAACAAATTTTAATTAACTACCTACTGAAATAAACAGTTTTTTTCATTTATCCTAAACATTACTACATTCATAATTTCACACAAATTTAATTTTAAAACCACAAAGCACACAAAGAGCATGGAAAAATTGTTCAAAGTTTCTTCAATTTGACCATTAGAGGGCTGGTATAAGATGAGCTTCCCACTCTTTTTTTTAAGACATTTAATATTTTCAGTTCAGTACTGAGGTCTGACATATGACGCAATTCCATATCTTCGGTGTCCAACTGCATCGACAAGGCCTCCATACTATAACAGACGACGCAAAAGCATGGCTTCGGACCCTCGAGATTCAAGTTTAGCGGGACATAAAAAGAAGAAGTACTGAGGTATACCATTACGGAGAAAACGACATGCATTTTTATTTTAGGCAGTCGATCTTCTGGCTACCCCACGTGTGGGAAATGCAATGACGGGATGGATGGATGGATATTTAAGGAAACTCTCATCCCACTCGTTATCGTGATGTGAATTAAGGAAACGTGATAAACAAAGAACAAATTTGACTGAACGGGAGTGGTTCCATGGGAGTTCTCTAAGAAAGTGTTTTATTTTAACTAATTATACATTAACTTTCACGAAAAACAGTCAGTCGTCAATATTGGTTATGCACGTTTGACGGCAAAGCTGAAGGTCATATATTTTTAATAAAAATATTTTATAAACTAGTTTTGAATGGCGGATTGTCTCCAATAAATATTATTTTGGTATTTTTTTAAGAATTGTGAATCCACATCTCCTAACTTTGTTGCGTCTCATAATAGTATGAAGCCTACAAACTGTGTTCACAATACAGTGAGTTCAGTCACTACTGGAAATGCCGACGTTGTTACCGGCAAAATATCTGACGTTTGCAAATTTCAATATAACCTACAACCAGAAGGATGCGTCTGTGATTGCATTTCAACCAATACAGATGTATTATTTCTACATATGCATTTCTGATGCAGTATTCCCTTTGAAGAAACAGTCATGGAAATTAAAAGCAATACAATCTTATGTTCAAATTCTTATGAACTTATTTAAACAAATTAAATTAAAGCATTTTCGTAAATACCAAGTCCTAGTCAACAAATTATAAAATAAATGTGAATTATATTTTAACACTGTTTCATTCCACTATGCAAGTGGTGGGAAATGAAATAGTACCTATTTTTCAATATAATTTTAAAAATAATCATTAATAATGAATTTCCACCAAGTTACACTAGAAAATATAGAATATTTAAAATAAAAGTGTTCCTTTTCTTCTGAGCTTCGGTGATAAATCCACATATACTTTGCCATTCACCTTACATAAATATGGATGTTTATTAATAAACCCGCTAAAGGCATGTTAAAAAGCCAGGTATGTCAAGTAAAAGACAAACAAATGGCCTTTGTGCAAACTTAAATTCACTGAGCATTTTTGGTCAATAAAAAATCGTAAGTATATGCCTTATTTATAAACCTAATGGGATATTTCAAAGTATCTAATAATTTAATGTTAAATAATTTTATGATTATTTTATGTTATACTCTAAATTTCTCTTTATTTTTGTTTTTTTTTTATTATGTATGACAACCGAATGGGCTTTGATATAAATGAACAGAATAATATATGAACACTTATAAATTGGACATTATACATTGCATACTTGTTGTTTGTGATTGTATAATTGTACTAAATATATGTGTATAGTCTGTAGTGTTCCGTTGGCTTAAATAAATAAATTTATTAATCTGTTTTCTTTTCTCCGATGGTACAGTTTTGACAATCTATTCAGATGATTATAATAACATCAAGATATATATGTAGTCTATACCGCTGTAGGTAATATGATTATGAATAAACTAGCTCAAAACCCGTACATTATTTGGTGAAACTATAAAAAGTATCACCAGAAAAATTTAATAATAAAATTTGAAAAAAAAAATGAAAATTTAAAAATATTTAGGTATTTAGAAAATTTGATCTATATATGATATTAAATCATGTTTTTTGTGATTCATGAACGGTTAATTATAAAAATGGCTTCGATATAAGTAGATATAAGTTTTATTCTCCAAAAGCTGTCATGATGAAAGCTAATATCGACGGTTTAAAGCACAAAAGACACATTTCCACTTTGACAGTTTAAAAAAAAACAGGTTTTCAAAGTTTGAGATTCTCATTAAATTAACTAATTTTAAATTAATTCTGAAGAAATGTCCTTGATAGACATGTGCTATTTAAGAATTAATCCAGTCGATATCTCAAATAACTTATGTGATATGTTACATTTGTGTACAAAACAATTTTCGTTTGTGAACGTGTGACAATTTGGTTTCTATTAAATATTTAGAAAATGATAAAAGTATTATTGGTAATTTTGTACTCAAGTCATAGATGACGTTGCAACCGATCTTGTACATTAACTCATTTTACCTAAATAGTGGACATGTGTCTTTTGTACTTTAAACCACCAATATATTGAATATAATGAAAACAAATATTCATACACACAAGCTTAAAAGAATATTTAGTATGGGATTTCTACAGGAAAGGAAATATTGTGTTGTTATCCACATTTCCACATCATCTAGATTCTAGATACTACATATTTCTGACTCATGATATTTTGCTTGTGACAAATACTCAATATTATAAAACAAATTTGATATAATATATTCGCAAGTAGATGTACTAGGTAAATGTGATTCTAAGAAGGAACATTTTACATATTATAAGGAAAATGCACTACACTATCAAGATGTCAATATAAAAAATGTCATATCGATAGCAACATAAGACATAGAACAGGACCTATATTTTTATTGAAAAACTTATTTGATAAATATTTAACGAATATCATATGAATGGTGTTATACATCAAACGTTTCAAGATAAACAAAAACACACAAGTCATAATTCAAACCCAAATATGATTTCTTGCTTTGCAAAAATGATTGAGCATTTAAAACTAACTTATTTTTTGTAACATTCTTTTCGCAAGTCAAACAAATGTTTGCATTAACTAAATTATAAAATATCAATAACATATTTCACTTTGACGTTGTTCGTGGCATTTTCCACAAGTGATGTTACTATTGGATCAAACGCATTTTGAACTCAACGTTACTTAAAACAATTTGTGAAACACCAATTTTTTATATTTTTATTGATCAAATTTGTTTTTATGAGAAATAAAGATTTAACAGTGGAATTTAATGTTTCAGTATTGACAATCTGAAACAACATTTTAATTATATAAAATATAAAAAACACTGTTTTTTGTTTCACATTAATGTATACAAAATATACCACAATTACGCCTAGCGCTTTCACCAATATATTGGCATCAGCAGGGCGGAGTAAAAACTAAGTTTATACTCCGCCTTGATGATGCCAACGTATCGGTGAAAGCGCTCAGTGTAATTATGGTATATGTAGGTATTTTGTATACATTAATGTGGAACAAAAATTAGTTTTTTTTTTATATTTCATATTATTTAACAGTGGTTTGATAGAAACACAAAATTATCACTCAATTTCAATGATTTGAGAATGAAAACTATGCATTCATATAATCCAATTATAATCGGTGAACTGTCATTTGTTAAATTGTAAATGCTATCATAACACGAATATATATTTCTTATCTAATAATAATAATATTAAATAATATTTTATAAAACAAAAAATATATCAAATCAATTTCAAAAGTGAATGAAAACAATTCATTCAATTAATATAAAATTAAATTTATAATGGAATGTATTACTGCGAAACGAATATATTTCTTGTTTAACAAATAATAATGATCATATTATTGCTCCGTTGAATTCAATATCTCATGATTCGAAGATCTATATAAAAAATATTAAATTATTTTAGACATGTCTGCGCCCTAAGGGGTTTCCAATTTAAGAGACGTTTTCAATCAATGAATTCAATATCTGTAGTTGTTATAAAATAGTTATACATGAGATTCTTGTATTATTACTTCTAAGTAAAATCCATTTATTTAGAAAAACATAAATCAAAATGTACACTTGCGAATAGTAAAAATTCTTCAGCTCATATTCTTCAACGAAATTCGGTAGGTACCTACCTATTATTTCACCCTACCACGTTTGCCAAGAATATCAATGTTTTCAGACATGAAACAGTGCGTCTGGGGATGTATGGTCCTAAAATAGAGTTGAAAATTTATTAATAAAAATTGAAAAGTAACATCGACTCAAATTATATCAATAAAAAATATAACAGAAAATGAAGGCTGTTTTATTTTTCTGTCGTTTTTACGTGTCCTACTACGTAGGTTTAATATAAACCAATATTGAATGCTTAAAAAATAACAGGTTCATTTCATTTTTAAAATATGAGTCTGAATTTGAAATAAACCCAAATACACCCAAGTCACCCTCACAGAAAGCAATATGCTTATGTCGTAAAGGTGGAGTAAGTGGACAACGGTTGAAATCTAGCTCGGATCTCTCGATTGAATGTCCAAGAATCAACCATCAGGTTACCGACCATCTCAGGTAGTATACACCAAAGTATACAAAGCATGATCCTAAAAAAGGTTCAACTTATCGGGTAGGTAATTAATCCAATTTTGATGTTTATATTGATTGTTTAAATCAATTTTTAAGATGAAAATAGTAAATATAAAAAACTAGTGTTTTTTTTTAATCATCTTCAAATAGATTATATTTAATGTTTCAGTGTTGACATTGTGAAACAACATTTTAATAATATAAAATATAAAAAAAAACACTGTTTTATGTTTCACATTAATGTATACCAAAGTATACTACAATTACGCCTAGCGCTTTCACCAATATATTGGCATCATCAGCAGGGTTACTCTTAACAAAACTAAACACGATCTTAATCTAGTCTTGATCTTGATCATACGACGCACGAAGGGACCTGATAATGCCAATATATTGGTGAAAGCGCTAGGCGTAATTGTAGTAAACTTTGGTATACATTAATGTGAAACATAAAACAGTGTTTTTTTATATTATTTATATTATCTTCAAATATCGTTTTCGAAATACATCATCTCAGTTTATAGAGGATTCATAAAATTTAATGTCAGCCGATGTTTTGTACATCACTTTCGAATTCATCACAATGATACAAAATATTGATATTGTTTCACAACACTGGATAATATTAGAAAATATCGTGACATAATAAGTACAATATGAGATGATGTATCATATTATGATTCAGCATCCAGTGGATGTCTGTGATTTATCAAAGACAATGATATTTCTATTGCAGTACATAGAAGTGGTAGGCAATCATAATAGAATAATCCAATATTCTGCTAAGAATGAGACGCGAGTGTGAAGAATATAAAATTTGTATTTAGACTTATATGTCAGCCCAAAAACTTTAAGGATTGAAAATTTGAGATGTATGTAACGGTTGTCTTTGTTGAAAATTGCATTAGGAGTTGAGGTCCCAGAAACCTTATGGTAGTCTCAAGTTGTCAATTTCTGGCCAGATTTTACTTCTGCAACCAAACCCATAAACATTTTTCAAAAAAGTTATCGATTAATTTGAAACAATTTTCAAAACAGTTTTTTTTCTGAATTCAAGAAAAAATACGCCGTGGAGCATCTGGTAAAGAATATCCTGTGGAGTAATCGACAGATATTCGTAAAAGCTCGCGTATAAGACAGTTTTCATTTACGCCACAGCGATGAGGCATGCCGCCCAAGTTGAACGTATTTTTTTTATTAGTATAGAGAGAACAATTTGGATGTTATTTACTTACAATTAGTGTGCTGGCTACCTCAGTTGGGAGATTTGCTATTATGATACAGTAATAGATAATATGAGTAAAAATTCGAGAAATACGACCCCTTCTTAAAGATTATTTGATAGGTCCTTTCCACTAGGTTTTTCGTTTGACAGTCGAGTTTGGATACAAAATGTATGAAAACAATAAATAATAAGTCGTAGTATGAGACAAAGAGGATGCATCGACATCAACATATGTAAAGTAGTGGAACAAATTTTATAAATGTATGGAGATTTGGCTCATGATAAATGGGTCACACAATAAAGAAATGGTAACAGAATTTGTATTAGATTGGAGAATTAACCTACTAAATACAAAGTATGGGTTAAATAGTAAAGTTGAATATATAAGTCATGCAAAAATACTTTCTTCATAAAATGCACTCCTTTAACAAAGTTAAATTGACTGAAATGAATTAGAGACAATATTTTTTTATTGAATTGAATGGTTACTCAGAGATTAATAATTAATTAAACTATGTATTTATTTTTGGCTACGTTTTCAAGTCTTGATTCTAATATACACTTTTTTTTAAATGAAGTATTATTATTATTATTGGACAATATTAAAGTGTCGTTTTCGTGCCAAAGCACCTAAACGCCAAAGTATGTAGTTAGTTGAAATGATTTATAAAAAAAAAAACCTGAACGTTGCACATTGAAAAGCCAAATAAATTACTGTAGCTATGGCAAAGAAGAATATAAAATTTGTATTAAGACTTCTCGTATATGTATGTCAGCCCAAAAACTTTAAGGATTGAAAATGAGAGATGTATGTAACGGTTGTCTTTGTTGAAAATTGCATTAGATTTATCACACCACCTGGGACTATGCTTGATAACCGAGGTTCTCAGAAACCTTATTACATATTCATTTATTTTCCGACAATCAATAATAGCCCCATGTAAACCGTGTAGGTATAACATAAATTACTAACATTATGACCTTTTTATTTTACCCGCCGCAATTGCAACTTAATTTGACTTCTAATTAATTAATGACATAATTAAGAGTAAAAATCACTATTACTGCAGTCCTACAGATCGAAAGGTACATACTTACTGTGTCGATATTCAAATGCAAAACTTTCTTTTGTCATAATTATCTAATAAAAATAAGAAAAAACTCTATTAAGTTAAGTTTATTTTCTTTACAGTTTAAGTTTATCTGTTTTTCTATTCTCATTTTACGTGATACAAATGAAAAACGATCTGTCGCCGATAATACATACTACAATGTAAGACATAAACTTTCCTAAGCGATTCGGTTATTCTATCGCGTACAACATTGTATGGCATACAGAAAAATTGAACTTGTGTTCTATCTTCTATGTATGCGGTACTAGGCACCTGGTGAAGAATACGTTTGTATGTGCAGTTAGAAGCTATTCAAATGACGAAATATTCTCTAAAATCAACGAAAATGTATTTGCAATGTATATACATGATATGTTATGGAAAAAATACACAAATAGGTCAATACAAACATGATAAAAAATGATAAAAGATGTATCAAAAAAAGAATCATTGCATTGTATTTTTATGATGGATTTATTACAAAATTGAATAGATGTAAAAAAATAATGAATATATATGTAAGAAAGTACCTAGGTACTTACCTTAGTTGTCACTTTGTAAGATTATTTTTATTTTAAAATAAGTACCTAGGTACATCCCTTAGTAGTAAGATTATTTTTATTTTGAATTTTTTATTTGATTTTATTTTGTCCCATTTCGTTATTTTGTTTCAAATTATTCTTTTTTATTATGATTGATTTTGACAACTAATGGAGACGTCATGTAAAAAAGATAGAAGAATGAAATAACATTAATTATCGTTTCTCTTATTTTGTCAGATGAAACAAAATTGTGTATATTTTATCTTTTTTTAAAAGAATGATTTAATTATATTTAAGTACATGTTTATTAAGTAATTATGGTTGTGTCTTTATAATATACCATTATATATATTTTTTATATTTGATATTTATCCCACCGTATGAAAAGCGCCTGAGAGCTTTCTGTATATATATGTTCATATTTTGTTGTGTTGTTTTACACTGTACGTTGGGTAGCGTGACTGTAATTGATTCCAAATTACAATCGGAGCATTGCGGCGATACGACCAGCAGGCTAGACATATTATACCCTCTTAATGATACCAACATTGATCCTTTTACCTACTACATACCAACATGAGTTACACACTAAAGAGAAATATACCAAACTCTTGTTTTACAATGTTATATCGTAGTCAAATAAATTCAGTGATAAAAATATTATTCTTTCTAAGACAGTCGGTTAACATATTGTAGAGTTCACCTTTACCACCTTTAAAATGTTGAGTGGTGATCATTGACTTTTGACATGTTGTACATAGATAAAAAAGTTTGTTCATAGATCTATCTATGTATTCACATTCTATACAACATCTCCAATACGTGGGGCGGACAATTTATTAACCATATATGCAGACATACATAGATGTCTTTTCGATGCAAAGAAAAGTTAAGGCATAACTCGTAGTTTTTTGAGTTGGAAAACTGATTATTTATACTTCATTTGACACATATTAAAAATAAATATTTTCTTATTCATTTGCAATGAATAAAAATATTTAAATTTTCTATAAAATATCTTAAAATTCGGTAGAGTTTGCACATAACATAATGATTTATTGGATACAAAATGGACTCTGAAAAATTTAATATTTAATGAATAGGTACACTTTTTTGTATTCATCTATCTATATACATCCTCATGCCGTATTCCAAGTGGGGTAGGTAGAGAGAACAGAATGCCATATAATATCTATCCTTATATTCTTCTTTCGCCCGTTCTTCATTCACACAATTTCTCACACAAGCACGTCGATTTCCCTTATATAATTAATAAGAAAAATGTAAACCTGCGTTCATACACTTACTTATCATTTTTTGAATTTTTTTCTTAATAATTACCTACAATAAGTCAAAAGATCAATTGAGTTTTAATTTAAACACATAGTAATATAATAAGTTTGTTCTAAATTGATGAAACAGGAAACCTTTCATTATCCAAAACATATCAATTGCTATCCACTCATACAAAAACAAAGACGTTATTGCTTTATATTGGATAACCGACATCTCTGTGTGTATCTCATATTAAATTATTATATTTCGATTTAAGAACTAGGTATATAAGTTGGTACAAAATAATGCTAATAAAATATGTATGAGAAAACGTACCTACGTAACAACTACGAACATAGTTTATTTTTAAAGGATATAAGGAGCGCAATAGAAGGACCGAATTTTCGATTAGGTATATTTACAATGTATCAATGAAATTTCCTTACAATCAATGATGCTGTACATTACAATGAATCAATGATGCTGTACGCCTATATGAACTCAGCAAAGATCTAAAATGTCTTTGGTATAGAAGAGTTGATGAGCCAGTTAAGTGACGTCTTCAGAATATCCATTTATAATTGGCCAAATAAAAATCTTTGTTCTATTCACAAAATATTACTATTATATTTTCAAAACCAATCAGAAATCTCGATTGGAGAACCATGTCTACACAATGCAACATTGTGTAGAATCTAATCGGAAGAAGTGAAAAAGGTGTCCCAACGCTTACGAATTGGCTCAAGGCTGGCTTAAGTGATCACTTTCGGTGTCCATGGACAACGTTCACCAATTCCACCATTCTCACTGTCACGATATAAGGTCCACCAATCGAGAGACGCTTTATACAAACCTTAGAAGCAACCATCTTTTTGGGATCTCATTTTTCTTGAGGTTTCTGGTTGGTTTTGTCATCTGTACCCAAATCCGGTTAAACAATAAAAAAATTAGTTAGTATTCTAAACATCTATTATATTTTGACCGAAACTGATACGGGGCATTACCAAAATTCGGACGCACTATATGTTCACAAACTCACGTGGTGGATTGAACATATTATGAGAGTATTATTATAAATTATTATAAGATACCCGCGAGCATATACATATATTCCTTTTGATAAATGGTTGTGGATTATGATGGCTTTACAATATTGCTGCTTGTCAGTTTGGATACAAATCTATTACTGGATAAGAAGTAATCAACCGCTTAATTCCTATTGTGGATTTGTGAGGGAAATAAAACTATTTTATTTCCCAAGTTTATCCATCTTAAGAAGAATGTACTTGGACAGAGAAAGAAAAACAACTCGTTATATAGACTGTTGCACTTTTGTTTAGCTGGCGGAATTTTTATTTTTTTTATGAGTTGTTTTATTAATTTTATACCGAAATCGTACCTACTTATATTATTTTTGTTGCATATGATACTTAGTTCTCGGCCTGTTTTAAATAAATCGATCTTATGAATGAAACATTTTATTAAGACGAATAATTATCAAAATAAACACTATAAAATGCAATACGCTAGTTTTTTGTTTTTATTCTTTTAGAATATAAGTAAAAACATAATTTACTCGTATTCTAAAATGCGATACCTAGAGGTAAATTAAAGTCTTTTCTGTCATGGTTTATAACAATTTAAAGAATTTTTCGATTGAATCAATAAACCGGGATTCACTTATCGAAAGCGAGTTGCAAGTCTGATATCGATTTAAGTTTTTTGAGAGACCATTTTTAACGTGCTAATGTTAATCTTTAATTGTTTTACTTTCTCATTGTAATGTCTGAAAGCTTTTGAAAGGATGTTTATGATAAATATTGAGATGTATTTGTACAGAAATAACCCATCGATTTATATAAGTAGTAGTACCTAGTACAAAGTAAGTAGTGAAATATTCTAGATTTAGACATTATATCCATCTAAACACAGCTGATATATCAAGTACAGGGTACTACAATGCATTACAGGTAGTACATTGACATGATGTTAGGTATGGACGGAACGCCATGCATCATTCAGTACAAGTGCATTGTGTATTGTTGAACACCAGTACAGCTGACTCAGCGTTACAGCAACATAACTACCGGTTCCATTTAAAGAAAGATCATACATCCCAATATATAGAATATAGATATTAGCCGACGTACCAACTGCTCAAATTCTACAAGTATTTAGCATGGAATGATTCACTGCTATTGTATGTAGATATGTATTAGTGATGTCAATACCAGATATTTTTTCATACCGAGTACCGAAGGGTAATCCGAGCTAACTATTTTTTAATAAATAACGGGTAAAACTACCGATTGATATAATTATAAAAGGCCTATGGAATAATCCTAGAAATTAAACTAAACCGTCACCAGATTTTCAGTTTGGTGTAGTTAAGTTAGGAAAATTTTGATTACTCGTTATTGCTTTTTAATTTTTTTTATAATTTTTTAAAAAAGTAACAGGTAATACCGAATAGGTACATGAAACCGATTCCATAGCCGGTTAAACAGTTATGATTATTAAAGACGAAATATTTTTTAGCTGAACCGGTATACCGATTTAAAAAGTAACCGGTATTTATAACCTACCCGTTATCGAACAAAATTTGAATTAAATAACGTGTAGGTACCGCATTAACATCACTAGTACACTATAGAGTTTTGACTTTTAACTGTACTGAATATTCCGTAGTAACTCGATTTTGCAATTGTAATTTCTGTGGCGGTGAAATAATACCGCTATTCGCAAGGCTTAAGATTTATTGTTTTGGGAGGTAACAAGAAAAAAAACAATATTTTTTCATTCTACCTTCATTCTTACATTCGTAGGTACATTATTGGGTTAGTTGAAAAAAAAACTGTATACCATAATGGCTCTAAGCTCCCACAAATGGGGTAGCCAAAAAAATAAGTGCATAAAATAACCTTTCCATCCAAATAAAATTGAGATATTTAGTATGGGTGGCATTCTTTATCTATCTGTCGTTACTATCACGGCATATCCTACAAGTGAGGAAGCCAGTTCATGCACTGTATGTAACGGACATACAAATCTTTTCGCACTTACCCAATCGCTAAATGAAAATATTTCATGTCTAATTCGTGGTATTTTACAAACACCTGACATACAGGACTACAAAAAATCAAGAAAAGAGTGATGGTTCTATTATTTACTGAGAAATCTACAGGCCTAAATACGTAAATGGGTACATACATATATTATAAGATAGAAATTCTTATTAATTGTGTCGGTGCACACGTAGTAGAATTCCACCATCAGGTCATTATCAATCGAGATTGATAATGACCTGATAAATCGAAAGACGTCTCTCTCGGAATCAATAATCTATAGTAGAAAGAAACATTTGTTTTAATTACATAATTAGAAATTCTTATTTCACTACAAAAATAGTTGTGATATTATTAAATAGAAAATCTGTTTCAACACGCCCGTATGTAAACAAATTAGAACAAGCAAATAGGGGAGTACAAATATTATTAACTAATACATTGCAAATCTAAAATGAAGAAATACTCCTAGTAATAGATATATAGGTACTTAGAAATTAAGATAGATACATACATACCATAAGATGACCCAGTAGTGCAAACGTTTAAGGTGATATTACTTATAGAAGATGTTGTATTGGGACTAAAACTTGTTCAGTTTGCGAATACGTATGCATTACTAGCAATAAATGTTTATGGGTATTGCTTAATATATATGAATACAATGGAAGTATCCATCTATTAGGTATATAAAACGCTTTCGATGTACATGGGCGAGGCATATATAGATTGAGATCGAAGACTAATAACAAAGCGCTTAGAGTGACTCATCAACATTGCATGAAATCTTCGAATCGAAAGCTTAAAGCAGGGGTTGGCAAACAGTCGATTGCGGTCGATCGGTGAATCGCGAACGGTTTTACATAGAATCGATTGGGTGCATACTAACAAAAACATACATAAAAGTTTACAAAGCCCCGTCCGGCCGGTTCTATAGTGCCCAATTTAATACAAAAATACTTACCAGGAAAACAATTAAAAATAACTTTGTATTACTATCGGCATTAACTTAATAATAATTACTAGACATAATATTGATATTCCTTTAGGGCAACTATGTAATTAATCATTATTTTATTTGAACTTTTCGCTACCGCAGTTTAGATAGATAGTCCACTATTAACGAGCAATTTTATATAAAAAAAAAAACAGTTTTCAGAAAATCGTACATTATGTAAGTCAAAATACTGCAGCAATCTGTAATCCAATTGTAGATGCCAACAAAAAAATACATACCTATATTTTTCTGCTTGCGAGACGACGGCTTTTCGTCCAATTTAAAATTGAAGATCGCCGATGGTGGCCGTCATCAAAATGTGATGGTGTCTACCCCTGGCTCAAGGTGTTGAGCAATATTAACGATGAATTGGAAAATTTAATCCTTGTGTAAATGTGTAGCTTATGCAGTTTAAATTTAAGCCATACCGGTGACCTGCAGTCAAATATTTATCTATTCAAACCTTTTCCACAGTATCTACCATTAATTTATTACAATACAAATATAAAACAAAACATTAGGTCTACGGATCAAACAGAAATATATCATTATGTTGTGAAAAATTATCACTTAGTAGCTATGTAAATAACGTACATTAAAATATTTCACTTTTGTAAGTATTTAATGATTAAATGCTCAAATTTGAGAGAATCAATATAACTACCTTTATTTACTGTGCATTTATAAAGAAATTATTATTGTTGTAAAAAAATGTATAATTATCCCAATAAATTATCTAGATTTGAATTTCTACATTTAAGAATTGATTGTAAATATTCCGTGGAGTCACCGGTAAAGAAAAAGTTTTCCACTATTTTTTATAAGTTTCGAGTGTCCAGTAAAAGCTAGGTATTTATGAAACATCATATTTAAGACATTTGATTTATTCAGTTCAGCGATGAAATATGCCACCTACGAATAAAAAAATGTAAAGACAGCAAATTGTTTATCGCAGTGAATCTAATGATTAAAATAGCTCTGCAAAAAGGCACAAGCAAAGTCCACTTATCACAGTCAATGCTACTAACCGTAAGTAGCATTGAATATTAACAGTTATAAGGTATGAGCAGAGATGTGCAAAATACTTCCAAAAAAGTATTTCGTATTTCAAAATTTTGTATTTCAAATACAAAATACTAAATACTTTTTCAAAATGGTATTTAAATATAAAATACAAAATACGTATTTTCAAAATACTTTTTTAAAATACCCTTTTAAAATACTTTTTACAAATAGTCGAACAAGGTGTAAGACAAAAGTATTTAATATTTAAACCATTGATGAATGAAAAAGAAATTAAAAACTTGACAAAAGTATACATAAGTGGAGAAAGGGTTGACATGATTAGAAACAGTTGCCTTGTCGCTACCATCTATATGCGGATGATTTGCAAATCTATACACATGCTAAACTTCACAATATCTCCTCTGCCATTTATTCTACCAATGAGTGTTTGCAACAGATCTCAAACTGGGCTAGTGCTCATGGATTACTCCTCAATGCCTCAAAAACCCAGACAATATTCATTGGTAGCCTTCACTCTATATCCAGGTTGAAAAATATGAATTTACCTCCCACTACTATGAATTCAGTAGCAATACCCTCTTCGGCGACAGTAAAGAATTTGAGCATAATCATGGACCAGAGACTCTCTTGGCAGCATCAATTTAACACTCTAAAGAAAAAGTTTTTTTACAAGTTCCACACTCTTAAGATGCTGCAAAATTTTTTGCCCACTAAAGTAAAAATTTTATTGGTCCAATCCTTGCTGTTGCCCATTATCGACTATGCTGATATCGTGTATGTGGACATGAATCAGGATCTAATTGACAAACTTGATCGACTTCAGAATGTTGGCATAAGGTTTATTTTTAATTAAAAAAAAAAACTGACCACATTTCTGAATATCGTAATACCCTGAAATGGCTTTCTGTACGACAAAGACGTGAGCTCCATCTACTCACATTTGTCCACAATGCTCTGTACGCAGGATCAACCCCGTACTATATTAAGGAGGCTTTTGAATACTTGGCGAGTCACGGTTTACCTCTGAGGTCGAATAACCAGCGAATCCTGTCAATCCCGGCTCATGGTACAACTTTCATCTCAAAATCTTTTGCAGTTCAGGGTGCTCGTTGCTGGAATAATCTCCCTTCAAAATTTAGGCTGACTCAAAGTCTGACGTCTTTCAAGCGAGCCGTTAAGGAGAAAATGATTTCCACAAATACAAACATAGCCTCTGAAATCTGAAACCCATCACTCCTAACCCACCCTCCTTTTTTCCCCCCTTTTCCTTTCCCTTTATGTATGTATGTTTGTATCTTTTTTTTGCAGTCTATCCCTTTTTATATATATGTGTGTATGTATGTATGTTTTGTATATATGTTCACTTTGTGAATGTATTTTTTTTTCTCTTTTATTTCCAAAATCCTTTAGATCAATGATTTTATTTTTATCATATGTTTTCTTTTTAAGTTAATACTTTTGGGTTAGTTGGAAGAGATCGCGCCTTTGCGATAAACTCGCCCTCTGTATATTGATTGTATTTAATTTGAATGTATACCTTTTATGTAATTGTTTTTTATCAGTGTATAGTAAAGAATGAATAAATAAATAATAAATTAGATATAGCATTGCTTGCAGACAATTGATGAATACCATTGATGAATGAAAAACTGGACAAGAGTATACATAAATGGAGAAAGGGTTGACATGATTTGATATATCATTGCTTGCAGACAATGAGGATGAGCCTTAGGAAGAACTGTCAAAATAGAAAAAAAAAAATTAAGTCATGACAAAATGTACCGTTGTTAGAAGAGATAATAATAAATAATATAAATAAATAAATAAATAATAAATAAATAAATTAGATATAGCATTGCTTGCAGAGAATTGATGAATACCATTGATGAATGAAAAACTGGACAAGAGTATACATAAATGGAGAAAGGGTTGACATGATTTGATATATCATTGCTTGCAGACAATGAGGATGAGCCTTAGGAAGAACTGTCAAAATAGAAAAAAAAAAATTAAGTCATGACAAAATGTACCGTTGTTAGAAGAGATAAGCCGAAAATTGTCATAAATGGATTGAGTATCATCAAGCAGGTAAGAGAATTCCTGACTTGGGCTGCAAAATAAATCAGAATGGATAATCCAAATCTGAAATCGTATGGACTACTGTAATGTCATATTATATACAGGACTGCTCCAAACTCTTCCTTATCGTCTTCAGATGGTTTTTAATGTTGCCTCCGGATCATTTACAGAGAGAATAAGAGCTGCTACATAACTTCACTACTAAGAAGTCTACACTAACTGTGAGTCCTAGAGATAGTGGTGTTTAAACTGTGTCTCACTGTCCACAAGGCAGCACACCACCCACTGAGCTGTTCCGCTGACGAAAATGTGTGGCGAAGGCTGTGATCAGCTTCTTAAACTCGTTGAACTCAAAAGGGCAAATACCTCTAAATTTGCAGAAAGAAGAAACAGGGTCGCAGCGTCATCTGCCTGGAACAGATTGCCTCCAGACAAAATTGAAAATGCTACCATTCAAGAGAAATCACAGCGCCCTTGAGATGGCCATGAAACATTAAACGGCGTCATGTATAATTGCGTACGCGCATATCAATTAATGGCAGAATTTTGTTTCAAACAATAAAAAGGTATTTTGTAAAAGTATTTTGTGTAAAATACAAAATACTCAAAAAAAGTATTTCAAATAAAATACAAAATACTTTTTACAAAAAGGTATTTGAAATACAAAATACAAATACGTATTTTGTATTTTGTATTTGTATTTTAAATACTTTTATTTCAAATACGTCACATCTCTGGGTATGAGACTATGAATTTGATAATCGAATGAAATAAAGTATATTAAAATAAATGATCTAGAGTTTGTGTGTTCATATTGTGAAAAGACATTTTAAACATATTTGATATTAATAAAACACTGTTTTACTTTTCACTATTAATTTATTATTACTCAAGCGCTTTCGTCAAGTTAGCTTGACATTTTCAAGAGAACTAATTATAAGAAATTTTTTTCCTCAAAGTCACATGCAACAACAACATTTTTTATATGTAGGTACCTAAAAACAGAAAAGAAGGGGTAAGGAAGTAAGAGTAGTTAAGACAATGGTGGATGAGCACTTAGGGGTTTATCTAATTGTTCGGAGATGGCGGATCATTGCATTAGTCATAATCACAATTTTGATGTGAATAGTGTAAGGGTCCTACATTCAGAAAACCGGTATAGAAAATAAATTGCTTTGGAAACATTGGAAATACATAGAAATATTAAAGATATAGTAAATATTCAAATACCCCATTCATCACCATTGTTGAAACCAATTGTTCATCCACCATTGTCTTAACTACTCTTACTTCCTTACCCCTTCTTTTCTGTTTTTAGGTACCTACATATAAAAAATGTTGTTGTTGCATGTGACTTTGAGGAAAAAAAATTCTTGTAATTAGTTCTCTTGAAAATGTCAAGCTAACTTGACGAAAGCGCTTGAGTAATAATAAATTAATAGTGAAAAGGAAAACAGTGTTTTATTAATATCAAATATGTTTATATTAAAATACTTAAATAATTTATATAAGTTTTTGCTACCCTTCAAATACGCAATTGATTTATTAAAGCGTATATTCACGTGTTGAACATTGTATCATAATGTAATAGATATTCTCTATTACATACTTAGATATGTAATAATTATTTACACATTGACACTGTTATCAAGAATCGTGGCATAAAGTTATACCATGGTTTATACCTCGGAATAGGGAAAATCTTATTTAGAAACGTGGTATAACCGTAATCTGCGGTATAAACCATGGAATAACGTTATACCACACTCGGGGGTAGTTTAACTATAGCGCAATTTGACATTTGTAATTTTTGCATTGTGAGTGTGGAGCTGAACGTTATTATATGTGTAGAGATGGAGATTTTGATTAAATATATGTAAATATATTGTTATATACATTGATAATTATGCTTGCTTGTTATTTTTTTTTGGGTCTTTGTTAGTTCATTGTTGTTAAGCTTTGTTTATTTATTGTGTTTGATTCGTTTATGATTGCATTTTATCCTCCTAAGAGGGGCATCGAAGACGTAAATGTAGCATGAAAGATTCCCACGAGGCGGTATTGGCCGTCCAGCCCTTCAGGCTGCCCAATAGGGCCCGCCCGTGATGACAAAAGTTTTGCTTAGAAGAGCGGATAAATAGAAGTCCCACAACTTCTGAGATATCCGGGTATGGGAGAGAGTCTTCAATATGTACTTGTATATAAATTTTATCACCGATCTTATCAATACAAACAAATCCAACTACGAAACTAACGCGCCAAAACGTCATCTAAACGTCACATGTCCATAGTAAACACGGCGTTGTACCAACATAGCGCCGCTAAAAATAGTGTTACCATATGAACACCGTGGTACAACCATGGTATAATAAAACTGCAGTTTATTTTTTTTTCTAAGTATCAATAAGTTATACCAGGCATAACAAATTATACCTGGCATAACTATACCATAGTTTATACCTAGAATAACGTGTTTTTCTAAATAACAGTGTGTGTATTATTGTATCTACATAATATTATTTAGTAGATATCAAGTTCGTCAAGTGGCTAAAACATGCAGTATTAGGTGTTGAATGTAATAATTGGATTCGGTTCGACTCACAGCCAATGTAATTCCTGATGTAATCTCGTTAGCAAAGCCTGAGTAAGAAGACGATACCAAACAGCTATGAAGTATTACCTATCTAGGAGTAGTACCTACTCATATTATTAATCGTGATGAAACGAATATCAGATATCCGATTAAATTAAAAACTGAAAAACTAGATATCCGGAATCACTTGCTCGAAATATCAAAGATATTTTTTAACAAGATCAATATTATGGAAAATAATATTGCCCCACTAGACTAAGGCCTGTTCTGGGGCAATATCCTACCTCTCATTATTGTTCACTTTTCAGATTGTAATATGCAGAAAGCATCCTCATTTAGATGCAACGCCTGTATTAAAAAAAAACATGTTGAGTTTAAAGCAAGTTGTCCTGTTTGGAGAAAGATGAGATTTTTTTTCATTATGGAGCGAAAAATATATTTTCATTTCAATATTCATTCATTCAAAAAAAAAATTTCTTCTTCCTCTTTTGATAGATCTTAAGATCTGTTTTTATGGCGTCGAGGTCTTCTGAGGCACAGAGCTCCAACTATGCCAAAAAATATGAATATGTGTTTCGATATCATCTATCGCATGTACTGATCAAATAAATCGAATGTTCTCCACAAAAATAAGCTATTTATTAGACATAAAGATAGGATTGAATGGCATGCTCACGAAGAGGCCTATATTCAGTAGTGGATGAATACGGGATGAGGTAAATACATTATACACAGATAAGGAGAGCAAACATTTTTTATAATTATCGTGCCGGATATTTGTCGAATAATTATTTTATTTCTCGTATTTATCTATGTATGTCGAATGGTAGTAAATGTGAACTGTATTAATAATCCTTAGGACAGATTTGTGGTATTATGTCAGAGAGGGGATTACGCTATCATTATTTAACACTAGGGTAATGTAGACGAAATGGAGATTGCTCAAATACGAATGTCGGTTTTTGATTTCAATAATATTATTATTTGTATTACCTATACACACAGATTATTAGAATACAATGTACTTACTAGCTCTCAACTCCGAAAAATAATCACAGCATTTGTAAAACAATTGAAAATAAAATAAATGACTACGAAAATATATACGGTTAAGGAAATTTTCGTTTTCTTCATTTGTTATTCAAGTCTAAAATGTCAAAGGGTGTCGTACAAAATTTAAGGGAGACCCGCTTCACACTCGCATATCTCTGGAATCGAAGAACCCCCTATTTATCCACACATTCAAACCAAAATCCTCCTCATGGGTGGGCCTCTGGGCAGACCGGCCGCTTTAAATCCCACCGTCATTGGAATGTTTTATACACTTTAATCAATGTTCCCTTTGATAGTAATTAAATTTGTGAAACATAATAAAATAAAGAAGAAAAAAAATGAGACAAGAATAATAAAAATAATGATAACACATCAATGACAAAAAAATATATATGCAAACTGGTAAATAATAAAAGGTTCAGGGGAGGGGCCCAGAGATGAGATCAGGTCTCATAAAAAAGCTTGAAAGAAAAATAATAAAAACGTCCAAAAGACCAAGAAATATACCGTTAGATGGAGAGATGGCCAAAAGAGTTGATGAAAATATGAAAGATGAAAACAGCTCAAGATCGGACAATATGGTTGAGAAATGAGAACTCGTATTGATGGTAATTTTCATTACCAAATGAAATGAAATCATCTGAAATCTTAAGTATGAAATATGAACATAAAATACAGGCATAATTAAGAACGGAACCAAATATTTCTATAGAGATAATACTCATTCAACCTGACCAAAGTATTGATTTGAACTATAAACATAACAGTTAAATAAATTGTATATACCTATAAATATACGCAATATATAACTATGCTGATTAGTATTTAAACTTGTAGGTACAAATGTTAGCATTAAATGTGTGACTGAATTTATATTTAACTATGTAATCATTTATTAGATAACTTCGTTAACCACATTATTTTTAAGTACCGTGAAGGGACTCTTCTTGTTTATAGCAGATAATTATCATCTTAGATATTTCAACTACAAATATGTGATAGAGGGGTCAACGACACAAAACATAAAAATACAGATATGCATTGTTTCTCGATAAAAAAATTTAGACAACCTTTTTTCATAATACTCAACTCACATAAAACCGTTCATATAACAACTGCATCAGAATCTTAGGCATGCCATAAAAAGATATGATACGATTGACGCAGAATCGCTCTGAATGGTGGAGACTAGTTTCTGCCTTCAAGCTGAATTTTGAAGAATGAGGAAAATAAGAAGCGAAGTCATGATTTTATTTGAATATTCACAAAATATTTTATTATTAACATATTATACAAATAAATAATAATCGCACGCAAATATTTAGTAATACTGGCAGGAGCCTGATCAAGTCCAAATGCAATTTGGATGCAAGTTGGCAATGATAAATTTAACAATAGTTACTCGTACATATATATGTAGGAGGCAATCTCATTAATTCTCTCACTACCTAAATCCACTAGATGGTGTTTATTTGTAGAGTGTTTTGTGTTTCCAATCGAATTAACATAGTGGCTGACCGATGTGGGACAGACTGGTAACATTGTCTGGTGCAATTATTATTTCAATGGCTCTGTATACAAAATAACTATTTCCGAAACAAAATTTTAGAAAAAATACGAGTGTTGTGGAAAATATTTCATCTATCTATACCATCACGGCATTTTTCAAAAACACCTACTTACTTTCTGTGCTATAAAAATAATACATCCAGAACTGGTGTCCAGATCATCGTTGAATTAATTGAAGATGTTACAATTTTGTTAGTGACAAATGCAAATGAACACTGAGAGAGTTTGGAAATGTAGAACGAATGAATAATGAAATGCTTATGAAGTAGGTAGATGGGCGCCGTGAAAGAAAGAATGTGAAAAGTGCTCGTCCAAGTGAATGAATAATCCACAGAATGCGTGTAAGGTAAAAGAAATCGGCGATCTTCAACGAGTCATTGTATTTGTTGTAATCTCTCTGTTTACCCCACATAGCCAATTAACACATATGAGATTGAAACGAGAAAAAATCCTCTTAAAAATATATCTTTATAGTTCAGCTAATAGGTACAATATAAAACGAGCAAAATACTTTATGACAAATTTAAGTTGGGTTGATTTGTAATCTTGAGTAGTAAATAGCTGTAGAGAAAATTCTGGAGAACAAGATCTTTGTAGAAAAACAGAAAATAATACAGGTGTGAAAAACTCATGGATGTAAGAAAATGAGGAAATTCGGCTGAAACCAAATAAAATATCTCTCCGACACAAGTAAATCTTGTAAGGCTCGCAATAACAATTACGTAGATATTATGTACTTTCTAAGACTTGGAAAATGCTGAGAGCACGTCATGATGATTCATTTCAGCAAGTATATGTGAAAAACAATGTATTCGAGTTTTTCAGGTCAACTTTTATATAAAATTCCCCTAGTTATTCTCTCGTTTTAATATGCTTTTGTAAATAAATATGTTTTAGACATTTCTCAATAATACATCTGATGCCTAATTATTTATTTATTTATTTACAAATCCACGGCGTGAGCCTTTTACATGTTTAAAAATATACAAAAAAAAATATAAATCAAATTTCTCATCAACAAACACTGCTGGAGCAAGATAATAACAAAAAACTGTCGAAAAACAAAAACACAAATGGGAATCAATACAAAATATCAATAATTTTAGTTAAATCATGAAATAGTATAGAATGTCAATGAAATGTTTAGCAATATGTCAAGAATTAAAATTAAAATTGAAATTAAGTTTGGAGATGTCAAGTAGATAGAAGAAAGAAAAAAAATCTATGAGAAATGGTACAAATATTTTAATTGTCATAAGAAATGTAGTCAATAGTTGAAATGTCGTAAGAATTAGTTTATACTCGTAATATGTAGATTAAAATGTCAATAATAAAATATATTTTTTTCTCATCACAACACTAAATTTGACAGACGTATTTTTTTCGCTCCTGCAAAGTTTATTATTTATTGTGTTATTACTGAATATAAAGTTAAAATTGCTGAAATTACTGAATAAAAGTTAAATTAAAATTTGTAAAACTGTCAAACAAAACAGTGCGAATCTTCTAAATACATTATTACAAACATACCACACATATGTAATTATCATTCAAAGATCTAAAATCAATCATTTGCCCTTTCAAGCTTCTCCTGGGAGCAAGAGACATGGATCAGCCTCCTTCATTTGGATCATTTTTGCGCCAATTAAGTTACCTTATTCCATGACATTCCGGCGCTTTGAGGTTAAATTTTTTATTCAATATGTACCTATACACATAAAACTCGATTGAATACGATTTATCGCACAGATGAAGAGTTTATTACTGCATTGGTATATATTCCAATATACCTACTTATATTTTACATGAATCAACTTCTAGAAAAAAAGGTTTTAGTCGAACGCCTATTTCTAATCGAGAAGTATGAAAGAAAACATACTTTCATTGCTTAGCAACAAAATAAGTTTTCATACATTAGTATTTTAATGTTGTTGCTTTCAGTAGGTACACACGAAAATAATATTCCATCTCGTAAACAATTCGATGCCCCAGACCGCGACTAAACTAATGGAATGACCGCATAAGGGTAAACCAACGTAACATACCTATATGTACAAAATTATAATATATATCTATATCAAATAAATTAAATATCAGTACTATAGGTAATTTCATTCCTACTAAAGTTGTAGGTACACCATGGTGCTAATCCACACATAAATATTTGAATCCGTTTGGACACATGGTTTTGAAACAATCACATCCACATTCAATACTATACACAAACTGAGATGTACATAATAATGATTAATGAATGGTAAATGCTTTGCATAAATCTGAAAAGCATAATTTGTATCGTGTCCTGGAAAAGAGAGAAATTTCTTATTTGTAAATCAGACGCCGAAAAAATTGACGCTTTACATAATTTATTGTATTGCAAAGTCAAGGTGGCAATGGACAGGTCAAATTATGACTGGGCAGAAAACCCATAGATGGACACCCAAAATCGGCTCCTAAAAATCCCTTTCACCTGCAGACATTGGACGACAGTAGTCCGAGGAAGACAAAATGTGGAAAAATATGGAAGCGGCCTACATTTAGCAGTGAAAAGACGGATGATGAAGAAGTATCTTCCATGCTTGTTTGTAATTTATAGGGAATCAAATGCCTTCTATGAAAACTTGTATCCTAAGAGCGTGTTTTTGGAAATAAATTTATAGGTACATATATACATAATTATCATATTTATTACTAGAGAAACGGCAGATAATGTGAAAGTACATACCTAGGAACGGAGTCGGGAGTAAATGTGGTGTTACATAATAGTTTTATACACTGTACGAATATAATAATATTAATATAAACCTAAATGACAGCTGGCAATTATATCTCCCTAATTTGATTTTAAATTTATGTCTAAAACACGTTAACACGTTGTTACTACCTAATTTATTTTGCCAAAATACCGCGGAAGTATCATTAGTAAAGTCTGATACATACCTACTACGTTTTATCTATAAATTATACTCAATTGCTTCAAAATATTTTCCTTAGTGTTCCATGAACATGTTACCATTGGCGGGACAAGACCTTTATTACTGGTTATGGTTTCATAAATGATACGAATTTGGAAAAATACACAACTTATAATTTTCGCCTTACTCATCATCGAACTTTTATTTTTATTAAATATACAGAAGAATCACACAGATCAAGCTAGACCCAAACTAAGACATAAAAATACTGTATTATAGACACTAATACGACGAAACACCAAGACATAGAACAATTTGATAAAGGTCATTCTTCATTTTGTCCTGGCCAGGAATCAAACCCGAGACCTGGTGACTCAAAAGCAAAAACGTCATCTTCACGCCACACTGGTTGTCTTTTTAGTACCTATAGGTATTTGAGATATCACACAAGAAAAATAAAGGAAAGTAACAATCAACATTTTTATATTTTATTTTAAAAAAAATCCAAGTTTTATTATGCCCGAAATGTCACACTTATTTTTTGCTTAAAAGTTGTCAAAAAAACCTTTCAAGTTAAACTAAATATTTCCAGTATCTATAAAATCGTAATATAAAATAGATAGCGCAACAGACTACAATCATTGTAACCTGGGCATTCGAACAGCCTACTTGTGTTAGGGAAAAGAGCACCATCTGCAGTATCATAATTCCTATAAAGAAAGCGATTAGTGGCAATGCCATAAAAACTACCAACACTTTGATGAGTTGTAATGGTGTAATGTTGTTATTTTTAGTGTTCTTTTTTCTTTTACTGACAATATCCAACACTGAAGGGATAATTTATAGCAAAAATATCTTTACATTAACTCGAGGAAACAGAAATAATACTTACTACGATGGTAAGTAAGAAACGAGGTGCTTTTTTATTTTCTCTCAGCACTTTTTATTGTTACTAAAAGTCAATTTCGCCTAACGAGATTTTATTATTATGTGCGTAAAATCAGATTAAATAAAAAATCATTTCAACACTTGAGTAATATTTGATAACTAGTGATATTACACTAAATATTTTATTAACAAAAGTTACATAAAGTTGACAAAATTTTAATAGTGTTTTGCTACTCAAAAAAGGCATTCTAATATAAATGGAATCAGATCATTTTTTACATAATTTTAACCGAAAAGATTTCCTACAAAATAATCTGTACTTGATATGCAATACACAAGAAATGTAATGGAAAAATTAAATATTTATTTAAACAATGTTTTTGTATCGGAAAAATATCAAACAAAGTATTTTTCAGATTTTTTTCTGTTGCAAAATTATTAGCATTGAATTGATATGTATGGTTTTATTTAAGGCCATATTTTCTGCGAAACCCAAGTGCTTCTTGCCCCGTAGAGGTAATTACGTGTACAGTATGGTTTGATTTTATACGTAGTAATACAAACGAGAAAAGTAATGCGAGATGAAACATTTTGTACAAGTTGTTACGTTATATATGTTAGGTGGGTATAATTATATATTAAGATATTTTTTGCTCTCAACCCTCGTAATCAATTAACATGAAGCTTAGCAGCACAGGATCGTAGGGGAGAGAGAACCATTAATCCAGTCGACGCTTTCTTATTGACGGACCACAAAAACCAACAAGGGTTTGCAAGAACCTTGTTACAATCTAAAGTTGGGATCATCAAAGCGTTCCTGATAACATATTGGGGAAATGTTTTGTGACGAGTTAACGGATGATGCCAATAATAAAACAAATTAATTTATTCTAAGGGTACAAAATAAACACCTGATAAATTAATACTTAAACTATGTAATTTACAAACTTTTGTAAGTTAGTTTTTAATATTATATAGCGATTGACTGCATCTATTGTATATTCTCGTCAAAAAGTGTCATTGTCTCCATCTAACTGAATATCTTTTAACTTTATTTACGAAGAGAACTACTTTCTTGTTTTTTTACATTTTTACAGATGTTCGAAGAAATTAAGACATTTTATATCTTAAATTCAGCGATGAGGTATCCATCCTGAATGTCTTGATTTTATATTGGCACGGAGAGGACAGTTTGTATTTTTAATACCTATATGCAGCTGGTCTGCTGGCTACCCCACTTGTGGGATATGCCGTGATGGTATAGTAGTAGAACTAATTAAACGATAATCTATGCTCCAACGAAAAAAAGAAAAAATACAGATTTCAGAAGCTAATCTCAACATTGGAATAAAATGCGTTTTCATAGACAAAAATACCCACGTTCAAATCTCCAGGATATATTCGGATTTATAGTGATAGTATAGTATTATTATGTAGATATGGTGTATGGGGAGTATTTTTGGGGCAGTATCCCTATAAAATTCAAGATTTATAGCGTTCCCTCTGAGAGAATATTGGCAATGTCCTAGAGAGCAGTGGGTCAGCCTTGGATGTGGTCAATATGTCAACATATACGAAATATTACAACACTTTACGACACCACTGCGCTGGTACACATCCACACACACACACATACTCACTCACATGTGTGTTGAAAGAAGTTTCAGACTTCACTATTTTTATACGTTACTACAGAAACTTGACAGGAAAAAACAAACATAAATCTGGCAAAAAACTTCAGGAAATATCCCTAAACATTTCAGTATAGGTATATGTATATTATAATAATGTCTAACGATTTTCAAGTGTACATTTTTTTTAAACATAGGATTCCTTTTTTCTCGCGAATTTTTTAAAAAAAATATAGAGTATTGGATTTATATGTAAATCAAAGAATAAAATATTTTAAGTTTTGTGTAGGTACTATTGTATATACCTAAAATGTGACAAGATCTGAAAAAATCTTTCATGCATGTAATAAAAAAAATCAATGTTTATCTATGTATTTATACAAGCAATATTCTCACATGTAATAAACGTTCAAGTCATCCTTTTCGTTAAGGCAAAAGATATAAATGTTTGGCATACCTCACAACCCAATCATCATCATCATCATCGCCCTCAACGCTCCTCTCGGGAGCACAGGGCAGAAACCAGCCTCCTCCATTCAGAGCATCTCTTTGCCATTTGCGTCACCTCTTTCCACGACATTCCTTGCGCTCTGATATCGTTGTCATACCCCCAAACACCTTAAAAGTAGCAATAACTACGCTTGTGGTATGAAAGTGAAATAAGTCGACAGTGGGGGTAATCGAACCCGGTACAAGTCCATTGAAAGTTCGAAACTATACAGCCAGACAGACTACTATAATGATAATTATAAAAATATAATTTATTACACAATATATTAAAATAAAAATAATAAACAATAATTGAATTATAATATGCAAGTTTATAGCAGAGGTGCGATGTATTCCAACTAAGCCATTAAAATAAAAACAAAAATACAAATAATGATTAAAAAAATAAGTCTTGACGAAGATGTACCACACACATGTATATACAAAAATAAATAATACTAAATGTGCCTACCCCCTGCCCTTTACAGGACATTAAAAAAATACAGAAATGAGTGGGAGACTTGCGTTTATAATTCTCAGAAGTTAAATTTACTACCTCTTGTATATTACTACCTAGAAACATCTATTCAGTCACTTTGATAATGAAGAACCTCGTATATGTATATTCTAAAATATAATTGTTACAAAGGCACACAAGAACATATTATTATTATGAAACGGCTCTTTGAGTTTACCAATTTATAAAATAAGATGTATGTTGGTATATATACCTTCCGAAAATACTAGCAAGTACTACATAATATATACCTACAAAGTGAAATGTATTACGTCACATTCATTCATAATATAATAATATAGTGCATTAGGTAAGTGCAATGAACAAGAAATTGCACTTTGTGTTGTAGACACTAGCAGTAATTTTGTGTGTTAATATATATACACATTATGCATATGTTATACATAATATATTCCAGTGACGTGTTCTCCCTATATGCAAAGGCAAACCTCAATTCCCAAAAAAAATCTAAAAAAATATGTTGTTATAAAAATCGGGGTTTCACTCGGGAGGTTTACGGCTCGAATCTTGTTACTGACCTATTCCGCCGTCATGATACAAAATACTGCTTATCGAGAGCATGTTCGAGATATTTTTTTTATTGAAATTTTTTTTTTTAATTGAATAAAAAATATTATTTGATCACTGTTGAATTTCCACTTTGTTAGGATTGACACCGAATGTTTTCGCCAATACCTGTAGGAATCTTCAGGAAAACTGATTTAATTAAAATTAAAAATGGATTTCCCCAGTCTAAACACAAAACTCTAAAATAATTTAAAAAAATAATCATATTGTATTCAAACGCATCCCATTACTTTACTGGACTCAATATAATATGATACATGTCTAAGTCAATAATGTACCAAAGCCGAAAGTCTAGTTGGAAGACATCGCATCTTAGCGATAAACTCGCCCTCTGTACATTGAATTGTATAACTGATATTTATATGACACTGTTTTATTTTGTAATATTGTAACCAATGTACTGTGAAGAATAAAATAAATAAATAAAGTCTATCAAACAACCCCCCCACTGGTGTATTTTAGTTCTAGCTATAAACTTGTCTGCGCTGTGAGAATAATCATCAAATTGTCAAAAGAATACTATGAATAGAGCAAGCAACTTTATGACAAATAATGGAAAAGGAAAAAAATAATTAATGTGGTAACAAACTTATATCCCACATTAATTATAAATCATCGTTATGCAAATACTGACAAATTAGACACAAAAGATAGGTATCGTGTATTATCTTCATTTTGATATGACGCGTCGATAGTTAACCCCACCTCCAAGAGCCTTCGCCGTTGCCGTCCTCGTCTTGCTAAATAACTTGAAGTCTCAGATATGGGTCCTACTGGCACAGAATAGAATAAAATTCTATGATAGAAGGACCCATATTTTTTTTAATCATAATCGTTCTCTCATATACTCTTGGCTGCTATAAGGTGGCAAAGCCTTATTTTTGGGCTGTGGGGTAATTTCTACTTCGTGATTTGGTTTCAGTCAATTGGAGTATGCAATTGCGCAGTTGATGTATTTTCTGTTACTCTGAACTTCTATATTTTAATTGCTAGGTCCTATTGTCCACGTATGTATATTTCATATGATATTAATATAGAGTAGGTATACCAGGTGACAATGATCTTCATTCAAATTTTACATAAAATACTACAAAGTTGCATCTGCATACACAATTATACATCGTCATTGTTCCTCCATGTTAGATGTGAATTAAACCGAGTAGTTTACATACTTACGTGTTGCTTGCTGTACCAGCACCATTGTTAGATATTATTCCAATTTAATTAAGACGCTATTCTACAAGACTACTTCCTTGTATGAAATTTAAACTTAGTGACTTGCAGGCTTCATTAATGATAAATATTAATATATGTTGATACATAATATGTATTTTGTCTACAAAAGACGAATGCTTAAATTAATAACTAAAGTGATATGCAAATTTGAATCAAATAAATATTTGAGTATGTTCATATGTACATCAGTGGTGTGCTTCTGTATCATACGCAACAAGACAAAGTCTTCAAAAGAAATGCTGGGTATTTTCTAAAATCATTATGCCAAATGATGAGATCTTGATAAAATATCTCAAATTCCTATACCGATTACCAAATTGATAATTCGGTGACGGGGATTAGGAATTTGAAAATTCGAGTGTTTTTTTCGAATTTCTATTCCAATTTGTGGATATAAAAAAAAACTCGTCGAAAGCATGGCGAATATTTTAGAGTCGAGTCCTGCTGATGTATGTATGCAAGTATATTAATGAATGTACCTATACTTTGACACATTGTATTTTTTCAAAATATACCCCAAAAGACTTGGTGGCCTCTTGCAGACTCGGTAGCCACAAGGAAAAACTTTTTCGCCTTCAAAAACTTCTGTACTTTCTTTGGTAGCCTAATATCCCCTTCAAGTAACTAACGATACTGCATAGAAAGGAAGGCATATTCCCATTTCTTCCCTTCCCTTTTTGCACCAACATTTTTGGAGTGTGGCCACTGAATCTAGAGTGCTCCCTCGGAGCAGCATTTCTCGCTTTAATGCGACATTAAATCCTGTTTGTGCATGTGTGTGTCGTTATGGAGAAACATATCTCCAGGTATGGCACGAGGTATGTGGCGGACGCTGCCCTTTAAAAAAAAATATACCCCAAAAACTTGAAGTAGGCCGGCAGCGGACTCAGACTACCTGCAACCTAATTTAAATTCCTATTTACTGATTATATTTTAGTGGCGTGTATTAACGAAAATTCGACATGATTACCTCAATCGAGGTTTCAATATGATGTAGGTACTGTTTAAGCAACAAATATTTATCATGGCAACACTGCCACATCTTTATCTGTGATGTCTATTGTCAAAATTATGTGATTTCCTCTTCCTGTTAAACCTTCAATAAAGTTGGCTGTGTGTTGAAAACGCTCCCGTTTTTTAATTTAAACTAGCCCGACTTTCTCCCATCCCCACACTTGGAACAAACATTGGCCCTTCAGCCGGATTTTTTAAATGAACCAGTGTGAGGATGGGATTGGTCTCGCTAAAAATGGAGCAAATTTAAGTGTTCGAAATTGATGTCAACCTACAATGTACAATGGCGTGTTCGAACAAGATGGACAATACACAGTGAATCCACTTAAATAAAGTGCATCCGAATATGGATGAACGAGTAAGTGTTTCTAATAATAACAAAACTAATATGTAGTAACGTCTACATTATTATTTTTAAATAATAAAGGGTTTCACCCATGAAAATAATTAGGTTAACATTACCTACTTAATAAAGTGTTCTTAACAAGAACTCATGTAGTGATGTCTACATTAGAAAATAAAAATTAAAATAAATATTAAATGTAGTGATGTCTACATTAGAAAATAAAAATTAAAATAAATATTAAATGTAGTGATGTCTACATTAGAAAATAAAAATTAAAATAAATATTAAATGTAGTGATGTCTACATTAGAAAATAAAAATTAAAATAAATATTAAATGTGGTGATGTCTACATTTGAAAATAAATAAGGGTTTTACCCATAAAAAATATTAAAAAACTAGGTTAATATTACCTACTAAAAGTGTTCTTAAAAAAAAGAGGACTATATGTGACAATAAATAATAATAAATAAATATAATAAACAATTAAATATAACAATTAAAGTAATTAAATATTAAAAATAAATATAATTAAAAATAAATATAAATATAAAAAGGCGAAAATATGCCGACAGAAGAGAAGGAAAAAGGGCTGATTGCCCAAAGGGGATTTATTAAATCTAGCCTTACTAAATTGAAGAATTCTATTCACGCTGAATTCTTGCAAGGAGCCAGTGAACAGGATTTGGCTCTGAGAATTGAAAGAGCGCAACATCTACATGAAAAATATGAGGTCTTAAACATGGAGCTTATGGATGAAGAGGATGAATCCAACGTATTAGACACCTACTTTGAAATCATGAGGGTTCTGAGGACCAGGATGGCGCAGCTCCAGGCGATTGATCGACAAGCCAACGAGTCCAGGGTGTCTGAGTCCGCCGTCCATGATACATCGCAGTCTACGGAGGCAGGGCCCAGCAGTCGCCTGAAGCTGCCTCAAGTCAACATACCGGTCTTTACAGGGAAGTACAGTGACTTCAATACTTTTCAAGAATTTTTCTTCTCTGTCATAGATAAAGATAGTAGGTTGGAAGACATTCAAAAGTTTTTGTATCTTAGATCACATTTACAGGGTGAGGCCTTTGATTTGATAAAGCACTTACCAATAGTAGCGGGCAGCTATAGGGGGGCCTTGCAGTTGTTAGATGATAGGTATAATAATAAATTTAAAATAATTAATGAACATGTAAAAGCTCTTATTGACCTACCGGTCATCAAAAGAACAAATGTTGGTGATATTAGAAAAATGCTTAGTCAAATTAAGCAACATTTAGAAGCATTAAAAAATCTGGGTCAGCCAGTAGAATATTGGGACACATTATTGCTGTCTCACATTTTAAATAAACTTGATGTAAATTCAGTAAAGGCCTTTCATCTTGAAAGAGATTCTAGCCAAATGCCTACCATCAAAGAATTTTACAGTATCATGGAAACAAGACTAAATGCCTTTGAGAACTCTGACGAACATGTCCAGGGACAAAGTAACTTTCATACAAATAATTTCTCAAAGAATAAAGCTTCTTTTGCAGCAAGGGTTATTAAAAAATGTTATTTTTGTCAAAAGGGTAATCATAGACTAGTTGAATGCCCACTATTTATTCTAGCTACACCAGTTGAAAGAAGGGAGTTTATTGGAAAACAAGGCAGATGTATTATGTGTCTGAACTGGCATCAGGGAAAAAAATGTAAGCGACAGCTTACATGTCAAACTTGCAATGAAAGGCACAATGTATTATTGCATGTACCTCGTTCAACAGACAGTGGTGAACAGGGTGAGTTTATTACATTAATTTCTGGAAACAAAGTTTCCTATAATCAAATCTTTCTTCCAACAATAAAGGTAAAAATACTTGGAAAAGATAATCAAGAAATTATTGCCAGGGCAATATTGGATAGTGGGAGCGAAGCTACTTTTATCTCTCAAGATTTAGTTAATTCACTAGAAAGGAAAGTTTTAAAAAACAACAAGAGTGTGAATGGCATATCCAACACTCAAGCGAGAGTAAGAGGTTCTGTGCATCTGAATTTGTTTTCTTTAGTACATCCTTATCGTGTCAGTACAGAATGCTTGGTCGTTGATGAGATAATAGCCAATAAATTGCCAAGCACCCTCGTTGAATTAGATCATCTTGAATTGCCCAAAGCCATCAAGTTGGCAGATGATACATTTAATGTACCTGGAAAAATAGATCTGTTGCTCAGTTCAAATATTTTCTTTCAGTCGCTGGGGTCCCTCAATAGCTGCCTAGATGTTGCTGCAGGTGCCATGAGAATCATCCCGACGCAGTTCGGAGACGTCGTCACTGGAAGCATCCGAGGATCTGCTCGTCAAGGAACTGTCAACCTCTTCTGCCAGGAGTGTGAGACTGACATCAGTAAACACATGTCAAGGTTTTGGCAGGAGGAATCTGTTCCGGAGATTTTCATGGAAAACATCAGGGAAAATGAAAGGGCTGAAGAGGTATATAAAAGTAGTGTAACCTTACAAGATAATAAATTTAAAGTTGCTATACCTTTCAAGGTACCTCATCAGGAAATAAATAAATTTCTTGGAGGATCCTTTTCCTTAGCTTTGAAAAGATTTAATAATTTAGAAAAAAGATTTAAATCTAATAGAAAATTGTTTGACTCATACAAAGATTTTATTGATGAGTATGTAAATTTAAAACATGCTGAATATTTTGATATCAGTAATTATGATCTTACTAGAGATGCTGTATATTTTTTGCCACATCATCCTATCATAAAAGAAAATGCAATATCAACAAAGCTCAGAGTAGTTTTTGACGCTTCCATGAAAACTTCCAACAAGGTCTCGCTGAATGATTTAATGTTGAATGGACCTGTTGTGCAGAGAGAACTATTTGATATATTATTATTATTTAGATTAAATAAATTTGTATTTACTTGTGATATCAAACAAATGTATAGAAACATTTTAATTGAAGAAGAGCAAAGATCTCTTCAAAATATTTTATGGAGGGACACTCCAGATGAGTCTATTAAATGTATTCAACTACATACTGTTACGTATGGATTAAAAAGCTCTTCATTTCTGGCTACTAGATGTTTAAAAGAACTTGCTATAAAGTATCAAGAAAAATATCCATTGGCTTCATATATATTAATGAATTGCACATATGTAGATGATGTGCTGTTAAGTAATAATTCTTTAGATGTAATCATTGATATGAAATTGCAATTAATTGAATTATTAAAATTAGGAGGATTTTCACTGCACAAGTGGTCGTCTAATCATTCAGCGATACTTGCAGATATTCCACGGAGCTTACAGTGCTTTGACGAGCGGAACTGGCAGGAGGGTGACTTTGTAGTCAAAACCTTGGGTCTAGCATTCGATGTTAATGCAGATGTTTTTAGGTTTTCATCACCTTCGGCTGAGAGATTTGTTTGGACAAAAAGAACAATTTTAAGTTTTATTAGTAAATTTTATGATCCATTAGGCCTGATGGGACCTATATTTGTTCAAGCAAAAGCATTAATTCAATCTTTGTGGAAAGAAAAACAAGAATGGGATGACATACCTCCTTCAAATATATTAAAGCAGTGGTTAACATTTTTTAATAGTTTAATAAATATGAAACCCATAGAAGTTAATAGAAGCATTTGTTCAGACAATGTATTAGAACATCAATTAATAGGATTTTCCGATGCTTCATCAAGTACTGCCTATGGATGTTCAGTATACCTGAGATCCATATTCACAGATGGGCGAGTAGAAATAAATTTGCTTTGTTCAAAATCAAGAATCAACCCAATTAAAAATAAGCTCAGTGTACCACGATTAGAATTAAACGCAGCAGTCTTATTAGCAAAATTAATGAATAGAGTATATAATGTTTTGAATGAACAATTAAAAATAAGACATGTGTATTTGTTTGTAGATTCTAAAGTAGTCTTATCTTGGATAAAAACAAAATGTATTAAATTAGAAGCATACGTTGCCAATCGTGTAAGCCTCATATGTGAATTATCACTTTCATTTAAATGGTTATATGTTAACACTACAGAAAATCCAGCCGACTCTCTCAGCCGAGGCGTGAGCCCTCAGGACTTAAAAGGCCACCCACTTTGGTGGAATGGACCTAAGTTTTTAAAATGCTCGGATTACAATTTTGTAGATTGTAATTTAGATGCAAGTGATGTCAAATTGCTTGAATCGGATGCTTCCACTGATACGTTGTGCATGGCATCTGTCGCTAATAATTTTGATTGTCATGTATTTAATAATTGTGTAATTGATAATTATGTATTTGATAGGTTGACATCCATTTCATGTTTGGAAAAAATGATCCATGTATTGTGTTATGTTTTAAGATTTTGCAATAACCTTAAATGTAAATTGAACAATGAAAAAATAATTGGTAGATTGTCATATGAGGAGCTAGATAATGCTTTGAATATTATAATTTTACACGAACAAAACATTTATTTTAAAGATGATATTAATAACTTAAAAAAGAATCGTTATTTTTCAGGTAAATTAAAAGGGTTAAATCCATTTTTAGATTCAAAGGGCTTGTTAAGAGTTGGGGGTAGGTTACAAAATGCAAATATTGATTATTCTTATAAACATCAAATTATTTTACCTCCAGATTCAAAAATTACTCATTTGATAATTGAACAGGAACATAGAAAATTATTACATGCTGGTCAAAAATTAGTTTTATTTAATATCAGACAGAAATATTGGATTATAAATGGACTAAGGGTCATCAAAAGAATATTGTACAAATGTATAACATGTTTTAAATTAAAGGCAAATACTGCTAAGCAACTGATGGGATCTTTGCCTGCCAATAGAGTAAATATAAGTCGACCTTTTCAAAAGATCGGTATAGATTTCGCTGGACCAATTTTAATCAAACAATCTCGTTTAAGAGGTACAACCACATCAAAGGGTTACATAGCTGTTTTTGTTTGCTTTGCTACAAAGGCTATACACTTGGAATTGGTATCAGATTTGACAACCTCAACATTTTTGGCAAGTTTTAAAAGATTTATTGGCAGGCGAGGTACCCCTACAGAAGTTTATTGTGATAATGCCAGCACATTTAAAGGTGCTAATAATCAATTAAATGAATTGTATAAAATGCAGGCCTCTGACACCCACCGGAGACAGGTATTAACACACTCAGAAAGATCTGGAATTAAATTTAACTTCATACCTAGCTATTCCCCGGTCTTTGGTGGGCTATGGGAGGCAAGCGTCAAAGCCACTAAATATCACCTGAAAAGAGTGCTGGGAAGCAAAGTTCTTAATTACGAACAATTTTATACTGTTTTAGTTGAAATAGAACAAATTTTAAATTCACGCCCTCTTGTGCAAATGTCCACAGACATTGAGGACTTTTCTTATTTGACACCAGGTCACTTTTTAGCTGGAGAATCTCTAACAGGGATTCCTGAACAAAATTTAACTAAGATACCTGAAAACAGGCTGCAATTTTGGCAACATTGTACAGCCACGAAGGAACGTTTCTGGAAAGATTGGTCTAAACAATACTTGAACCAACTCCAGAGTCGTCCTAAGTGGAAAGATAAGCTTCCAAACATTCAAAAAGGATCTCTTGTAATTCTAAGGGAAAATGATGGTCCCTCTTTGACATGGCCAATGGCCCGTGTGACGGAGATATATCCAGGAAGGGATGGATGTGTTAGGGCTATAGAAGTTATGAAAAGTGATGGAAAATGCCATCGCACTTCCATTGGAAGGGTCTGTGTCTTGCCATTGGAATAATAATTCCCATGGCGGGACGCAGACCTGCCTTGCTCGTCCCGAGCGAGTGACTGCCTTGAGGTCACTCGCTCGCGACGAAATGGGAGCTCCTCAGCACACAGCCAATATCTTGTATAATTTTAAATTGTAACGCGCAGAGCAAGGTCAAACAGCCCCCCCTTCCCCGATATATCTCTGTACACAATTAAGGTTAAATGATGTAAGAGTGATGACTGACATCATTTATATAATTTTGTTGAAATATAATGTAAGAAATTTAATATTGAAATATACTCCATTTAGATGATGTTGAAGTGATGATCAACATCATTAATATTCTTGGTAAAATTATGTAAAAAATAATACTTTGATAATATTAACATAGAGTCATGATAATTTAAATATGTGTACTAGGTAGGTAATGTAACACCAAGTATAAAATTGATTTCAAAGTAACATTAAATATACCTAATTTAATAGGCTTAATGTAATGTAGCAACAAGTACTAACTTATTTAAGGGAAAAAACAAATATAACTTAAGTTTATAGTTTAAGATATTAATCTCAAGTGATCAATGTACCTATATAATATAACTATTAAAGTGTTATAAATATGTAAAGGAAATGTGATAGTATATGTAAATGTATAAGTTAATAATACATCATTGCTGGGGTTCAAATTATTAAGCTTCAATGCAATTGTAAAATGTTAATGGGGTAAAAAATAAATAAAATTCAAATAAGATGTATCATTGGGATTTAATAAGTAAAAATTAAATGAGATTTGTCAGTGGGATTTAATGTTTGAATTAAGTATGCTCGAGAGGGTGGTTGATTGTTAAGGTCGGTGAATAAACAATTTCATATTAAATACAGTCCACTATATCGATGTTAAAGTTCACCTGCTTCCACATGTCAGCCATCATTTCGAGCAGTTGCTCACCTTCATCTCTCCCGCCTTGGGAAGATGTTTAAGCAACAAATATTTATCATGGCAACACTGCCACATCTTTATCTGTGATGTCTATTGTCAAAATTATGTGATTTCCTCTTCCTGTTAAACCTTCAATAAAGTTGGCTGTGTGTTGAAAACGCTCCCGTTTTTTAATTTAAACTAGCCCGACTTTCTCCCATCCCCACACTTGGAACAAACAGGTACCATAAGTTTTTTGCAGCCCTATTTAAGTGATTAACTTTATCAACAATAAAAAGTGCATCAATAATAACTTTCATTGTTTTTATAGAAAAGCTCCCATAATATATATAACAATGAACTCAAATCGAGCTAGTCCCAAGCAAAGATATGTATCTTGTAATATGGGTACAAACGCGAGGATACATATATACCTACAAAGCACCAACCACGTACACTGTAATACCCATACCCAGGACAATTACAAAATTACCATTCTTCATTTTACTCTGACCGGTAATCGAAACTGGAAACCTGTGACTGAAAGGCAGGAGTGTTACTTCTACGCCACATCGGCCGTCAATTCATTCAAAGACATTCAAAGAAGATTAAAAAGTAAAATTTGCCAAAACTTGAGATAAGTTTTACTAGCAACAAACAACGAATTTCAACGTCCATTTGTAAAATCAAAATATATAATCGCAGTATTCATATACATTTTTATGACTTAAATAGTATTTTACGTATAAACTAAAGCGTTCTTATAAAACTGTTCTAAAATCATATAAAATTATCAGCAGTAGTAGGTACAATGCTGACAGTTAAAAACAAAATACAATCGCACGTTGGAAACAAAAGAGGACAAGATTAGCTTTCAGATGTTTTATGTTAGTGAAACAATGATCATTCAATTAAGATAATGCAATGAGGCAAAGGCAAACCGCTGAGAAGCAAACAGACATTCCTTTGTTTAATAACATTGTACATACATATTATTCTGTTATGTGCTGTTTTATTATTTGAATAGTGTTATTCAACAATGATTCAAGCTGCATCAACTATTTCTTATGATGTATTAAAATGACAATCACACCAAACTTCATCTCAGATATTAAAATCGATGTTTTTTTATTGGATATGCTCCATGAAGTCCCCGACAAAGAATGGGGCTGCCTATTTATTCTGTAAGTTTTCGAGGGTCCTGTTAAAGGCAAGTATTCTTAAAACATCTCATATATCGTTTTATATTTTCGATTCAGCGATGATACGTGCCACCCATACTGAACTGTTATGGGCACGGAGAGGACGACAGCATTTTATTATTAACCCATATATAGAGTTTTATGTGTGAATGAATTGAGTAAACACTCTGAATGTGTAATGGTAACGCATTTATAACAAAAAAAATTTAATTTTACTGTTAAAGTACTTATTCAAGGTAATAATAATATTATTGGGTTAAAATTATGACAAAAACTCTTTTTTTTTCAGTTTTGCTGCTTGATACATTTTCGCAGAACACCATTTATTTGTTCTTGTATTGTACAAAGAATAAATTATAATTGAATCACAATACACAATCAATAGTGAAATAATATGATCATGTCATGGCCAGTTGAATCAATGGCGATCTTACATTATGAAAGAAAGTGAATACGATACGTCGCGACCAATTTGTTACGATTTATAATTTACTAGATAAATCAATGTTATAAGATCAAAATGCACCCTCATAAGCTGCAACAGAAATCAGCTTCTATCGTTAAAACGAAATCGGATAGTAGCAGCATTCGATCAACGTATCTGCTGATGGAAAGCTAACACGACTTTTCATCCTGTGCTTCGACTATGATATTTTATTTTCATTTTTACAATATTTACAGGATCAAACAGAATATGGTGACAAAATATACATCAAATATAAAAATCAGTACATAAAGATCCTAAATTAACCAGAGACGTTTAAGCCTTAAAAGAAAGCACACAAGTTCCAATAATTATATTAGAACTACACAAATTTCAGGACTAAATAGCTCACAACTTTCGAAATGAATTTCATATCAAATTACATCAAAAGTAAAAAAAATAAATTAGCTAGTAGATATTTAAAATAAATCAGACTTTCATATAAAATGGATAAAACTCAGAACAAGATAAGAGAAAACAAGATAATTAGACAGGATGAAAACATAGACATGATTATATTATTTATGGTTTAACGTATTTATCGTATTTAAAATAAATAAATGATAAATCGTTGCACTTAGGGGTTTATCTAATTGTTCGGAGATGGCGGTACATTGCATTAGTCATAATCACAATTTTGATGTGAATAGTGTAAGGGTCCTACATTCAGAAAACCGGTATAGAAAATTAATTGCTTTGGAAACATTGGAAATACATAGAAATATTAAAAATATAGTAAATATTCAAATACCCCATTCATCACCATTGTTGAAACCAATTGTTCATCCACCATTGTCTTAACTACTCCTACTTCCTTACCCCTTCTTTTCTGTTTTTAGGTACCTACATATAAAAAATATTGTTGTTGCATGTGACTTTAAGAAAAAAAATTCTTGTAATTAGTTCTCTTGAAAATGTCAAGCTAACTTGACGAAAGCGCTTGAGTAAAAATAAATTAATAGTGAAAAGTAAAACAGTGTTTTATTGATATCAAATATGTTTAAAATGTCTTTTCACAATGTGAACACACAAACTCTAGATCATTTGATAAATTGTTGTTATATTCGAAATAATCGATTCAAATAACGTCTCTTGTACGGGAAAGATAACTTCCGAAGGTTGTGTAATGATCAACAATATTAATAGAAAATTGAACATAAGTCATCCTTAGCTGATTCGCATGTGATGAGGTATTTTCTAAATTGTTTCTTTTAAAGGATTTTTTATAATATATTAATATATGCTTGTGAATGTGAATTTATGGTGTTTTTTTTTTGAAGAAAATTATTGCTTTGTCGGTTCGTTGGCTTTGGGCCAGTATGGACTCAGTTTAATATAAACATATTATTAAACATAGAATGAACAAATGTAGCTCCTTTTAGTATCTACATACAGTATGTTATTTCTTGTAGCTACGTACTTGTAGTGGGATAAATAAAATTTACTTTTCATGCATATACGATGAGTCGGACATAAAAATTTAGTGAAGGGACAATGTTTTTACTATGCCGACTAAGATTTGCTATTTTTTTTATTTATTCCGAAGAAATAAGGTTAGGTGTAATAAAAAATACGCTTTGTCGGATGTATTTGTAACTCAAAAAGTTAACATAGTAATATTATGATTTCACATCCTACGTAAAGAGATAAACAAACCTTGCTGATTCAAATAAAAATACAACACCATTATGAATTTATATATACATAGGTGAATCATTATACTATTTCACTAATACGATATGTTATAGGTTATTCTTTTCTGATGATCTTACGAAAAAAGTATTTCAACTGACCACACTAAAAGTACAAATAAATACGAGATACAATGTTCTTCAAATTGGTAGATAGCCCATGTAAATAACGACAAAAATCATATGCAGAAACTGTGTGAAATACCTCGGTCCCATTTACAATGTAGTGGAGAATTTCATGTTGAATTGATAAATCGTATTTCAATACGAGAGTCGCTTGTATAACCTTATTCAATATTAATATTCTATCATAGCACACTAGGAAAATACGGCGACCATACGGATACAGAAAAATATTACGATTGAATTTATCGCATCGCGAAATTGGATTAATCCGTAAATGACGTTTTTATCGACGGCTTAAATCATAATATGTTCATGCATTATAGAATCAAAAAGTAGAAAGTTACATGGGAAATATATTGAACGGGTATTTCAGGGATCAAATTTCATACGCTTGTTGTTGTAAATCAATGAATTTAACGTTTCAACAGAACATTACCGTATTCTCTCATTCTCTTTTTATGGTTTTAATGTTTCGCCTGACATATATACATCTTTCACTTTTTCTATGTAAGCTTTTGAGTGTTTTTTTGTTAAATGCAGATATTCATTAGATATCACATTTTTGATAGAATACGTTTTTTATTAAACTATAACAATAGCACCCATCCGAAATAAAATGCGTAAAAGCGTCCAGTGCTAAAGATCCAATTATATTCTAGATCATATCGAGATCTTTATTAAATTTCAAATATCGAAGGATTTTTGATGAAAATAATTAATTATGCTGTAGTTAATTAATAAATAATATTAATATGTAACCCTTATTGAATTGCGTAGATTTATGGTTAATTATCAACTATATCGCCATGGAATCTACCAAAAATGAGGGAGTCAGCGGATAAACTGTTTGTAGTAGGAATAGATTGAATGAAAAAAAAACGTAAAATTCTATTAATATATCGTTCGATTTACTATTTTCCTGATATCGTTTGGTGACCGGAGGTTTGTTTGCAACGGGCCGATTTTAGACAACACGCTTGCTAAAGCCATCCAGCTGCTAGGGCAGATTTATGCTGTGATCCGCACTTCACCCCTACGTAACAAATCCTCGCCACAGAGATGGCTTAGGAATATTATTATTAGTTTTATTTTTATTTACGATTTACTCTACGCTGACCTTAATATGCTCAATCCTTTGTATAAAAAAGTGCATCGTATGAGCTTTATATATTGTTCTGAAAAAATATTAACATATCAACAGATTTAAATCTGACAGAATTTTTTTAGATATGTTGTTTTGTTTTGGGAAAGGAATCATATGAGCATTGAAAATCACATATTTGTGGATGAAATAATTTCACAAAATTGTAATGACAACAATAATTTAACAGTATTGTTTACTCAGTTGTATTATCAAAGTTTATGTAATTTGCTTCAAAAATTTATTAGAACCTAACATATTGTTACCAAAAGAAGGAAAGAGTATTTTATTATGTTTTCTCGCAAACGAGTGGATGGCCTCGAGAAAAATAGAATAGAATTAAATATGTTACAAAATATGTAGGTATGCTGTTAACGTATTGTTACAAATGTAATTTATGAATAAGAGCACATAAGTATTTATCCATCTTAATAGCAGAAAGTATTGATAGAAAAACGAGAAAATGAAGAATTTTTAATCCTAGGCAAGATTTTATGTAAGATGGAATATTTTAAGTAATAAAATTTTGCAATAATCACATTTTTGAAGATCTACGAGTAATCACTATTTGCATAGCTTTACATAAACTATTGATATAATATCAAAAGGAACAATGCATGATTTGAATAATTTTTTAAGAAATTTAAGAAATAACAATTATTATCTAATACCCATAACTATAAATCTTTTAACAAATAACATAATACTCAGAAGTACTTCGTATACATCTGTTTATTAAAAGATACCTTCTTAATAATAAGGGATATTATGTATTCGATTCCACCCTGTCACCATTACACCCCCGTACTTAAATACACATATATATCGCATATATACCACCTACATTAGTCAGGATTTATGGGTGAAACCGGAAGAATATTGTGTTCATTCTATATGCCTACCTACACCTACTTAACATACAGTCATACATACCTAATATTGTGCACCTACTAACATTGTGTGCACTGTAATTTGTTAGGTACTTAAACATTTAATAGCATGGTAGGTAGAAATATTTGAGCATAGTGGGTATACATAGGATACTTTATTTTCGTATGAAACATTCGTAATAAGAATCAATAGGATGAGTAAATAAGTAAAGTTTTATTATAATTTTTATTGGGTGGTATTTCATGTAGGTCCCGAAAAATAAAAGATCACCTTTTTTTCTATAAGTTTCCAAGTATTCTGTAAAAAACAGATGGTCGTAAAACATTACAAATAAGACATTTAACATATTTAATTCAACAATGAAGAATATCAAACATCTTGAATGCTTAATTTTTCATCGGCATAGAAAGAAGAACTTCAACAAATCTTTGGCAAACCGATACGCCATGATATTAAAGATAGATACATATTTAAACTGAATTACCTTAAAAAATAATTTTTTTTTTTTAAATTTGATGTTTTGTCAATGATACATAATTTTTACAAAACATCAAATTAAAAAAAATATTTTTATCATATGGTTACGTGGAATCACCTACCGGTGCCATTGAGAGACAATCAGACTGTCACCAGCTTCAGAAGAAAATTGAAAACTATACGGTCTGAGGGACTGTTAAACGGCGTCAAAACAAAATCATCCAGAATCATCATCACCAGGATTGGTTGCTTTGTCTTGAAATGCATAAAGAAGAATCACATTGAAATGGCTTCATTGGTGTACTTTTTCACAGTATGTGATATAAATGTGAAATTAGTACAAATAATCTTATATATACATAATATGTGTTTAAACATGATAGATTAATATAAACAATTTTATTGATGTTAAGTAAAAAAATACTCTTCCAAGACATACATACTTTATGTATTCATAAATACTATATACATAACAATATATTTTATATTATGCTCTACAGTATGTATATACCTACACACGTGTATGCATAGTAAAATAAATAACATTTATAATATAAACGGAGTGTGTAAGTTTAAAGGTGAAGTGTAAATTGAAATGAAAGAGCAGTAGCATATTGCGCTTTTATGATTTTGGACTGTAATAAATATAAAAAAATAATTTGTTTACACTAAATACAATTTGTTTACACTCAATTCATGCAGATTTCTAGTATGTAAGATAAAATTAGTGGTACTTTATTTCATTGTGATTATTTAATTTATATTGATTATTTTTTATTGTGAAGCGTAGAACAAATACTTGGTTTAATAATATTAACAGTTTTGTTTTATGTTAACACAGAGTGAATGAAAATGACCTTATATATTTATGGAACAAATTCAACATGAAGTGCTTCTTACCACAGATGCAAAACATTTTCATAAATAAGGAAATTTGTATTACACAAAAAATCGCGATTTGAGAGATCATCCTTATTAAAGTATGCGAAAATATAATATTATAATTACGCAAAAGAAAACAAATTCGCTGTAGGTATAAAGTAAAATTGTGTATTGGATGTAAACAAAAATTGATATTTTTTCTACAATAAATGATTAACGTATAATATCAAATGTTATAATCGATGTTATAAGAGTAACCAATGTAAAGTAAATAATAAATTAAATAAATAATAGAGTACGACAAAAAAGTGTTTCGTATATTGTGACACTGGCAAACGAAATTACAAAAAAGTATCCCATTTTTCTAACGTCATTTTTAGATAATATTAATGAAAACTTGTTTTTTGTTTCCATTTAAAAATTAATGTAATACATTTTTTCTGAAAATAACAAAGAGTTCACAAAATTCCATCATACATAATTTCATCCACATGTCTAATATGTACTATGTATGTAGTGTTTAGTTTATAAGAAAAAGTGTCTGCGAGATTATCTCTGTCATATCAAGAAGAGCATTAACATAAATATTGTAGCGTTGGCAATATGCTGAATATTATCATACAAACACGATATAAAATAATATTTACAAGACCTACTTCTATAACAAAAAAGAGAAATGTTCAATATAAAAAGGACTTGTTACCCTTTTGTTTTATTTTATTTTATTGCTTTTATTCATTTATTCATTTATTCATCTATTCATTTATTCATTTATTCATTTATTCATTTATTCATTTATTCATTTATTCATTTATTCATTTATTCATTTATTCATTTATTCATTTATTCATTTATTCATTTATTCATTTATTCATTTATTCATTTATTCATTTATTCATTTATTCATTTATTCATTTATTCATTTATTCATTTATTCATTTATTCATTTATTCATTTATTCATTTATTCATTTATTCATTTATTCATTTATTCATTTATTCATTTATTCATTTATTCATTTATTCATTTATTCATTTATTCATTTATTCATTTATTCATTCATTCATTCATTCATTCATTCATTTATTCATTTATTCATTTATTCATTTATTCATTTATTCATTTATTCATTTATTCATTTATTCATTTATTCATTTATTAATTTATTCATTTATTCATTTATTCATTTATTCATTTATTCATTTATTCATTTATTCATTTATTCATTTATTCATTTACTCATTTGTACATTTGTTCTTTTATTCATTCATCCATTTATTCATTTGTTATCGATTTATTAATTTGCTGATGTGTTTATTTTTATACATTTTTATTTTTTTGTAAGATGTTTTAATCCTTGGTGAATGTATTTTTTTTTTTTATATATATATATATATATATTACGCAGCACGCCTCGATACAGGGCAACCTAGTGAGGCTGCTGCAACTTAATTGAAGATAATTGGTGATATATTGTTTCAACGTTTGTATGATATTGATTGAATAAAGAAATATTTATTATTATTATTATTTGGTATTTACAGGTGTTTACAAATATTTACAAAATATTTTATACATGAATTTACCAATTATAGACAAGCTCCTAAATTTCTAAAAAAATATCTCATTTACTTTAAAAAAATCTTGATTACTTAGCATATTTAAATGAATAAAAATAAAATAAAACATACAAATCGAATGAAAACTAAGGCTAACAAACCTAATAACGTACTTTCGATTCAGCTTTTCCTGTCCACTGTTGAATATAAGCCTCCCCCATATTTCTCTGTGCTCTGTTGTGATTTGATTAATAATTGCTTTCTGCTGATTCCAGAGAGAAACATAGAAAAAAATGAGAGAGAAAGAGAAAGAATGTATAGGTTTTTCATTAGTCCTAAAATGATGTATTTTCATTCTGGCGCCGTCTGAAAAACTTCATACCAACTTTAGGCCGCTATAAATGGTAGTTTTTAGACACCGTACTGTTACATGTAGAATTTCACCATATTCAAACAATTTTTATATATCATATTTACTCGATGTTATCTACCTTATATTAATTGTACTTTATTTTGTCCTGTTTTATGCTTTTTTTATATAATTTTGTATTTTTTTTTTATTCAATAAAATAAACATACTTTCAAAGGGGGCATTGAAGAGAGTGTAGTTTAAAAGATTCCCACGACGGCGGTTTTAGCCGGTCGGTCCTTCAGACCTGCCCAATGGCCCGCCCGTGAGGACAATTTTGGTTTGAATGTGCGGATAAATAGGAGTCTATGACTCCTGAAATATCCGGGTGTGAGGTGGGTCTCTCTTCAATATTCAAACGAGGGAGTACCTACCTAAGTCAGTGCATATTTTCTGAAAATAAAAATATAAAAATCCCGTTCATATTTGATTATCCCTCTCACATTGTTCCTATTATAACGTACTGTATAATATAATAAACACAATATATGTAGATGTTGGTATGAATATTTTTATGATTATATTTCATCTCATCACACGATGTACACAATAAGGGCTCATCGTCGCGACGCCATGTCTTGGATAATACGAGGTCAAAGATTTTTGTCAAGAAATTTTATTTTTTATAATAAAACACACACATTAATATTTTTATTAATTGAATATCTGCAGCTGCAGCCGTAGCAGGCTGCTTAAGAGACGATATATGGAGGAATAAAGACATGAGAACGGCCAGTAAGGTTCGCATCTACAAGACATGTGTACGCCCAATACTCACGTATGGCATAGAAACAAGGGCAGACACAACCAAAACCAAAAGCATGCTACGTACAACAGAGATGCGAACTTTCCGAGCCATTGCCGGAAAAAGTCTGCGAGATCGTGTGAGAAATACTATAATCCGAGAGATATGTGAGGTCCAGGATGTTGTCAGATGGGGAAGACAACGCCGAAGATTTTGGTACGAACATGTCCAGAGGATGGGTAGCACCAGAACCCCAAAGATTGTTCTACATGGACTACCTGATGGACGACGCCTACCCGGAAGACCCCCTAAACGATGGAAGGACAGCTGGGCATCCACATCGCAAGAGGACCCTCCTGTATGAACAGACCTCTGGGTCTAATAAAAGATTAAGAAGAAGAAGAAGAAGAATATCATATTATTTAATCAAAATGCAAGTGTTTTTACCAGTTCGCATATACATTTATTTATAAGATATTTCCGTTATAGAACATTTTATGACAATACATAAGAACGTTAGGAAGGCCGTAGAAAAAGTATGGACATAAAGTAAGCTGAATAGGTGAAGCTGTTATCTAACCTATACTCCCAGGAATAGGCATTAAGGGCGATTGGATTGGATTGTTTAGACCCTATATATCTATTAGTGCTGTAAGACACTTAGTAACTACTTAAATGTATTTAGGTGTTACTTCATCAATTTTTTTTTATATGTGGTTTTATACTTACTACTATACTTTACCGACCCGGCACATCCCACAACTGGGATAGTCAGCAGACCAGATGCATGTAATTAATATGCAAGATGTTATCTCCGTGCCAACAAAAATATAAGACTTTCAGGATGGGTGGTACACCAAATCACTGAATTTCAAATTTAAATGTATTTATTTCTTTCAAACACCCGCCTTTTACAGGACATTCGAAAACTAAGGTACGGAAAAGAGTTGGAGACCAATTCTTTGCGAGTGCTTCACGGAACAGCAAAAACCTAAATCTCATAATACGTTTCAGAAAGTCATAAGGAAACTAATATTCTCTCTACGAACTTCTATATTTAGCAGGTTTTAGAACAATGAAAGAATATATTCCTCCGTATCGATTAAGATTCTGACAGATTTTTGTAAGCAGGTTTCAAAATATCAGAAACATTTTCCACTAGACATTACAGTAGATATAAAGATATGGATAATGATGCTGAAGCTTATATTTTTTTGAGAAAGTTTAAAGGTTCGTCACTTAACTAAATGCAATTTAATGAATAGATAGCTCCACGTAAGGGATTGTGAAAAATTAGTATTTAAGTACTTTATAATTGAGATTAATTCGCAGAAAATTTTTTTGTTATAAAAGTATTAGAATTTTATGTAAGAATTTTATGTTTTGTTTTTTTTTTTAATTTTAATTAATGGAATAGATCTGAAAACAGCCGGATTTATTGCTGGAGGATGTTTTTTAACAAAATATTTTAACTAGGAAATACAATAGGTACATGAAATGAGTACCCCTAAGTTATAGTAGAAGCTTAAATAATATTAAATCGATTGTAAAATATTTATAAAATATTAGTAAATATAGTATAACGAGTAATAGTTTTAGCGTTATCATAAAGTTAATGAAAATATATTTTCACCGTTACATTCGAATACAAAACATTGCCGCTGACGAGAATAATTCTAACGACAAAATGACGCTATTCTCACCAAATTTATAGTATTGTAACATTTGCAATAAGCCTACTGCTAGTATGATCGTAATATGAATGTTATTATATTCTTGAGAAACATACCTATTTCCACAATTCATATGATTATTAATAAAAATAATAAATTTTTACAACAAATTTATTTAATCAAAAGAACAAAACATAAAATATGTACATATTGTAGTATATTGGTACCTGAATATCTAAGATAATATTGTAATAAAACAGAGCCATGTCATGTTTATATCTATAAAATAAAATGAATTTATATAAAACAAACTAAAGAACATTTGAAGCGTAATAATAAGGGTGTAAAACTACAGACAATTTCCATAAATTTCCTTCATGTGTAGATCTAGCCAGTTTCCTGGCATCGAAGGCGCCAATTTTCAACCGGATGGAAGATATTCTTTCCGCTGTTAAGATGCGACAAAACGCATTCTTACTAACACCCTCTATCTATACATATACGAGGACGAGGGCACTCGCTAATACCGTTCGAGACAGATATGGGTTTGGTAAATATAAAAATAAAAGAATTCTTATATTTTTTATTGTCTCGATCATTAAATTATAAGCTGTGTAATTCAAAGCACTGAAGGCGAATTTATTCTAAATTTGTGATATCATCCAACTAACCTGGAAATAGCATAAACGTTAAGTAAAAAAAGCTCCTACGGCAATGATATCAAAGCATATAAATACATAATGTCGTTAGAAGATGTAAGCCTATTAGCGCAAAGTTTGAAAGATTATATAAAGATAAAGATATAAAATATAGGGTAAGATCATGAGTGCGGGGTGAGTAGGATGATGCATTGTCTTTGCTTTGTGATTGTGTGTATTATTTCTGTCCATATGTATTTTCAAATGTTTTGTAGTAATGATTAATAAATTAAATGAAATATAATGTTTACATCCTGATCTCGCAAGAAATAATTTTAAAAAATCAATGAAAGCTGGTAAAAATATCACTTATTTCTTTATTTGCATGCGTACAAAATCTTCTCATTTTGCCAATATGAGTCGAGAGGTGTGACGATTGTGTCCACTCTTTTTTTGTGTATAATATGTTCATACTTTTCTTAGGCTTCTAATTTTCTTCTGAAAATAACAATAGTTAGTTCGAACCAAATTTTGCACATCTAAAACTCCATTATCAAAATTATTACTTTCTTTGTACTTATAAAACAAGTACTCACACAGATGAGTAGTGATTTTATAATATATAGGTAAATGTAGGTATAAAACAATAGTCACATGACGAAAAAAGATATGTGAAATTACAAAATTTATTATCCACATAAAAAGAGATAATATAATGTATGTCAGTCGGATGATCCGATTCTGTGATTATAGAAAAAATACATACCTACCTACATAAAGTTATTCCTATAGGAAATAGAAAAAGAAAATCGCTATGAATGTAATATTATTATCTCTATATGTGTAGTACGTATGATGTGAATGATTTAATCATGGAAGTAGTGACTTTACTGGAAATATCGTTATGATAAATAGAGATAAATACTTTACTAGAATGACTCTTGTGCTTGAATGTTATGACTGAGATATAAACCAATTTGCTATTTAATGGGTGGCTATGTTTATGTTATTTGCCCTAATCATAGAATTAACATTGAGCAAATTTATACTTGACTTTATTAAGGTTTTATCCCTGGAGACTTAGACAAATCGCACTTGGCGATCGACTACAAACGAACTTTTCGACAATAACCGCAACAAAAATGCATAATTACACGGTACATTGTACGTAGATTGTCGAAAAATTTGTCAGTAGTCGATCACAAAGTGCGGTTTGTCTAGGTAGGTTTATTGTTTCGATAAGAGTTATTGCTTTGGGATATATTTCGATTTTACAAAAACCAAAATATACCTTTTAAAATTATAACTCTATTGTGCAACTAGTAATACATGTATTTAGTAATATATGCAAATACTAAAAATGCTTATTTTTGCTTTATTTTCACATAAAAAAATGTCAGTACTAAATATCGACAACTGAATAGCTTTGAGTGTCTTGGGTAGGTTTTTTCTTTGTAATTTTGAGTAATTTCGGACAGTTTTGATATCCACATAGTTATAATATTAGGGAGGGACACATAAATGTTTAAGCATTTTAAATACGGTTCAGAAAGGCAGCTCGTATATTATGAGTTTATTTAGCTATGAACCCTCCAGTTATCTCACAACATCCATGGCTATAATATGAAACGATGTAGCTGTAGTAGTAGGTACTATATACATAGTAATAGTGAAAAGTGGAGTTCGCAGAGAAGAAGTAATTTGCATAATAATACAGTATATATTCATTCCCAAAGACTGAACTCAGATGGCCGTGAAATCTATTGTTTTCTTTCAAGACATGAAGATCATACATACATACATACTTTGATCAACTGATACCATTCTTTATTACTTCTTTATCCTCTCTACTACATGATTTAAACACTTGTTTTTGATCTATGTTATTTCTTTGTTGCAACTTTCTCCAACGTTGAAAAATAAATTTAACGTCTTAGTATTATAATAAAAAATATCGCGAGGGATGAATGTTGAAAGTTCTTCATATATTTATAAAATCTTAGTACAAATTACTACTAAGTTCTAAAAGAAACAATTCATGATAGGATTATTTGGATAAGGTTTTACGTGCAGAAAATTGTCATCAATCATCATTTTAACCTAAAGACATCAGAGTGGCAGGATGTCAAGAAAAGAGGTGATTCGATTGGCTCGGATTCGCTTTAAAAGGAAGGCTTTGAAAAGAGTTTGTTTCTACGCTGTGCTACCGTTCAAAAACAAAATAAAATAAAACGGAATAATTGAAAGTAATATGTACTCTTAAGAATTTTAAAAAATCATCCAGTAAAATGCGAAAACCCGTAAAATGCAGGAATAAAAAATTAAGACTTTTCAGAGTTGAGGTTTGCCACCCATCCTGTGTGTCTTAATGTTTTGTTGGCATGGAGGGGATAGCTGAAATGTTTATCTCATGCAGTTAGCCTGCTGACTAACCCAATTTTGGAATATGCCGTGATTGTATAGTTGTAGTAGTAAAAATTGCGAAAACAACATAAAACATATAATTTGTAGGTACGTACACTTTTCAATTTGAATTAATCAATGATTTATATTCTAGGTATATCATAATATGAACAAAACTCTTTAAATTTTTGTACCAATAAAATAGTATCATTACATGTTAAACATGCACAAAATTGGGAGGCTTTTTTATAGTGATTTTTTTGTATGATATTTCCAGAGCGTAAAATATTTATTACACGAGTAGCAGAGGCGTATCAAGGATTTTCTCTAGGGGAATAATAGAAGCTTTGAATTTTTGTTATTGTTGCAACTATCATCAACTGTATGAATCTTTTTTAAGTCTTTAGTTCTAATATACATACAATTAGGTATATACGTAAAATTTCTATCCCGCTGTAGCAAAATGTTAAATTTGGTATGGTAATTTCAATTATTCCACAATTTTAAAACCTCCGTATATTTCATTAACCTTCAGGGCGGAGCAATTTCTCACTTTGATGCCAATTTTCGATACTTATCCAGTACTTTAACTATTATTTCACTATTTTCGAGATCCTGAGGGGATGGCAATGAGTACGCCCATGAAGAGTACGTTGTTTATTGTATCAGTAACGGTGATAATGCTGGAGCTTAAAATAATGGAAATCATTATAAAATGATGTAGAAAAATGGCAAATACAACAACAAAAAATTGAGTTTTCGACAGTGAAAAAATCTACCACCATTATTTTTGGATCAGTTGATTACACATGAATTCATTTTAATTCACTGATACAAATTTATTTGCAATTTAAATAATGATAAACAAAAAATACATAGTGAATTCATTTTATTTTTTATTTCATATTAAAATGTCTTTTGTAATAAATATTAAACTCGGTGGAACTACAGTTTACAAATACCTATCCCATATATTCAAAGCTTGATGTTCAATTCCTAATAAAGATGTTTATTTGATAAATCAAGGGATTGAGGTAAGAATCCTTTCCGTGAGTGTTATGCATAAAACATTTTATTAAGATATTTATTTATTCTTTTTGCAGTGTTAACAAAACAATATAAAATTTCAAATACTAGGACGATGTGCAGTGGCGAGATTATCACTATAAAGTGATTTCTTCCATCTAACCACGATACTTATTTAATTCAGCGGTGAGGTTTGCCACCTATCCTAGATGTCTTGTCTATTATGACACACAAAACAATCAGTATGTGTATAACAAGCAGTTAGTCTTCTGGCTACCCCATTTGTGGGAAATACCGTGACAGTCTATTTAAATTTGAGGACTTACTATAATTTTACAATATTGTTGGAGAATGGATTGATGAAATATCACGTTTCAGACATTCAACAGCGGTTAGGTGTGCCACCTTTCCGAATGTATTTTATCATCTCATAATTAGTGAGATAATCCGTGAACTCATACTAAAAATATTTACAGATTCTACTCCACATTTCGAGATAAAGTGTTTTCATCTTAGATTAAGAATACTTATCAAAGATCAAAATAAGTATTTTTTTATGTAAAATGACCAGAAAAACAGAGACATTTTAAATAAAATATTCTTAAATCCCTACCACACCAAACCGAAAATATCTACCTTCACTCATTTCATTAAATGTTTGTGTGTTTATTAATTTTTTACATTTCTTTAACTTTGTACCAATGAGTCAACGTCATAAATAAATTAATATAAGGCACGATTTCATGATTTACATAATTCAGTAATTCATTACAAATAAATTAAAGTAGTGCCTATAGCCTATAGGCACCTTTAAATAATTATAAATTTCTATCGGTCATTCAGGTCACTCTCCATCCTAAATCCGTACACAGCCTGAAGCTTTGCATATGTATTGTTATTATATTAGCCTTGAGAAAAAAGTTTGTGTTAAAATTTAAAAAAATATTTAAATAATAACGGTACTTAAATTAAATGTACCCATTTAATTAAGGTACTTGTTAGCGCGAAAGGCGTTTTTCACACTATGTGAAATGTATCGGAGTAAATTATCTCAGAAAAAAAATCTTCATGATATTTCGCATAAACATTCTTATTCCATCATTTATGTACATAACATTTTAAGATGCGATATTCAAAAGAAATGCTTTTCTCAAGACAAATTGAATAAAATTTACTAAAAAAACACCTGATTTTCATATCGTATTGGGATTTTTCTTTAAAAAATTGCAACATTCTCATGAAACCATACCCGTTTAACTAGTTTCTATCTAACATTTCATCACAGTTCTCATGAGTATGCCTATTATATTCGTAATAGATATAGTTTGAAAACGACATCAAATATCGAAACCGAGATCACTGAAATAAGGTTTCTAGTAAAACTAAAAATCATATTTTTTTTTGTAAATACTTAAAAGATATAATTTGAGGAGATATTAAATTTGGTTGGTGGCCTTAAAACTATTAGGTACTTGACTCTCTTTTGTGTATATATCTATACTATCTTATGTCTTATATATTTTTAATTAGTTTGATAATTTTGAATACCGTGTAATTGATTTTTATTTGTATAAAAGCTTATAGCTATATATGTATGTAAAATAAAATAAATAAATATGTAAGTGTGAGAAGAAAAGTGTGGCTAGTCTGTTGCTGTAGAACAGAATTCCCTAAGATAAGCGAACTCTGGAGAGTGTGAAGGTGTTCAAGATAGGGTTAAAGACCCTATTGTTCAGGAGGTGTTACGATTCTTCATACTCTTGTCGTGTTTTTTCCACAAAAAAATTGACTAGGTAGTTATTATTATTATTAAAAGTAGTTCGAGAAACAGTCTGCGACGCACGTTTAGAAATCTCACCGAATGACAAGTCTATCTGTATGTAATTTGTACTGAAAGTTAGTTCGTCGTACAGTTAGTTAATGTATAATGTACTTCAATAATATAACAATATGTTGTATGTTGGTACATATTTGAATGTAATAATTATAAGGTAGGTAGTACAATAAACATGTTTCGTGTCGTACAGTACGGTATATTAGGACTTCATATTATAAACCTACTGTTTTGTATTATCGGTTGACGCCGGTATGTCTGACAACTTGTAACGTAAGCAGAATCTATGTACCGACGACATATTATTATTGTTATTATTATTATTATATATGGCAATATTTCGTATCTACGAGCACAGGAAGGTACAAGTAATCGTAATGACCGATGGTTGACAAACTAACACGCCATCAATAATGTTATAAAATATTCTTCGTCGATATAACTGAAAGAGTCTCTACAATGTTTTCAATAAACATCTGAAAAAATTAAAAGGATGCCGAAATGGATATCTAGTACCAAAGTTGGCAATTATCGTACCTAATAATATTTCTAAATCTGTTTTGGTTTATTCTGCAACGTTATTTGTTTACTTTAGAAAAGTGACCCCTTGATAATGAGAAACAATCTTGTCGAAGGCATTCGTATTTAAAATTTATTTAACGTGAAATATAAGGAAATTATAAAAACTGTTTCACAGTAGCCATATTTTTTGTTGAGTAATTTTCTCGTAGGGGAAAATATGCAAAAAATTAATATAGCTAACGATAAAGCTAATATTTTTAGCCTAATTGATTATCTACGTCTTCATTGATTTACACACTAATGCTCTACCTTTGAGTCACAAGATCTCGGGATCTATTCTAAGCCAAATCACAATGTATTATCTGAGTGTATCGTGGTGTCAGTACCTATAATACAAGATTCATATCTACGTCTGGGACTTGCTTGATCTGCGAGAATTTTCTAAAAAAAATATGATTTTATCTCATATTGCTTGATAATTACTGGTTAAAGTAAATTATGTAGGTATATAAAATATTTTTCATATCTAAACGAGAAGTTTTGTACAGGCTCCTCATTTATAATATTATATGTACCTACCCACATATACCTAGATATATCTTTATATTATGTTTAAAGGTAGGTACTCAATTATAATAACGAATGATTATTAAAAAATAAACATATTCACGTTATTGTTTCACGTATATTTATATTAGCATGTCAAAGTATATACATACATACATAATGTGAAATAGGGGTACATGTTGTTATTTAAATGAAAAACTTGTTATTAAACAATTATATAGCTGCACACAAGAGTACCTACATTAAAATGCATTGTGTTTCATATTACGATTATTAATTACCAGCATTGACATCTGGCTTCATTCAGGAAACAAACCTGAGAGGAAAAGCGTTCGTTAAAAAAGGATTAAATAGACCATCATGTAAATCTGATTTTTCAAGAGGGACGCTTCAATGAGTCGAACACATTGTATAGGACAGCATATATGAAGATTCGTATGACAGTGATTGAAGCGATAGCTGTATGCAAATAAATAGCGCCCGAACTATTTTGATCACTCAAACATTTTATATTACTTTAATTTTGCATATTTTGCTGAACAAATACAGATACAGATTTTGCGGACATCATAAGCAATGTAAAATGAAAAATTAAAAAAATGCAAACAACATGCGAATGACTTTTATTGATATGTTAATTATGCGTTTGTGTGGCCGTCTGTATAAAAGAACTCTTGATAATTAGTTTTAATTTCTTACGAAAGATTTCTATAAATGTACCTAATAAACAAGATATATCTATACAATTCGTGTGTCCTGCCAGAGATTACATATGGACAAGAGACTATAACACGAACACCTGCGAGCAAACGAAAACTGAGGTGTGTACAGCGTGCCATGGGGAGACAAATGCTGAGTATCAGCTTGAGAGACAAAATAAGAAATGAAATCATCTGATAAAAGACAAAAGTCGATGATGTTGTTGATAAAGTCTCCAAGCTGAAATGGCAATGGGCTGATCATTTGGTAAGACGAGAGGATGGCAGGTGGACTTCCAGAATTCTTGAATGGAGGCCGTGGGAGGATAAGAGAAGCGTAGGAATACCCCAAAAAGATGGGTTGACGATATTGTCCAGATGATGGGAAAATAGTGGTATCGTGTTGCTCGAGATAGGAAAGTGTAAAAGTTTTAAAAAGGCCTATATCATCAGTGGAGAGAAGAAAGCTAGTAGTAAGTAAGTATTTATAAAATTTTATTATACAGGATTGTGCCCACAAGATGTTAGTTTTCATTTGGCTTACCTGTTGCTTGCCTGGATAGAGTGATTGTTGAGGACATTATGTACGAACATAGATACTTCCATATTTACAAACGGACCAAAATATTTATTCTGATAAAATAGTATATTTTTATTCACTACATTATGTATATCATAATTGCCATGGAAAACTACAACCGCCTTGAAAGCTTCGTTGAATAGAATATGTACAATTAAAGTACAATTATTTTAAAGCAATTTATTTGTATAAATACAACAAGTATGTATATCAGACTTTTGATAACACGGAAAGACTGCTAATTGAAAAACAAAAAAAAACCTCTGTTCTCTTGTAAATGAGTTTTCCTATAATATTCAGGATTTTCTTCCAGATCATCTCTTTGATTATAAATTGATATTAAAATATATAAGTGCATTTATAAGAGTTACGAATGTAAAGGAAAAATTAAACTTACGTACATCTAGCTTGTTGTCAAAGATCTCGCATGAAAGCAATTTTACAAACCTGAAACAATGAAATACAACACAATTAATAATTTATTCACAAAAACATTATTCACTGTGTCGGTGTTTAAATATAAAACAGGTGTTTTATTCTACTAAAGATTTAATTTATGAAAGACGTCTCTCTCACAAATTAAATCTTTAGTAGAATAAAACACCTGTTTTATATTTTCGACAAAAACATTAGGTAATGAATTTATAAAATAAATTACTATAACTTAAGTATATAATATTAATAAAATAAATAGGGTATCTTCATTGCTAAAAGCACCTTTAGAGTGTTAGGTGTGTGGATTGTAGATTTCATTTTGATTTATGTAGAGATTTTTCCTTTTTATGTTTTTTTCATTATTATTTTTATTTCTGTTTAGTATTAATATGATGTGGTTAGATGGAAGAAATCACTATAAAGTGATAATCTCGCCACTGCATATTATCACATTCTTTTTTTATGTAAACTGCTTTGTTGGTTTTGTTATGTATATGATGATGTGCAAGAAGAATAAAATAAATAAAAAAAGCGTACTGTAAAAAGACACAATTTTAAATAATTTTCACACTTCAACTACAAAAGCTTGAGACTGGTAAAAACAGAATGATAGATATACAATTTAAGGAAATACGGTTTTGAATAAGTGGAAACGAGACAGGAAAAATAAGACATTCAGGATAGGTGGCATGTCTCGCCGCTGAGTTGTAGATGTGAATTGTAGGTATATACGTGAGATTTTACAAAGACGTGCCTTTTACAAGACGTTTAAAAATTTACAGATAAGGGTGGGAGACCTATGCTTTAAAGGGGACTCCACGGGGTAAATAAATATTTTATTAATAATATTATTATTTTATTTATTATTAAACGATAAATCAAGAGATGATACATGAATGTCACGAATATAAAAATAAAATGATAATAACAAAAATAAATTATTATATTAAAAAGATAAGATCAGATATTTAAACACGCAATAACGTGTTGTGAAGAAAGAGTGAAATAATTAGGTACCCCCAATATAGGGGTGTGCAGCCATGTAGAAAACTTTTCAGTTACAAGGGTGGGATTTCTATGATAGTATTCTACTATGAAGTTTTTATTATCAAATTTTCTAGTAATCTCACATGCATTAGAAACAAATATAAAGTGTAACCTTAATTCTTAAATTGTATTTTGTTCGTTCGGTACCCCACTTGTGGTGAGGGATCAATCTATCTTACCACAACTAACAATAATGTAAGTCATCCTCTCCATGGTTTGGTTTTATTCGTAATAAGCTACTAATATCTACTGATTTTAATTAAAAAAAAAAACCTTTTCTTTGTCGGAGATCCTCTAAACGTGTGCCAATGACACAGACCATGGCACACTTGCTGGGAGTGTCCATTGTGCCCTGTCACATGCACTATGGAGGATATTTTTGTCGCATCTCTACGTGCTCTGCGTTTTGCACAGTACTGGAGATCAGTTTTATTGTTTTTTTCTGGGTCTCGATACGATAAATAATAATGAAAAAAAATAACTTCCTATCACGATTATACATATACTAAAAAATAATTTCGAGTACTATTTTCTGGTACTAGAATCGTCTACAGTTGGGGACATTTTATCAAGTGTTGGGTTAGTCGATTAGTTTGAAATAATTAAATGATACAAGACATTATTGTACTGTTATTATAGATGTACAAGATGCGATAATAACACGGTTTGTAATCCTTGTTGTTGTTTTAACTAACAAAATAAGTAGGTACAGTTCCCAACTAACAATTTAGTTTTATAATTTGTTTATTATAGAACATTTTTGTTTTATACTTGTTAAGTTAATGTTAATACTCATTACCAGGATTTTTAATCTCAAATGCTTCTGCGGATGGTATTTAGCCGCACTACAATATTTTTTACTTTAATTTAGTCATAAGACCGTTCTTAAGACACATAAATAAAACTGTTTTATACTTCTCTCTCTCTCTCTCTCTCTCTCTCTCATACTCCACAATCGAGTAAGCTAGCAAACTAACTAGGTGCATGCATTAATTCCTCGGTACGGGCTTATGCTCGCTTACAGGTACTATGTTATATAAATACTTGTAAAACTTATTTTTATAAATTAGTAAATAAATAAACGTCATCATCGATCCTCTTAGAAACAAGCCTCCTCCATTCAGAGCGATTCTGCGCCGATTGCGTCACCTCTTCTTACGACATTTTCAGCGTTCTGTCGTCGTTATTATAGGAACGCCGTCGGAACCTTGCGGACGAAAGAACTTTGCTTTTTTGCCCAACTATGAAACACTCAAGTTTTTTTTATTCGTTGCATTTTTTCCGTTGTACAAGCGTTCTCTTAGCTTAAATGTTTTATAAGTTATATTGTGTAAATGTTTACGCGTCTCTTATAAAACTATAAATTGTTACGTACCTACGTACTTTGGTCATAGTAATATCATTTACGTTACCATTTGAAATGGGTAAAGATACCAAGCATTTTTTCAACATTTTCATAACAAAAATTTTTTCAACTAAAATGTTTTATAGGTTATTTTGTGTAAATGTTTACGCGTCTCTTATAAAACTATAAATTGTTTTATACGTACCTACTTGGGTCATAGTAATATTATTTACGTTACCATTTGAAATGGGTAAAGATACCCGCTGACGGCTATGTCATATCAACATGATTTATGTCGAGAACGTTTTGTTAATTATTCCTTGACAGAATTATGCTACTACTGTTATAACAATATTACTATACAATAGTATTATTATTATTATTAAACAACATGCTGATTATTATTATTATTATATTGTTATCATTACAATACGCATTTAAGTGTATTTATTTATAAAGGACGAATTATTATTATTATTTTCATTGTTGTCTGTGTTTCAATTACAACAGAAAAAAATAGTTTATTGTATTATTATTGTTCTACCTATTCAAAAAGACTTAAAAACAATAAATATAATTGTTGAATTTTATCATAGCATATCTTAATATTATATTTGATTATTTTCTCTCATATTTTGGATTACATGATTACAAACGAGTTTTCGACAATAACCGCAACAATAACGCATGATTACGCGTTCCAATAAAGGTAAATTCTCGAAAAGTTTAAGTTTGTCAGAAGTCGATCGCCAAATGTGGTTTGTCTAGGTACCCAGATCACTGAGATTATCATAGGAAGAGGTGATTCAATTGACAAAGACGCTATAGGTATATAATTGTATGACATATTATGACGTAATATAAAAACATGTGTTTACCTTATACCATGATTTATTAAAAAAAATCATTCATGCATTTAATCATACCATCACGAAATTTCCGACAAGTGGGGTAGCCAGCTGACTAATTGCATGTAAAATATACAAATCATCCTCTCCGTGCCACTAAAAGGCAGGATATTCAGGATGGACGACATTCCTCATCGCTGAAATGAAGATGCAAAAAATATTTTATACGTGAATGTCCTAGAATTGACAAAATAAATTTTCATGTTGTCCAATAATAATAATAATAATACAATACGCTTTGAATATTATGAGAGCATGTGTTAAGAACAAACAGTTTTAGTATTTCTTCTGAATTTATGAAGCTTAGATATTGAGGCTTCATAACATTGCAAGGGAATGGTAGGTAAGTATAAAACTCTAAGCAAATAATTCAAAAGGATATGACGTAGGTAAGATGCTGTTGAGTTAATGTTTTCAAAACGGAAATTAGTATCCAAGATAAAGTAATGTTCCTGAAACGGATGATTCTACTTATACCTATATTTCATGTTTTTAAGAAAAATAAAAACACAGGTAATTAATTGTAAAGAATTATTGCCTTCTTACATATAGATAGATATATAACAGTGTTTAAGTTCTAAATCCTTTCCAAGACTAATCAAATAATACCGTTTCAACTTTCTATTTAGTTTTGTACATTCTTTCTTATGACTCAGTAGATTTTGAAGTGTGATTGATATGAGAGTGATATTAAAGAACCACATTCAATTCGATAATAAATTGAAAAATGACATTTCACAAAACATCTAGTCAAGTGTAGTGGCATTTGTGTTACAAAGTTAAACGCAAGCTTTTTCAATTGCATTCTTTTTGAATGTTCATTTAGTACAACCATGAAAAGGAGATAATTTGAATGTAAAAATTTTCTCGGATATAAATGACGGGTCGGAACATAGAATAAAAATACCTGGTTGAATAAAAGTTTACTAATAAGAAAATCGATAACAGTCAATTATTTCTTACGTGTATTTACTACAATTTAGAAATACATAGTATTTATTTGATAATCTACCAGGTTTATTCAACTATCTTTGTTCTGTTTTCCATCAAGATAATGTTCATATAGTTAATATGTAGGTATTATGTAGGAAGATAGAACATGTTAAACACCCAACTATTTACCTATCTATTATTCTTGGCTTAAATTAAGTTATTTATGATTAGGTATATAAACTTTGTAAATAGATAAATGATATTAATAACTGTACAAATGTTGTCACACGATAATATCAGGAAATATTACTATCGCTAGTATATGCAAATAAGCTAATACCATTTTTTTTAAACTTGAATTTTTTCTCATAGTGAGAATTATTTTCGTATGTGCGATGCATCGAATGAAGTATTGTCATTATTATATACTACCCCGTATTTGTATTAAGGTTCATTTTGCTGTGAAACACCTCATTATTGTTTTTTTGTTTTTTTTTAATACATATATCATTGTTAAAAACCCGTTGTTCCATATTGGCCTAAATCACTCGCAAACGAGTGGATGGCCTTGAGAAAAATAGAATAGAATAGAATTATTTTCGTATATTATCAGTAGTTTGCAGTACAGAAAATTAACTGCTACTATTACAGCTATATACTTACTCTCATGGTCTATATCACAAGGGAGACTAACTCCATCCAATGAGTTGAAGATTGTCCTCTTCGTTATTAATAAAAAAAATAAAACATTCGGATGAGCGGTATGCCTCATCGCTAAATTGTAGATGTTAATAAATTGTCTTATATTTAAAGTTCCACGAACACCTTCCTTTACCAGGACACTCGAAAACATTCAGAAAGCAGTGAAAAACCTTTTCTATACCGGGGATTCTACAGGACTGAAAATTGAAATATTAGAATATAACTGCCAATGAATCTCTTTGGCTTTTTGTATAACAAGGCAAGAGTCGTGTGAGATGAAGGCAGATATCCTGGTTGTATAACATTGCATTAGACGGGGGTGTTGCAGATGGTGAACCTCTTCCATTTGGTTCAGGACAAATAGACCTATGATGATGCGATATCCAACATTGGGATGACCTGATATGCCACCAAGAGGGTATAACGGAATAAAATTTATTCCAACCTTTGATCTTTTCGAGAATATTTGAACCTGTTGCTGTTTCTATGATATCAAAACAGAAACTTTGATTGACTGTATGAAAACACAAAATTAGATAAAGGCCACTTTGATTCTAACTAGGTGCCTTGAAGAACATAAAAATTATAATCAGTCTCAAAGTAAGTAAGTAAGTAGTTTTGGTAGTTTAATTACGTGTTTGTTATATATTAGGTAAATAAATATTACCCAAATTAGTATACGGATATCTACTTATAGAAGTTACATTGATGCCTTCACATAGACAAAACCTATCATTTATAAAATACTTGTGTGTTTGCTTAATGTGCCTATAAGAAACTTAATAGGTACTCTTGAGACTTTAAATATAGAGTATTTTCAAAAATGTCTTTTTGAAGTTTATAAGATCAAAAATTTTTTTTATTATTTTTACGTATTCATCATTATCATCATCGCCCTCAACGCTCCTCTCGGGATCACAGGGCAGAAACCGGCCTCCTCCATTCAGAGCGTCTCTGCGCCAATTGCGTCACCTCTTTCCACGACATTCCCTGATTTCTGATATCGTTGTCATAGGAACGGTGTATTGTGAAAGAGGGACGCCTGGGCATATTTACGTATTATAGATTCTTTTTTTCTTCCGAGGTACTCTTAAGTTTTTAAGTGTCCTGTGAAGGTAGATATTCATGAAAAGGCATGTATAAGCACCTTCTGTTCAGTGATGAACATTACACACTTTCAATCCTGAATGTATTATTTTTAATAGCACAGAGAAGATAACATAACAATCGGCTGGTCTGCTGGCTATCCCACTTGTAGAATACGCCGTGATGGTATATTAGGAGCAAAATATATGTTTTGTTATATTTATTTAAATGAGGTATAATAATTAACTCAGTATAACTTACTTAGTATCCGTCTGCTAATCCCTAACTAGTCCTTTCGGAGAGTTGGGTGGGTATCTTATGTTTTATTATTCTTTATTGATTTATATCACGATTCCTTCTTTTTATCTAACTCTCCGAATTTTTTTTTTTTTTTTAAGTTTTGTTTTAATGTGACGTAATAAGATGAAAGAAATAACAAGTTATAATCCAGCCACTACATATTATTTAAGTATGTTTTATTAAAGTATATAATTTTGTTGATAATAATGATGCAATTTGAATGGTTTGAAAATGAACGTTATGAAGACGAAAGTTCTTGTTTTTGAAAGAGAGAATGAAAAAACGATTTGCGAGATTAAAGTTGGTGACGAATGTTTGGAGCAAGTAAGTGAGTATGTATATTTGGGAAGTATGTTTACGAGGGATGGAAGATGCGATAGGGACATTGAAAGAAGGAAAGTGGCCGGTGCTAGAGTAAACGGTGCGCTTCGACCCATTGTCAGCAATGACAATGTGTCGAACATGGCTAAAATGCTGGTGCACAATACCATTCTGGTACCGTCACTTACGTATGCAAGCGAGACATGGACGTGGTTGAAGAAGGACGAAAGTGGAATAAATGCAGTAGAGATGCGATCGTTGAGAAGAATGGTTGGTAAAACGCTGCGTGATAGAGTGAAGAATGAGGATATTAGAAGAATGAGCGGATGCAAGAAGAGTGTTGTGGACAGAATGCGCGTGAATAAACTACGGTGGTTTGGACACGTTGAACGAATGAACGAAGTAAGAATGACAAAGAGGATATACTTGTCTGAAAGAAAAGGTGTGAGGAAGCGCGGACATCCGAGAACCACGTGGCTTGATCACGTGGATCAAATTCTCAAGGATGGCCGTGTGTTGAGTAAGAGGAATCGACGTGCGTGTATGATAAACTGTATGAATGTGGAGGAAGCGAAGGAAGTGTGTAAAGATAGATCTGTGTGGCGTTCCGTTCTCTCTGCCTACCCCACTTGGGATACGGCGTGAGGGTATAGTATAGTATAGTATGATGTGCAAATAGTCTTCTTCTTCTTCTTTTGCTTCAGTTAGGACTATGTCCTGTGATTCTCGGAGCCTGCTCCTGGGAGGTGGATGTTCAACTGTCCCTCCATGCAAATAGAGTGAACAAATAAATATTAAATATTATAATCCTTACATCTTAAATACTAACCATAACATAAAGAAGTGCTTAAAAAATTAATAGATCCATATAAGATTAAATTTATTATAAAGATATGAAATAAATAATAATAATTAAGTAAGTAATGGAATAATGTGCGTGTTATTTGTTATATAATAATAATTTTATTTAGTATACATGCAATACATAAAAAATGAGTAGTAGTTCGTTGATCTTACGAGATAATCCACACATAAATATTTGAGTCGGTTCGTATGTGCGTATGTCCTCAATGGACTCTGAAATAAGGAAAGACAGAAGTAAAATAATACACTCTATACGAGGTCTCATCTCCTGGGCAGGTTTAAGGCTAAAAACATTTTAAATATCTTATGTATTGATAAAGATATTACAATTTTAATGAGATTCCCATACATTCGCTTGACAAAATTGCCAAGCGAATGTATGAAAATCCAATATTTATAGTCAAACATTTTTCATTGTATTGAATTAATTTCAAAATGGATGTAACAATAAATAAAACAATACTGAAACTAAATAATTAGGGACTGTTTACATAATGAAACATTGTGATTGCTAATGACAAAAAATCCTGAATTATGAGAATAAAAATTGCATATTTTTGACATTTTGAGCTATTTTCATAATGGAGGATATTATGAGACCATAGAAATCCATACTGTAGAATAAGAATAGTATTATGTAAAAAATCCATAAACAATGTTAATTGATTTTTTGTATAAATAAATACAATAGTACCTCGGTACTAGCCATAAGAACCTATTTATTTTCACCTAATATTTTTCTTTACTTTTCATGGCAAATCACTTGAAGATTTATGTAGGTACTACAAACTAAAAATACCAATTTTAACCCATGTATTTGCACGGTTTCTGTTTATTTAAACCCGAGCAATGCCGGGTTACAAAAGCTTGTCATAAATATTTGTTACGTATGTAGGTAAAGTATAGCATAAAACAGTAAGGCTGCCATTTCATCATAAGGGAATGAATGTGTAGGCAGTAGTGGTGCTATGAGATTATAGGCACTATAAAGGGCATAAAATCATATTTTATTATGGCTTAGAGAAATCACGTAGTAGCACCAAATAATATTATTATTATATTAGTGACGACATCTATTGCATTTTGTCCGGATATCTATTTAATATCCGAATATGTCGTGATTTGTGAGTTATCCTATGGAAATTTTTAATATATAATCTTCTTCTCAATTTGACTGTAAAAACTGTGATTCTTTTGAATGTTATTTTTGAATTGCTCTTTTAACCATTTGACTAAAACTAGTGTTTTTAACTGATCTCTAATTTTTGTAGTTATTCATATTTACATTTTTTTATAATTTTTTTTAAATTTGATATTTAACTAACTGACTTTTAACCAATATTTGACATTTTATATACCATTTTGATATATTCTTTTTAATGTTTTGACCAAAAAAAAATTATTTTATTGTCAACTTTGTGCTTTTTTATGAATTTAACCTGATAATGTTACACTGTTTGTTAAACTCTCGTTTTCTTTTAATCTAATTGTTTGTGTCTTTTTTTAAAGTGATCGTACCCTTGTTTACATGTATTGTAAGTATACAAGGGTTTAACATGTAAAAGGCTCTGGCCGTGAATATTTGTAAAATAAAAAAAAAAAAAATTGCCATATTAGGTTTTACCAAATTTGACAATTACTCTTGCAAAAACTTCTCTATAAACTATCAGTACCCTACAGGTCTCACTTCAATCCAGTTTTTTATATTGTTTTATTAATGATCTACATGAGAAAAATATATGTAGTTAAAAAATATTAGATAGGAACTTTTTTCTCTATTGGGAAAGTTTAATTTGCGGTAATGTAGATATCATTTTCCTCGATGAATTTCGTTTCATTTAAAATTTTACTAAGCAAATTTTTGGTAAACATTTGATATTCTAGGACTCTACAGCTTCTGGTCGGATAGTACCTACATAAATCTTGGTCGGATACTTAATTCTATTCTATGTATCACCCTTTAACGCTCCTCTTCTGAGTACAATGTGTCGGCTAACAAACTTTTATCAATAAGTACATCTTTAATAATTACATTGCATAATGATTCTGACCGAACTAAAATAAGGATTATGTGGAAATGTTAGATACCGGATAGTTGACGGATATCCGTTTCACGTCTAATTAGGTATAACAATATCATAGGAAAAGCAACGTATGTATTAAACAAAAGCTTTCTACTTTACTACTGTTGTGGAAGATAGATCGAGTAAGGGGAAAAGATGGATTGAAATATATTTCCACTTCATTAACCACATAACATACAGCAGATATATAATATATTATCTTATATGAGGATATAATTGATAAGGAAACTACTAGGAAAATAAAACCATTTCTGAAAATAATACCCAACTTACAAAGAGTCATAAGATTTCACTTATTGGAGTTTTATTCGGTGAATCGTGTTACAAACACAATACACGTATCGGATTTTCAGTACAAGTTTTTCGATAATGATAATAAATATTAGCACTTGTGTTACATATGTTATATTGGAACTTATATATCTTATAACTGGAACTGGCAATACAGTATCAATACTTATAAGAAAATACTTGCACTGTTTTATTTTAAATATATTGAAATTGACCAATTGCTTATTGAAAACTCCTCGTATTGGTATTTTTTTACTATTTATGATATTTGTAGCAACAGCTACATCTTTATGGCCAGCGAAAGAGTGAGCTTGCCCAGATGTTCATCGACCTCCAATTCGCGGGCCGACCTGATAATGCTGATAAACCAATTGCAACCCGCGGATTTCGCGGTATCATTATGTAAAGGCCGATGCACATCTAGGACCATAAAGATGTAGCTGTTGCTACATATTCATTAATAACTCATGAATGGAACGTGAGGGGATCATTTTTGAAATAGTCGTTTGAGATCGATGTTTGTATTTTTCACATTGTTTATCGTTGATGATTTTTCTTTGACTGTGATTTTTTAAAGAAAATTACCGTGAAGTGCTTGAGTTAATGAATGTATGAATCTAGTTAAATAAAAAAAATGATTTTGTTATCGTTCTTTTGCAATATTAATTTTATTTTGACATATTATAATTATATATAAAGGCTCAAAGATTTTTAAGAAATGTATTTATAAATAAAATAAACCCCACTGTAATATGTTCATCTAACAGATTCCAACATCACTTCGGAGGTAGTTTATTATCATATAATATAACAAACACGTCAAAAATCTAATATATAAAAGGAAGTCGTGTGTGTTACAACACTTATAACTCAAGAATGGCTGTACCGATTTGAATGATCTCTGATTTGTTGTATTCTTCTCCGCCCGGAATAAACTATAGGCTATTAAAACATCTTACAAATTCACGGGATGAAAGAATATGAAGAAAATTATTTACGCCATACATTTTTAATTTCAAAAATAAAAACAATATGGAGAGTTATTGCGCTGTTAGCGCCCCCACGTCGCCTGTTGCATTGTGCTAAAATAATCCGTAGGTTCTGCTATATTAGGAACCAAATTACTATAACTAATATGAACGAAATGTGTACTAATATTTGTTTACTATAATTCGGTTGTTACATGGCAATAGGTTGTATCTCACTAAAACATAATTTTACAGGAGAGCAAAAACAAAGTTTGCAAAAGAGATATTTCAACCAAATTTCGAGCATTATATATCAAAATGAAGGTAATTATTATTTCTACAAGATAGATGTAACATTCTCTTAATAATTTCTTCTACAAGATGTATGTAACATTCACTAAATAATTTCTTGCAGTTTAAAAATATTTGAGTTTTTTTGCCATGTTGATGAAAACAATCTTTCTACATGTCAATAAGTTACGTCTTTTCTCTCTTTATTCTGACTATAATGAGACATATCCTTTTGCCACATCAAATATTACACTATTTTGAGCATTTTATGGACAACAACAACAACATTAACAAACTTGAAAACGCAAAAAATGCGAGATACAACCTTTTGCCATGTAACTACCGAATTATTCGACTAATATTTATGTATCGATAGGTCTTCTGTCACATAAATGTGGACGTGCACAGATTATTATTGAACCAAAAATTGTGCTATTAAAGATGAAAATAAGAATGTGTTCATGTAGGTAGTTCTGATGCAAGATTGTGTAGTGAAATTTGCAGACAGAGAAGAAAAATTACGAAGAAAATTATTTACTCCATACATTTTTAATTTCAATAAAAAATGCAATATGGAGAATTATACAAAATCAACAATGAAGTTTTTTTTATAGATTGGCCTATTTATATGATAATTTTTCTATACATTCTCAAATTAGAATCGTTATCCATACAATTTAACATCTGTAGTTCTGATATTTCAATTTTTAAAAAATCATGGAAAGAATTTTTATTAATTTTAAATGAATAGGTTAAATCTACCTGAAAAAAAAATTAGTACCTACATAATTATATTACGTACTGCAGATAATTTATAAACAAATCTGAGTTAAGTTAATTGTTCAACATAAATTGTTCATGTCGGCCGGTGTGGCGCGGAGCTCTTTCCTTTGAGTCACGAGGTCCCGGGTTCGATTCCCGGACAGGGCAAAGTGAAGAATGACCTTTTTCAAATTGTCCTGGGTCTGGGTGTTACATATATATATGTATATAGTGCATTGTATATGTGCGTATCGTCGCGTTAGTACCCATAATCAAGATTCATCTAAGTTTGGGACTAGCTCGATGTATGTGAATTGTCTATGTAAAAAAAAAATTAATGTAACTTTCGCAGCTTAGCGGCCTCACCCGATGTCGAGTACTTTTTTTCGATAGAAAAGGTAATATTTTTGAAACTTGAGGAAGTTGTTGCCATATGTAGAATTATTTTAATTTGCCGGCAAAAAAAATCCACTTCGAAAATTAATTTCCTAAAATTCCGTGCATATTACTCGACAACGGGTGGGGCCGCTCAAGTTTCATAGTTGCGAATTTTTTTCCTATAAAAGAATTTTCCAAAAATTTGGTGACCAAAAAATAATTCACCATATGGCAACAATTTCCTCAAGTTTCGAAAATATTACTTTTACATGGAAAAAAGTACTCGACAACGGGTGGGGCCGCTAAACTGCGAAAGTTCCAAATGAATTATATTTTTTATACCTTCGATGACACACTTTGACAATTACGGGAGTTTGTAAAGAGATTAATAATATTAATCATTCATAAAGTCAGTGGGAGAGATGAAATGAAATGGAGATCTGTTTCTGGTGTACTGTGTGCCAAGAAAATGCCAATAAAAATCAAGGGTCAGGTGTACAAAACTGTGGTCAGACCAACCATGACTTATTCTTCTGAATGTTGGGCCCTAAAACATAATCACGCCCAGACACTACACACCAATGAAATGAAAATGCTCAGATGGGCTGGTGGAAAACAAGGATGGATAGGGTGAGAAATGTCCATATCCGTGGTAGTTTCAAAGTCGCTCCCATCGGTGAAAAAATAACCGAAAACCGATTCAGATGGTACGGGCACATCTTGAGACTACCACAGGATAATATAATTAAAAAGACGATGGACGTGGAAGTAGGACCCAGAAGACCAGGCAGACCAGTGACCACCTGGATGTCCACAATTGCCAGGTATATGAAGGAGGCAAAGTTGCGCGCGGAGGATGCAGGGGACCGCAAAACTTGGAAGATGAGGACTAGGA